>BOPP01000188.1:1314225-1349578 GCA_017312745.1 Gryllus bimaculatus | reverse complement strand
CTAGTTGCGCGGCTGGGGGCGGGGCGCGGCGCGAATGGCAAACAAGCTAGTTGCAGCGCTGCCTTCCCTCAGCCCCCACAGTCCCACATGGAATTAGCATGCCACGGCCTTACCCTTTAGCCTTCCAATAAAAAGAGTCAGACGTCATGGATATACATCACAGCGACCACAGACACAGAGTTTCGTTATAACCAATAGTATTTATTAACAAGAAAACACACAAATTATTACACTAATAATCTACTACCCTATCTCTGATAGACCTACATATCCCCTGATCGCGGCAGCGATCCAAAACCGAGAAGATGGGTTTGATTGTGCATTCGCCACTCCTACTTTGAAGCGCGCAACAAAGCCTAAGCTTCCCTGAACCGGATGTCACGCTGGGACACAAAGTCCGTTCTGCGCACCAACGGCTGGTTTGCCTCTGATCGCAGGAGCACTCTTATTCGCATTGAGAATCGGTGATCGTGGCACTCAACCACTCTTACTGGAGCACCGCACACAGCATTCGCTACCCCGTCGACCGCAGTCACCCAAGGATAAATTCCGCAGGCTTCGTCAACTAATGACTCCAGCCTCGTCGAGCCTGCTCGCATATGCACCGTCTAGCGAACACAGTTTGGTGCACACGCCACGAAGGTTCATACCCACCAGTCATCCAGAACCATGACCTATGAGCTCCGTACACTTCTGTTATATAGGCGAAGGCCCACGTACTGACCTCCTAACGTACACGCACACCCCTACAGACAATATTATAACAGCTGAAAAGCGCTCCTATAAGCCGGCAAGACACCAAAGCCTTGTGTTCTCCCGTCTCCGCGTTCTTCCCTTTACGGAAAAACCCTTAACTTCCCTGTGGCGAGACTAAGCCTGCCAAGCGTCCCCAAATAGATCGCACGAGGCAACCGCTGCAAATTTACGATTAATCACATTCTCCAGTATCCCATTTAGAAATTTTTATGCAGGAGACAGCCACCCATAAAAAACATTCGTCAACGCAATTAAACTCAGTGACTTGCAGAAAGTAGGTGAAACTTAAGCAGTCTATGTGTGTACATTCTAGCAAAACTCCCTAGTCTACATAATTTACATATTAACACAACTTACATATACAAAAACTAAAATTCCTAAAAACTCTAATTTTACTAACTTACATTATGTTCAACTTTTAAACTGCCTTATATTAACAAATCTATATACAAATTTTATCTACACAATCAATTAATTATTACACTCGTAATCAATGCAATTCACAACAAACTTATTTTACAAACACACCCTGAACTTTCATATGGCTCATCAGCTTCACTAGACCCCCCAAAATTGTGTACATAACACACAAATACACAACATTCACAAACAATACACTTTTCAAAACAACTTGTTACTATATATACAATAAATTATGCCTTTAGATTCGATACAATGCAATCAACCGTGATCCAACTCAGTGTAGCCCTTCCGCATTCTTCAGTTCAGATTAAGGTCCAGTGTATCAATAACATCCTGCTTAAGGCATCTGCGTCACGTGGTTCCTCCCTTTCTTGTGAATGATTTCAGATTGTAAGGCCTGAATTAAAAGTGACCATCGCATTATCTAGATTTTTACTTGAGCAATTGGATTCACACCATACCAATGATTGTGCGTCAGTTATCTAACTATGATTTATGGCGGTTTCCGTCTAAAAGTAATAATTATTAACTATCTCAAGGACCCAGATCAATTGCACAGTACACTCTAACCTCGAATCGAGCATCGCAAACCAGTATCATGTAGAACCTTTCTCGAACTTAAGTATAACACCGGTTTTTCTTCTCCCTGTTCGTTATTACTTGCTGCCAAAATGATGCCGATCCTCTATTGACGCATTCACACTGCCACCGATAAAGTCCTTCATTAAATTAGGGCGCCGGAAAGGACGCGGTTTACCGTGACATAGAGCCTTTCTCAATTTCTTCAAATGCCACCTCCGCATTCGGCGACATTTCACCTTGCACCTGCAACGTTCGCGGACCTCGCATATCCGTTAATGGTGCTGAGATACTCGCATAAATCGGAAATTAACATTCCTGTAATACCCCGTCAGCCCAGAGAAAGCATTGTACTTGTTTTTTTTGGTTATGTGTTATAGGATGCTCCTAATTGGTTATTCACCGGCCTCTACGGGCCGCAAAATCAATTACCAACCATGTACCCAGGTATTGCACTTCTTCCGTGCATATTTACATATTGCGTCGGCTTGCCATGCAACTTCCGCTTATCTCTAATGATTAGAAAACACCTGCATCCAACGATCTTATAGGTTCTTGCCCTGTGAATCGCTATAGATGTTTGAATAAGAATGACGTTTGTTACCCTCAACGAATCGGAAGAGACCCCACAACGATCTCGATATTGATTTTTGCCAAAGCTTCCGTTTATCGGCGACAGGTACTAAAACTAAAACGGTGGCCTTTTTTCGATCATTTGGCCTTTGCCTACCTTTTGACACACCATACAACGTATGGTCACATATGTCTCCATATCCTGGGAAACACCCGCAGGCCAATAAAAAATATTCGCGACAAACATCCGGCTGGCTTTCTAGTCGCACCCTACGCATGAGCATTCGCGGTTTCATGGCACACTTTCCGAATGGGCTGCCCGATCATTTAGTGGAAACCACTAAACATTTTAAAATTTCACCGCGCTTGCTGTGTCTGGACCGATACGAAATACCTGTTTATTAACGAAAATACGGCCTCTCGCCCTGTTCTGGTCACAGTGCTCATACGTTGGTCATATAATACTTTAATCTCCCCTGCTCCTTTGTTTGTGACGCGGCCCGAACTCATTCTGACATAACATGTACTGAGTTCATTCACTGGCGATTTCAGTACACCTGCCCTTGGCATCCCTACTAATAAGCTTCCTTAGGACTTCCCTGATCTGTTACTTTGTACCTGCTCCCTAACCTAAGTTTCCTGGCCGCTCGCAAGCTACCACCTTCCCCCTCACGCTCCAACATGGCGCACCGTTTCAGCGGCTTTGACCGTCTAGTTACCGTGCAACTAATTGTGGCTCAATAAATCCGCCTTTACTTCTTCCATAACGCGGCTCTTCGATACTGAATAAGTAATATCCCTGTCACATTTCTCGAGGTACGACAGCAGCTTCTCGGTGCGGACCTTTCCGAACGTCCTTCTATCTCGACTTCTGCTTATGGGAGATTGCGGCTGAGGCATCCAGTGGCTGCGCAAAATCCACACGCTTTCTCCGTCAAATTCTTGGCTGATGAATTTCTCGCTCCGGTTTACAATATCAAACGAACGCGCCTGAGTCCCTCAAAAAATTTCCCCCGGCTATACCGTTAATTCGGTCCTCGTCACGTGCGGTAAAAGCAATTCTCTAGCCGTTTTGTTCGATCACATGATTAATCCTTTCCGCCTCGCGGCGCTGCTGGGCATTCAACGTATCATGTGATCGACCGCCGACCCACAAACTCCGTAACATTCCGCTTGTCGGGCTTCTCATAAGCGGCCCTGGGGGGGGACAAAAATTTCGGCGGTTTTTTTTTCCTTTTTTTTTACCGCCCTGTTTCCCCTGATTTCAAGTGTTTTGACATCGGCTTGCTCGCGCTCGCTACATGTTCGCTGCGGCTTCCGGTTTCCTGTTACCTGTTGATGTGGACCGTTTCCAGCCTGCCCTATTTTTTCATAATTATCTAGCTTACGAGCTAACTCCAGAGGTAACCCTTCATTCCCCCCCACTCATCAATAAAATGCTCTTGAATTCGCATAGGCACTCGGCGTTTCAGTTGATTCCGTTACAATTAAATTCATTAACTCTTCAAACGTAATGATGTCTAATCCAAGCTACCCACTCTTTACAATAATTTTGGCCAATTCCCTCGCGTATAAATTCCCAAGGTAATATTTGCGCTTTTACATGTTCGTGAACAATTGTCGAAACTTCTCGGCATTGAATACATTTCAATAGCATATACATTTCCACAATAGCCTATACTGGTTAATTCGCGCATATTCATCCTCCTACCTTGCCCTTCTAAGGAAGCGACAGCAATTAAATCTGATGTGCAGCAGTCCCATACAGATTTGGCCACCCCACTCTTCTTCCGGATTTCTAATATGTTCGGCTTGACTTCCTCGAACAGCACTCAGAAAAGCTGTTATTGTCGTCGTTTTCGCTTTAAAAACGACTCTACCTGATTTAATCGAATCTGAAACTTACCACTCGATTCAGGCTGCGACTAGCTCTAGCTCGCCTGGGCGCCCTGTTCGATCCGAAGTTTTCTAATTGAAACGCGCGTTCTGCATCCCGTTCGCTCTTTCGGCTTTTTCCCTCTCTAATTCGCGTTTCGGCCTTTCTCGTTCTTTGCCTAACTCGCATTCGCCTTCTCTCTCTTTTTCTAATTCACTTCGGCCCTTCTCTCGTTCTTTTTCTAATCGCGTTCCGCCTTTTCTTTGTTCTTTTTATCCTTATAGGCCGAGCTATCCCTTTCACAAATCCCTCTCCGTAATCGGATGATCCTCTATCAGCTTTTCTTAAACATAGCCTAAAAGTTTCCCCACCTGTGACTTCGAGTCCCTTAATTCTGTGCCACGTGCAACTACCACACTCTTTCCGCAATCTCGGTGAAGCTACGCCATAATTAACAACACTAACCTGCGAAGCTCTAACACAATGCAGCATACACTATACTACGCCCAGGATCCTTGCTGAATAATTGTGATTCTGTCAAAGCGGTTGGCCTCGAGACGTCTTCCTATCTTCTTCCGTCCCTTCCCTTGTCCGTTCATAGCGTGTGTAGTCGATGGCTTGGGCGTCTGGCTCGCTGATTCTTGCGGTTTGTAGCGTAATTATGTCTATTCGTCGACACTCCGCCCACGCAACTGGACCCACCCACGTTTACACTAATTATGCCTATAAGTTAATTTGCACTTATTGCTCTTCTTCGTAGTGTTGATTACCATTCGCACCAATATTGTCTATAGTTGGTGTTCACTTGCTGCTCCCCCGTTGAGATTCGGATCTACGCTGCCACCAATTATGTTTATATTTGGCATGTGAATTTCTATCCCTCCTCCCCCTCGTGGGATACGATTTACCCGCTGCCACCCAGATTATGTCAATGCTTGTGTGCTCTATCCTCCTCCCCCCGTGGGATTACGGATTTACCGCTAGCCACCAATTATGTCTATAGTTGGTGGCTGCGGCTCTAATCTCCTCCCCCAGTGGGTACGTTCGTAATAGCGCTGGCCACTCAATTATGTTATTCCCGTCTGGCTGACGTATGATTACTCACAGCGACCAAGGGGACACAGCACTTTCGTATAAACCAAATATATTATTAAAACAAGGAAAAACAAAAAAACCAAATTATATCTTACACTTAAATTAATACTTTAAACCCCTGAGGCTCTCGATTTATGGAACCTCATTAATTTTACCCCTGATTCCGGGCCGGGGAGGCGATTATCCAAAAACCCGATTGAAGATGGTTTTTGATTGGGTGGGCATTTCCCGCCACCCTTTACTTTTGAAGCGCCGGCACATAAAAGCCCCTAAAGCTTCCGTGAACCCTGGATGTCACGCTGGGGAACCACAAAAGGTTCCGTTTCTGGGCGCACAAAAACGGGGGCTTGGTCTTTGGGCTCGAATTCGGCAGGAAGCGATCTTATTTTCGATTTGAGGGAATCGGCTCGTGAAATCGTGGCCATTGCGGGGAGTCTTCATTGGCTGAAGCAAACAGCAATTGATGCTGTCACATAGGTTAAAGCTCTAACGCGTCAGCGGACGCCAAACCAATTTTGAGAATAAGATTTGCAAAATTACATAGAACAATAAATAATTGCTTAGAAATGTTTTCTCTTAAAGTAAGTCAGCTGGAAAGTGCATGTATGAAGGGACAAGATAAACTGAAACAAATTTACCGTTAAGTGAAAGTAATTTTACCGAACACGTACTTTCAAAATTTTCAAATATGAATAATCTCCATTTCTGAGTTAGTGTACGTACAAGATATTTAATCTTATTAACACTATTAATTTCACATCAACTGTTCTATTGATGGCTATTGATACAACAACGCTTGAAAACTTGCTCTGAGTCGTTCGTACTAAAAAATGTAAGCAGAAGAAAATGAAAACTATTCCTTCCTTGAAAATGAAAAACCACTAAATACCTAACAACTTAAGACTTCCACATTGAATGGAATGTCATACGTCTAATTGAAAGCACAGTTTGCAAGCGCAGTCTGCGTATGTGTATGCCGTTATGCGTGCGGAACCATGACCACCTGTTTTGATAGGTTATATTTTATTGCATCCTAAACATTGTGATTAGGATCTTATTATATATTTTTATATTATCTTCAAGTAATATTTGGCATTTTATCGATGTTTTTATTTTTTCATTTTCATGTCTACATTACTGTATTTGTTAAATTTTTGTGTATTTTTTTCTCTCTAAAATTTCTCGAGCTCATGCGTATTAAATAGGTAAATATATCTTATTTCAAAGAAAATATTTTTAATATTTATTAGGCATATTATCTGATAATGCCGTTGAACGAATTATTTCCTAATAAAGGCATTTTGAGTTGTTTCAGGGGTGACTGTTAATGGTGAATCTACATGGGATTGAAATGTTACCCATATCCACTCGGCAAGTGCTACAAAATTGGGACAGGAAATAATGTAATAAACCCTTGTATGAAAAAAATACCAATTTTTCGGGCCTGCCAGAGCTAGTCCAGGGTCTCGAAGATATAAAACGTGGGGTTATACACTAGTATCAGAGTACATCGAACATATCCGAAGAGAAGTATTTATTTTTATCTTTGTCAAGATGAAATTTTCATCAAGACAGATGTACAAACATTATTTGATCAAAGGGCGTTATATCTCGTCCCTGTCCTGAATCAGATGCAAATTTGGAAAAGAAAAGCAGCCTTGGAGCTCACGCCGCGTCACCGCTGCCCGTCTCCAGGGCCTCCTGCGCCAGCGATGTTGCTCGACAGGCGGACGAGAGTTCTTTTGAACTCTGCCTTGGTTATTGTTATTGTTTAATTCACAAATTATTTCCTCGTTTTCGATTTGTGTGTTTTACAAATAATTCTGATGACAGTCGTGTATAACGATACTGTAAAATAAAATCTGTAAAAAATACATTTGGATTCTATATCCTGTAGCAAAACCTTTTCGGATTTAGTACACCACACTTACGAACAGACTTCTCGTTTAGCAGAGAAGAATCTTTGTTCTTAATTTGAGCAGTTATTGAGCTCTTATTTATGCAGTTATTGTATTTTAAGTAAACTCGATTGAAAAATCAAAGTTTTTGACAGAAAATGTTTAATTTTACACTCAATTGATAAGTTCAAATACGGGTGATATATTTCTTGTAAACGACTAATCAATATTTGCGGCAAAGGCTTTGGGAATTGATACCGATAAATTTTGGAAAATACTTGTCAACGAACTTCTCCATTCCATGCCGATGGCAGCATATTAAGTAAAGTATCGCCACCCTCGAGGAATTTGCACAATCTTTCCTTTTAAACCTGGCGGCTCAGGATGAAGTGCTCGCGACCTTCAAAGAGCAAATTCCCTTGACCAGCCTGGTGTAAAGTTTCATTATATGTGTTTGAATAAAATGGTCGATGACACCCTTGAACACAATTTCAGAAGAGGCATTGATTTTATCTCGTCTAAACACGTTGCCCTGAAATAACCTACGGTCGTGCAGGCGACAGAGCTCAGTAAAACCTCTTCACGCAACTTCAGCAATGACCGAATCCAACGTACTTATAACCGCACTTTTGCGGAGTCGTTTTGGAAGTTTTCTATTGACTTGTGTTTCTGCTTTTGACTCAGGTTTTGTAATCAGTTTGGTGGAGCCACAATCTCCATTCTCGCTTCCAGGTAGAGGGATACAATCGCAGGCTGCCTTCAATTTTCCTCCGTCACTTCCAGGACGTCTCCATGTCAGTCGCAGTAGCTTTTCCTTCCGGCTGTCTTTCCCACGAGAGGCGGTTATCGATAAGACCTCACTCCTTCCAGCCGCAAAGTCGATCGATCTCTCCACGTCTACAAGATGACGTCAGGGAATACGACGGGGTGTTTGAAAGGAGTCAGAAATAAATTATTGAAACTGAAGGGTTGCAGATCAATATTAATTGAAATATATTTAAATATTAATTGATTGCTCTCTCTATAGTTACAATGGAAATAAAATGAAAGAACATTAGCATTATAACATTAAAACACTGAAAACCTCACAGTAATGTGAAAAATTTCAATGAACGCTGGGTTCATATTGTTATTTCGTTGTTTCAGATAAACATTAAACTTTTAAGTCATGTTTACGTAAAGAAATAATGGAATTAACATGACCTATTGAAAGGAACCAATTACGTTTTACATTTTTTCGCTAGATAGGAACTGTCCTCTTTTCCTGGCATCGTGAGATTTCCTGGAACAGAGGGCAATATTAACTCTTTAGAGAGTGAACCGAAATCTCGCGTTTCAAATTTAAACAATTCATCGCCCTATTCACTCGCAACAGGCTCCAATCTTAGTATTGCGATGGTGGAAAGTCTGTCAGTTGTTGCTCGAACACAAAATTCAAGGTATCTCACAATTGAAATCAATTACATATTACCAAGAAGATATTTCGCTGAAAATGGAAGACAATTACGTTTCTCACAGAGTTATGCAATTTTTTCAAACATTATACAACAACCAAAATCAATAATTTACTTGCCAGAAATTACAATAATTTTGTTATTACAATTTTTCATTACGAGAATAAATTTGAGAAACCTACTATGGAAAGCGACACTACTCCAACTGGTACGAATAATGAGCTTATCTTCATTCTTACAGAAATTTTGAAAAATGAGATAAAAATTAATTTACGATTACGCACAGTCGTTCCTGTGTGTTTTTTCTTGTTTTGGTTCCGTTATTTGTTTCGTAACAGCGGATTCATTCATCCCCTCGCCCTTGCGGAGCGCCTGAATTTACGATTGGCGCGCGCTCTACGTCTTAAAGGCGACGCCTCCGCAGCCGAGGATCCCGCACCCTCCCCCCCGCTGCTCCGGAGCTCTGTCGCCATCTTTCACCCTCGCCACGCACCGCCCCTCCACGTGTCATCTCTTCCGCCGCAACCCCTCCCTCCACGAACCTCCCCCACGACCCACACCCGCTGCAAACCAAGCGCTCCACCGCCCCTCCCCTCCACGCCCGCGGGGGCCCACCTGCCCTTCGACCGTGAGGGGCATCGGGGAGCATGGGGTGTAAACAGGCGTACTCGCACTATCCGCTCTCGCCTCAATGACGGACGCGTGCTCCGTCGCCTTGTGGAGCGGAGGCAGTCGCCCACACGCGCCCCACATGCGTCGGGCACGGAGGCGCCAGCGGAGACACGGGCAGAGCAAGCAGAAGAGCGACAGAGGAGGAAGAAGGTTAGAAAACTCCCAGGGAAGTGCAGAAGCGGGAGAAAGAGTTGGAGGGTGAGAGGATGCGTTGCTACGACAGTGCATGAAGCCGGCGAAAGCGGGAGGGAGAGAGTATGAAGAGCAGTCGAGCAGGAAGGACAGCCGGAGGAAAAGAAGCGGAGAATGTTTGGGGGAGAGATGTACATTGCAAGGAGAGTGGATGCGGCTAGAGAGCAAGCGAGAGAGCGTGCTGAGAGGGGACGATGAGCACAAGGGAAAGCGCGTGGGAGAGCGGAGGGGAGAGACATGACGGAGGAGCGGGAGAGGAGGACGCGCAGCGCTCGTGTGCCCATTTGTCGCGGCTTCCGATGCGAGCGAGGGAGGGAGAGAGGGAGGGAGAGGAGTTACGAAGGCAGCGGAGGGCAGAGGGCGAGTCAGGGGTGCACCGATGTTACAATGCATCACTCCCAGGGGTGCCCAAAGCCCACTAAGCGCGACGCCAACGCCCTTATTTAAAACTTCAGTGCTAACCTCTACTAAGCAGTTTTGTTAGCGGGAATTGTTACACATGTAATTTTGGCCTAAGACCTTAATTTCAAACTTTTTCAAACTTTTGATGTGTCATTTAAAAACGAACCCTGCGGTACTCCATAGATGAAATGGAGGGGGAGGACGATGAGTGGTTCGTGGAGAAGCCACGTGGAGAGCTGGGGGCAGCCCTGGCGAAGCCCCTTCGCGCCGCCCTTATCGCCCCAGGCGACACGCGCCCTCCCGCCCCCTCGACCCCCTCCGCAGGAGCCTCCCCACGGCGCCGCACTAGGGTGCTTGCATAGCGATGCTTTGTATTGTTTATGGGCCTCCGCCCCCACCCACTTGCTCCGCTTCTTCCCTTCACGAAGCATCACATCGCTTTGCGCGTTTGACGCTTTGCCTCACGCTCCTTACGCGTTCATTCAATCCGTCTCCTTGCTTCCAAATCCATGCCATGCTCTCATCGTCCTTCCCGTTCACCTATTGCTCTCTTTCCGGTCTATCCTCCTCTTGTTTCATTCCTTCTTTCCTTTCATTTCCCTCTGCATCATTACCCCTTTTCACATGAATTGTTATCTAATTATCTTGTGTACTTCCATTCTAGTGCGTTTTATTATGTTTCAGCCTCTACGCCACTGCGCTTGCGTTCCCATAACTTATCTCCATGGCCACGCAATCCCTCTTCTCCCATACTCTCTCTCCTCTACTTCTCTGAACTTCTTAGTCGTATTTCTCGTGCTCTGCCTTTCCTGTCTCTCTCCGCTTCTCGTTCAGCCTTTCCCCGCTCTCTAACGTTTAACACATTTTTAATAGTGTACAGAAAAGGGGAAGATGCCTAAAACGGGGGAGGGGGTGCATGCGCGGACGGAAAGGCCCTTCTCTACACAAAGTAAATTGTACGCCGCACGGGGCTGTGAGGTGCCGGGGGGAGGGGGGAGGGATGGTGCTGGTTAAGGGAGGAAGCGGAGGTCTAGTGGCTGCTAGTCTAAGGCAAGGTAGCGCACCTAAGTTAACCATCTACGTGCCGAAGGCGCCGTTTTCACGTGCCGATGAGCGCGGAGACTGCTCAACGGCAGTGTGGTCTTTGTGGCTCTTGCGGTGGTTCTGCCCTCAAGACTGTCCCGGGGACCCGTGTACGTGCCGTTTCTAGGGTTGGAGGGTGCAGCCCCCTTGGGAGAGAGCGTGGGGGAGGGAGGGCGCGACGACCCGCATTTGCGCGAGGGCTTCGCGAGTGGGCGGAGCACATGGAACGCTGCGAAGGAGTAAGGACCTGGCGCCCATGAATTACAAAGGAAACACATACAATGTATGTGATGAGGGCTGCACATTTAAACAAACATCTTTTCAACTTATCTCTAGTGTTGTATCCAAGTAAAGTGGACTTACAAAAGATGTTTATTCGAAAGTGATAGAAAACATTTGTACATACGTGTGTGCAGGTGTTTGTGTGTGCTTTGCTTATTTTTCTGCCCCTCAATAACGGAATCCACTTCTCGCGTGGTCTGTTCTGGTTCATCTGGCTTCCCTACCCGCGTCGCCCTTGGGCTTTCCGCAGAGGCGTTGGGGCGGGCAGGTGGGCTCCGATGGCGATGTGCTATCAAGAGCTGGGCCTCCCCCCCCCCCGCCCGGCACTCTACATATGGCAGTGCCACTGCCCGCGCCCGCGGGCGTGAGTTGAGGTCCCACGACGCGCGTGGATTGTCCGCCAGGTGACGGCTACGATGCGTTCACCTCGAGCAGAAGGCGCTACTTGTTGGTTGGCGTAGAGCATCAACAACTGATTACAAAGGCGTCGCAAGCCCATCGCAAGGGGAAGCCATAGCTCGTGTCGCACGAGCACAAACGCAAAGTCCAAAGATTATAGAACCGATCCGGATAGCCGATATCGCTAAGGCAGTAGAATCGTGTCGATGTCTCGTGGGTTCGAATCCCGCCACGAGCGTGGTTGTATTTATGAACGTCCCTTCACCCTTCATCATCATATCTCTTCATTAAAGAAGTATTAATAATTCCCTGCGCGAGCAGGAGTCGCTTGTCCTTAACGGGGTGTGCAGTTGGCTAATACGAAAAATTGAAAAAGTACAGAACTAAACGAGGAAGAGAATCTAATTCAGTCTGTACATAACATATGGGATATGGATCAGGCGTGTTCGCAACGAGGATTGGATTATCATACACTCTAGAAAAAGAGCAATTCTTGAAAGGCATGCCCTTCAATAGCTTATTTTCTCAAATAAAATGAAGACGAAAGCTAGACGACTACCATGAAACTAAGTATGGCAATGTAGAGACTTGTGACGTTAAATCAAGTATGCATTTTTTATACTTGTAAGCGCACCTCCAGATACGTTTGACCAGTTGATGTAAACTTTAAACCCCCAGAGGTAACATTAAAGGTGCAACATTTCTAGGAACCGCGTTGGAAAAGTTTCATCTCTGCCTCAATGTGAAACAGACTGACGAACGTAGGTAGCACTTGCAAATGGAAAGGGCTGGCCGGCCGGCCATCTCTCGAACCATCAAAGGGCAGATCCAATATTGGCTACCCAGCAGCCACATCTAAAATAGGCAGCCATCAAATAGACGTTTGTCCTAAAATCCGAGGTCTGCTTATAAGTGACGTCATGCGATAGCAAAGATCCAAGATAGAGAGCAAGTTCCGTTGAACATTTGGTCTTCACATGTTGGTTGGTAGGTACAGAACGATTTCCTGAATACACACACTTCAATGTTGTTGCGGTACTCGTGAAAGCGTTTAGTTAAATGTTTTATTTATGCAGTGTTTTACAAGAGTACTTTATTTGTTGTTCCTATGAAGTGTTTGTGTTTTTTGTCGAAAACCATTTTGTGTGCTTTTGTTCTGGAGCGTTTTCGCTACTGTAGGCTACTACCAAGTAATGATTTTAACACTTTGTTCCACTTCCGTTCTAAAGGTATCTTTCTTAGCCATACAGTTTACTGAGCTAGCAGCAATTAAGACACATTTAAACACATTTTTATTTTTAACAAATATTTTAATAGCAAAACTGGTTCCCGATGAAAATGCAAAAGTACGTCATATATTTGACTCTGCGAGATAATATTTAATTTATTAGTTTCTGTTTCATCTACGAGGCCGGAACTTTATAATGAATGTAGATGCGAAAACGAAAGAACACACTAGCGTGTGTCAAAGGAGAAGCAACTAACTTATAAGTTGTAATGGCGGAGGTGAAAAATAATGTTCTATTTCAAACCGATTGATCGCGCAAAATAAAATGATTTATTCTGAGTGTAAGACCCTAGTCATAAGATTACACTTTGCAACTAGAATGTGATTTTTCAACCATTTACATATGTGCCTAAAACAATGGAGTGGTATTCTCACTTTTAGAAAACAAGTGTCAAATTCATTATTTTCATACTCGGAATTTCTTGAAAACAAAGTCTATCTAAAAGGCATCAGAAAACGAGTTGAAGGGTCATCTAAGTATATGAGAGTAAGGGATCTCTAATCCTATATGATTTTATCAACTAATTGCAGAAGCAGACACTCAATATATTACTGCTATAGGCATCATTTGTGCAAGATTTAAAACATGTGATTACCTACATTGTTAAAATAACAGTAGGGCATTCACCCAAGTGATTAATTTGATTTAAGAATGCAACATACGCTTTCACTGATAGAGGCTCTTTTGTGGTTCTCTGTCGCTTCGCTGTAGATTTCGTATGAAACTACAAAATCTGCCTTCTTGCACTAGTGGTCATAGAAATGTAAATGAAGGAGAATAATAATATGCGATTAATATTGATGTATTATTAATAACGAATGAATTATTAAACTTTATGCGCAATTATTGAGGACTCATTCGTTTTCGTTCGGAGTGGAGTATGAGCACGAAAAAATTGTATTGCCGCGTCTATCACTTTCTAAATATATTCCATTTTGATTTTTACAGCGATGTAATCATTACAACAAAAATATTTTGTATCGACTAATTAACTCCAGAAATTAAAACCAAACGCGTTTAACAATACATATAGTATGTCATGTACATATTCATGTAACCAGGAAAAATTATCGCTTCTTCTATTCGAATTCCCTTAATACTTCACTATGAATTAGATAAGTTTCATTAGAAATAGAAGAGAGAATTATAAACTTTTCCAGTATGAGGATCTTGCAATACAATGTCCTATCCCCTGTCAGAATTTTCTGTTGAAAAAACGCCGTGTTTTGACGCAGCATTACATTCTCTAAACATTGGAATAATGAATGTCTCACCAAGCTTCAGCGTGTAGTATTGTTAAGAACATTCATGAGGTAGTACGTAGAGGGTGCGCTCGGCAAATTTCCTGCATCGAAACGTTTGTTTTCCTATTAAAATCTCCAACAAAATGTCGAAAATCATTACAGAAACGGCATATCGGCACAACATGATTTCCTGAAAACATGGATGCACTACCTACATTGTGTCAGGAAATGTACACGAATACGAAATCTGAGATAATAAATTATTTAAATATGCATCAAAAGTGTTTAAACATAAAATGTTGGCTTTGTATTTAATGAAAGAAACGACTGTCTAAAAGTAAATTACACGCGTTAAAGGTATGTTTAAACATCGACACTGAGGTGTCACGCGCAGGCAGAAGTGTTCAGGAAAACTGGCTTCTATAGCGGTTTCGCGTTTGCTACGTAATGAATTATGCACGGAGAGAAGACAAAATTAATGATAATACGTAGCCATTTTAAAATTACGCAGATGGACTGACACTGGACAGCTCGTTGCTTGTAACCTGCCCTGTAGCTTGCTCATTAGATTTTATCTAACAGTCGTTGTCGTGCTATTTATTATTTTAATTTGGATCTAATTCACGTATTACTTTTCCTAATATTCGTATATTAATAAGGGTATATGCTTTTACATTTTGTAACTAACATTATATCGATATATCCGAGCTGAAAATGACTTGCTGAGAATATTTGGTTGATTATTGTTGTTGGAGTCTTAAAATAATTTAAAGATGGATTGTATTAATAGTTCTAATTGTAATATGTAAATGGTAGTGTTCTGCCACCAGGTTGCATAAACCTACCAGCAGGAATAGTAAATATCTATTTAATATCCGATAGTCCAGAAGCTGATAATAGCATACAAAATGTGCCAATTAAAATTTAGACCAAGCCATGAATATCGAGAAAAATGATGTAGACCTATTTTACAAAGCAGGTCCATTTATTATTATATATCATAGAATATTATCTAATAGTCTATTATAAAAAACCAAAATTGAAACTGAGGGACATTGATGTTGATGTTGTTTTCCTGAGAACTACATTTTTTTTTGCTTACTAGCAAAATACCCGGCGTTACTCGTTTTTTCTTCATTGCCAATCCTTGTGAAAGAAAAAAATTCAATTTGATCTTAACCACTGTGTTTAAGATTATTATTCTTAATGAAATAAGTTCAAATTTTAATAAAAATATTATAATAATATTTCATTTTATTTTACAGTGCATTTCCATTCGATTAAAAATATTTATCTCACGCATTGCTACTGGACGTTAACAGATCTATTAAATACGTTTTGCTGCACCACTACTAGTATCTCTATTAGTAACCACGAAATCCTATCGAAAGGCGAACAAAAATTATCTTATTGTCTCTAAATTGTTGTTGGGCTTTCGACAGCAGTAACACTTCTAATGTTCTCTTTCAGATCAAGTGACATATGAAGTATTTACCTGAACAGGTCAAGCAACCACGACGATAACAAAACAGAATGAGTGACAGGGAATAGGGAGATTTCGCACCACTTGTCGCAATGTCGATCTGCGCGAAAGCGACCTTGAGCAGCGTCCGCAGGAGATAGAGAATGCAGTCTTTTGCTGCTCGCCAAGGCGACAGGAGTATGGACCAATTAAGCGATTGCTTGCGCTCTGAGAAAGTATCGAACAGGGCGCGCCAAATAATCAACGCCTTCTCACATGGCGAGTAACTGCAGGTTACTGTATCCATCAACTCAGCAAGACAGACTTACTCTCTTCATTCAGTTGTGTCAGTAAGTAGAGAAATATTCCCAACACATCAGTCATGCGTTTTTCAGTTGTTCTATCACAGGTTTTATCACAGTAACAGCGACACTCAGTACCCAATTTCTCCAGGGCCCAACTGATATAGCTCCCAAGAGAACTAAACGAAGGTCGCTAGAAACACTACGAATTTAAGTACGAATCGCAGAGTGAAGTAAACATTTCCTCTGATTGCAAACGCATTTTCACGTTCATGTAGGAATATAATACTGCATACCGTTACATACAACGCTATAAAGTACGTGCTCTTGTGGCGCCACTAGTTCCGTGTAAGGACACACAAAACGTGGATTCTGAATGCATTAGAGAAAGCAATGTGCTTGATGAACTGGCGTAGTACAAAACGCAACAAAAAGGTTCAAGGTGAAAGTGTTGAGGAGGCGCATGGAGTGTGTCGGCCACCGCTCGCTCGCATTAAAAGGGAGATTAGCTCCCAAAACGCCCATAAAGTGCCCTGTAATGGCACCAGGCGGCGCGCGGGTGGCGTGCTCGACGCGAATTATCCGATCGCATCGTGAGGGATAGTCTGAAAGCTCCATGGATGGCAGCGACGTCCGCCGCCAGGGGCGCCACCGGCCCCTCCAGACACATGACGATCGCCCGCACGACCTCCGGAATAGAGAGAGGGAAGCTTGAAGAAAGTACAGCATACATATTTCTAGGTACATATCATTGTAACTATATAATAATTAGTGCGTCAAAGTAAGAACGTACAAAAAATGACGGATATGAGGATAAATAGAACAAATAAATAAATGGCAGAACGTAAGTTGTGTATTTATCCGCAGTTTCAATTTGTTTGCATTTAATTATATGTATGCAAACACAAAACAAAAAAAAGCGTGTTCATTAGGCTTATTTTTGTGAAGGAAAACCCTTTACAAACATCTCATCTAAATGCAATGGTCCAGATTTTTAGTATTTTTCATTATTAGGAGAGTTACATAAGCATACCTGCAAGAATAACACTAACTATACTCTATTATAGTGGTTGAAGTTTCCTTATATTCTCTGAGCAATAGAACCCCAGTCATGCAATAACAGCACAGTAGCCGATAACAAAGTTTCAGATCAGTTCATATAATCAAAAACACCCTGTCGTGAGAGACCACCGTTTTTTGCTGGACAACATTTTGAAATTCAACACGTGATAATGTCATTTCCTGCAATGGTTCAGCCAAATTTCATACGTTTTACGCAAGTACTAATGAGAACGTTAACATGATAAGGAATCAAAAGCACCCGAAAACAGGTTGGGTCACCGAGTACTTTCCTAAGATAAAATATTTTCCATATAAAGTGGAATAATTTATGGACAAGGTTAATTGTAAATTTATTAGTTTGATAAAGGGGAAATTCTACATTAACTGTGTGGAAAGTACATTACAAAAATGCAGATGAGCAAATTACGACACTCCAGTGACATGTGAGACATTGTCGTTGCAACGAATGAAATAGGTATATTTATCGTAGAAGTATGCAGTGAAGTTTGATTCGCTATTTTATACACCGAGTATACACTGACCACGACCAAGATTACAGTTACAGAAGCAGATTCTTCTGAATTCTCAGGGATTTTCTCTGATTAATTGTGGGGACAAACCCTTTTAACTACTCCCAGTGTCGGGTGATAGGCAAATCCCCCATCACCTGAAGGCGTATCTGCATGAAATGCGAAGGGGCACATGAACAGGAATACGCATGTTGTACGTAGTTGACTTCTCGTATGACAACCTCTCACATTAGAACAGTCATTCCTTCAGTCACAATCATTCACTACCAACTTTCATCCACACCAGTATTAAAGTTTCTCCAGCGACTATGATCGGGAGGTCCCTGTGTCTCGTCGGTTTCGTTGTTCGCAATAACTAAATGGCAAGGTCGAATTCAACCTCCGGCGGTAGCTCTATTTGTTAGATTTTGGTAGTTTCTCTACTCAACACACGCACGTCGGAGTAGAACGCTAAGAAGCGGGCCAACCTCCGAAAACCGACTCCTCCCTTCTCTTCCTGCATTATTCTCTCCTCTAACACACAGACACACACGCACTACGATTCGAGAGCATTACATAACGGGGGAATAGCCTGGACGCAGAGCTTGAAGGGGCTGGAGCGATGTGCTGGAGAAAAGATGCCTGGAGGGGAAAATCCCTTCAAACCGTCGAGAAGGCCGGCAACGGATCTCGCTATCCTCCAGAGGAACAACACCGCTACCCACCGGAATGAAATATTCACTACACTGACGGGACTAATAGCCATAGCAATTACCGTGGCGGGATACAACCAATCAACCATTTTAAAGGAAGCAAAACGCAAACCTTTACCAGTCACCGATATCAAAGAACTTCGTCTGCTCCTGTTCACACCAATCAGATGAGCATTCGAGCACCAATTGAAGCACGAACGATGAGAGTATGATTATCAAGATACTCGTACTGTTTATCACGATCGTATCTGTAAATGTCCTTCACGTCAGACATTTCCTTCTGTTGCATGAGTGATGGATATTGGTGTTGTTTCAATAGGAATGGAGCACTAGTGAAAATTAAGGTGGACGTGGGGGATCCTGGCAAGGGCTGCAGTTAGCCATCACGAAGTCTAAATAGTTTGTCCGGGAATCGCACCTAATAAAGACGTGAAAGGACAGTGGCCTTAACAGATCGGGGATCCCTTCAAACGTTGGGTTACAAAAGTGCAAAATATATTTCACAGTTAATATATTATATATATATATATATATATATATATATATATATATATATATATATATATATATATATATATAAAACTTCTGTAAGTATTCTACGATTATATAATACCATGTACTGCAGTTAATGAATTTTAAGCCAGATGTAGTACAAGTGTAGGTTACTGAAAATGGGTGAAGCCTTCTCTCAATGCAAAGAAAATTATATAAAAATCAAAAGATAATATTATTTACCGATGCCATTGCATAATAAATGAAATAAATATGCCTTCCCTTTCCACATCTCTACAAGCTACTCAATCTCACGAACTTGCAAGAACGACAACTGACGAGTGATGAGAACAGTACTCACCAGCTCCAGCCTCCCCCAACATGCCATCGCAACGCGCTCTCTCACCTGCAACAGAAACAAAGCAGCCCAGCTCGCTCCCATCCAGAGCGGATAAAACAGAGTTAGTTGAGGAACATTGTATTTACATATTTATCGGTGTTTCCATTACATTTATTTGTAAATTCAAGAATCAATTTACCGTTTCGTGTAATTGTCACTTTCCAATGAAATTATTCAAACTGTCGTCCGTTGCATATTCATTAACGCGTTGACACGAACGAGGGCGGGACGGGGATGGGAGTGCGGGCGAGGGCGAGGGCCTAATTAGAACTTTGGGCGACTGTAGGTGTTCACAGCGTAACCGACTCACTGCGGACACTCTCGGAACCGCCGTCAGAAAGCAGCAGAGGCGTCAGCTCAAAGCCCACGATTCAAAGCTAAGGTTTGCATTCTGAGACAAATTTCAGTCCGCAGAAAGAGAAGAAATGAAACATCTTTTGCTGCACGCAAAGGGAATAAAATAACGATTCAAATGTTTACCAGTTGCATGCCAACGGCATCTCAGAACCATGGGAACACAAATGAAGGGCCGCCGGGGGGGGGGGGGCAATCAGGCGCAGAAAGTTATATTGCTCAGCTGTTGATTACATTGATTTTGTACATTTTTTGTTTAACTATTTTTAACTAGTTCAACATTTACTACGCTGGGTCAATTGCACAACTGTTATGCACATTGACAGGCATTAACAGAAGAGTGCAACGGGCTTCAGTCTGGAATGTAAGGTTGAGGGCGTGGCTGTCCGTGTCGATACACGGTGCCTGGGGCGGCGTCGAGGCCTCTGCAGCGCAACCAGGGACGAGGCGCGACCGCCGGCTCACCGCGCGCCGACGGCCAATTGATCGGGAGATTGATTAGGGCGCACACACATCTTCGGCGTTCGACTTTGCATGTGTCTCTTCAGACGCAACTTGCGACCGAGCTTATTCACGTTGAATAATTGAGACCAAAAGCGTTCGTACTAAAAATTAGTTATTTCAATGTAAAAAAGGATAAGTAGTTATTCAGGTAAATGATGAAATTTAGAAACTTTTACTTTCCTGAATGCTATGTCATCGAAAATCTTTTTTTCTCTTTTTTTGTTCGTTCTTCCCCACCCCTCAATGCTTCTTCTTTTTCTACTTTTACCTTCCCTTCTCCTTCGACTTTTGTTCTCCTCCAATCCTCATTTTCCCACCATATCCTGAATCGAATGTTTTGCGTTTTGACGACAAATGTCTTCGCAATGGGAATCTGATTCTTCTATTCGAATGTGAGTATTCTCAATTCACTTGTCCTCAGCGTGAATTTCAATGTAATTGTCACAATTTGAAGTTGAAAGGAATAGCTGTTGAGGCACGTAAGTATTCGGCTTGGTATCGGTCAGGTATGAAGCATCGATTGCATGAGGACAGTTGTGTTGTCGACACGTGCGCTTGGACAGTCGGCTGCCCCTGCTAACGCTCGCCGAGAGCACTTCAAACCATCGAAGCGGCTACAAGACACAAGATGAGAACACTGTCGACATCTAACGCGCAGAATCACTTGAATCCTCTCCCCCACCGCAAAATAAGCGTGGACTCGAGCTAGGCTGCGATGGTGTGGCTTATTTGTTAGGGCGCCGCTTCGTAATTCGCCTGATATTTATCAGAGAAACTACGGAAAGGCAACTAATTACAGAAACCGAGTGCTACAATTCCCCTGACAGCGGCTGACAAGGTAATGTCGAAAATCGCACCACTCGGATTCAAACCCTCGTATCTCCCGTTCGGAGGCCCTGCAGTGGCGTCAGTTGATGCCCCGAGCTACTGCGTGTTGAGCACGAACCGGTGCTGAAGGAACTGCTCCGTCTCCTTTTGCTTTGATCTGCGCCTGAGTCGTCGCATCTGGGCTCGGCAGAAAGCGGCGCTCTCCAAGACGACGCAAACGAAAGGCGAGGAACAAACATTCCCACCCAGGGTAAATTCCACTCGCGGCGCTTCAAGGACTGAGGCACTGAATAAACACCGCATTTGTTATTTTGGCCATGGGTTGGCATTGCTTAACTCCCGCAAAACAATTTGTCGGTTTGACTAATTTTGTATTTAGTGGAAATTATTTGTATTGTTCACTCCTTAATCTTAATAACTTGCAAAGTAATACCAGCTCCACTGTATATTTGTTAGAAGCATTTGAGTTAACATTTCATTCACAATTAAACGTGTGCCCACACTCACCTGAAGACAAGTTACAGTCGATTTATAACCGAGTTTTCTTGTTTGATTTCTTTTGTTCTGAGAGGAAACTCGTTAAGTGTTTGTGAAACAAGGAAATTCATCAAGGAGTTTCGGGAATCTTACTTGCAGAAGAAATCTCTTGTGTGTTTCGAACAATGTCTATGAGGAATTTTATCGAAAGAATTTTCATTACAACCGATCGCAATATTTCTGTTCACAATTACGATTTCCCTGACTGTACACTCCAATCAAATGTTTACAAGAAAATACAGCAAGACCCGTGCCCGAAACGTTTCTAGCTAAAGTTATGTCTGAACCACAATTTTCCGCGGCCTGTATTGCTCTTCAAACTTATTTTGACCAAAACATTTTTTTGTGACTGAAGTTTGTGCAACAGAATTAAAGAGAATAAAAAAGACTCTTTAAACGCTTTTCAGTTCTTTAGAAGCGAAAATCCAGCCTCTCACTGCCGCTCACTGCGATGTCTAATTGGCATCCACGTGACGAACATGTCACTGCTTGGTTCGTTTTAATTTTGTAAACCGGTGAACAGCATCAGTGATTGCGATATGAGTTCGCGTTATATAATATACTGTACTGACCAACATAACGAGTATTACCGCACGGAGCTTAAAATATTGCTCATAAATAGGATGTGTTTACACAAGGAAATTAAATGACCGTATGAACCTGTGTTCATTCGCTATGAATATAAGTAGATATTTCCAAATACGTAGTGCAACATTTGATTAATACAGGTACGAAGCGACTGCACAATTTCTCACAGAGATATTGATGTCAAAATTATATGGTATCCATACTTTTAATATTGATCAAATGCAAACACATCGACGAAGTAATGTTGATGAAGATAAACAACAATTTCTCTAAAAGGACGTAGCACAACACATGAAGGAGAAAAGTATCAAATCAATATTTTGCCGCCAAGACAGCCATTTACAAGATATTTCAAAATGAATTTTTCTGACAAAAGGACAAAGGAGTATCTTCTACTTATCAAATTAAATAACATGAGTCACCTGCCTGAATAGCATTTTTGTGAATGAAGAATTAAAAATGGGAAGGCAGAGAGACACTGACGTCTTGGACAAGTAGCAAGACAAAAAGAACGCGGCTGCTTGCTTTTCCTGGTCATTGCACATGCGTTTTAGTCTCACTTTAGTGAGAAAAACAGTAGTTTCAAAAATAGTTTAATTAGTGGAATGCGATTTTACTAGAAAATTTCAACAAAAACATTTAGAGATATTAACTGTTAGTTGGAGGTTATTTTTATCAATAAAGAATATATACAAAAAATAAATGTTCTCTCCACTTACGCCTTGGAATGCATCGTATACAAAATCGACGGTTTTCGGCAGAGAAATTCATATATTTGAATCCGAATTTTTGATATACACAAAAACGAGTCAAATTCTTTTTCCTGTAAGTAAGCAATTACTTCCTCTAACAAAGACTTTTCCCGCGAAAGGCGATTGGTCCAAGTAGAAGCCCCTTGCACATCGGGGAGAACATCGGGCGCCTTCAGCGCGCGCTCCGCTCGGATCTGCTTCCCCTACGTTTAGATTTACGACTTTCCTAGTAAATGAAGGAAGTCAAAAGAATTCTCCACCGTCTTTACTGAGTTATGCTTGGAAGAGTCGGATAAGTATCACGCATGCTTCGTTTCAGAGCAAGCTGGCCAAATGCCGAGAACCGACATTTCAGGTGAGGATCGCCAGAGTAATGAAAATGTGCTCACCCCTGCTCTAACACATTCTGTAACGTACTACACGTTTGGTGGGTCCGTCATACCGAACAATTTATGGCGATAGCAGCTTCAAAGAGAGTGGGGCAAAACTGAAAAGATTGCATATACAAACAAGAAAACTTACTAGTGGAAGAACTAACTAGTAGAAGTATGCGCCATGGTGTAGCACCACTGTTTTCGAAAGCGGAACAAAGCATAGATTGCTTTGTACGAGAAAAATATAGGATTATCTTTCATCATCATTTCCATTAATGAATTACTACGTCAGCGTGTATCGGAGAGATTTCACGCACACGTCCCAGAACCATCATAGT
Organism: Gryllus bimaculatus; assembly: GCA_017312745.1. NCBI lineage: Eukaryota > Metazoa > Arthropoda > Insecta > Orthoptera > Gryllidae > Gryllus > Gryllus bimaculatus. The sequence goes on along the minus strand of BOPP01000188.1, from coordinate 1,326,146 downwards.
AACGCACTTATTACAATTTTTCTCTGCATCGATTAATTTGACACTACATGTAAAGTACGTACGGCGGCAAATACGAGTTATTTCAGTCGGTTAAAGGGCCATAGCGGGACTCCTATAAGCAAAAGCCATTCTCCCAATCCCCGCCTCAGCTTCCCTTGCGGAGCGAAAGCAGTTTAGGCGGAGAGGAGTGGGAGTGGAGTGGGAGTGCGTTTCGTCAACTCCCGCGGAGGGCAGGCGCCAACGTGACGCCCCGCAGCTGAAGGCTCGCCCGAGGGCCAGGGAGCGAGTGCCGTGCTGCCTAAGTAGGGGCGACCATTCACACGGAAGAACACAAAAGCAGACAGCAAAAAGAACAGAGACAGTTGTGAACAGGACCATTGTGAACTGAGCGAATTACCTCAGAGTGCTGGCCACTCCTCCAGAAGCACGCGAGTTACGCGTTGGAGATTTCTGAAAGAGCAAGTGTAGAGTACTGTGATGTGCAAGTGAAGTGAAATGAAGGCCAACACGGTGTAGACGAAGAGATGAAAACGGTGTAAGATGGGACCATCTTATTTATTAATATGTTTTTATTTGTTTTGATAACTTCCCTGGGCATGCGCTCATTTGCACTAATAAAAGAGAAAATATTATTATTATTGTTACAATTAAAGAAACACGGCCAAGAGCGCTGGAGGCGTTGGCAGGCAGAGAGGGAGACCGGAGGCGCGGATGGGGATTGCGAGGGTGGTATGAGATTCGTGTGGTGGGATGATAGTGGCCGAAGCGGCGTGTGGTGTTGGCAGTGAGGTGGGGAGCGGTTGGAGAGCTGTGAGAATGAGGGTCGTCGACGCGACCAGGCCCTTGTCCGAGAGGCGAAAAGTGTAGCATTTCGACCAAGACCTGACCTGACGACGTGGAACAGCGCTGGCGGAAGGAAGCAGACAGTGGCGGCAGTGTGGCGCATTGTAGGAGGTAGCGGCGTGCGGTTGAGCCGGAGGTGCGAGAGTGAGGCAGTCAAGACAGTGCAGCGACGACCATGGGTAGGGTGGTGGCTCAGTGAGTAGAATAGAGGAGAGCTAGGAGATAGAGAGCGTCTGCAAGAGGAACGGGTGCTGGCAGCCGTATGCTGGGCGAGGCGGGAAGGAAAGCCAAGCGAAAGCCCTTCAAATGAACAGTTCTCGTCGCCGCACCCTCCCGTCTGCACCTCCCTCACCTTGCCGCTTTCAAATTCCATCGCCCGCACCGATTGCGCCCCTCGCCGCGCTGTGGCTCGACCCGTCAGTCCACCCGCAGAGGATTAACATGCCAAAGGACGAAGGGCGCCGATCGATGCACGAGAGGATGGGTTCGTACAGAGACTCGCGAGTTTGCGGTTGAAAGGTCGGCGAGAACAAGTGGCGTGTAATGGGACACGAAGGAAAAAAAGACGCGTAGAGCATACGGAACTGAAAAGAAAGGCAAAATAACCAAAAGAATGCAGGAAAGGTGGCTTACGGCAAAAGAACAACACACCAGTTACGCAGCGTGTGGACGGAGTGGTTGAGGTGTACTCAGTAGAACGAGAGGAGACCAAAGGAGTAGAGAATGACATTGAGACCAGGCCTCGAGTGGAGAAGAAGAGGGGAACAGAGAGGAAGGATGTAGGAGGGAAAGGACGGTGGCAACGGGGGAAAACGAGAATTGGAGTAGGAGTGGAATGAGCGGAGGGCGAATCAACTGACGGGGATAGTAATGGAAAGGGTAGAAGTAAAGAAACGAAGTGGAAGACGTGGAATCGGCTAAGGAGAGCGGAAGGAATAAACCTGGCCGAGAAGAAGAATAAAATGGAGATGAGGAAAACGAGTAAGATGATTAACCAGAGATTCAGGAGAAGGTGAGGGAGGCTGTGTGAGAGAGGATTTCTACTTTCAATGACAACAAAGACCAATCTTTAGTCCTTCAGAATTACTTCCCGAACCACTGTTACCAGCCCCTCATTTGTTGCTACAATCTGTCGGACGAAAAGATCTTCTGGTGTGTACAGAGCTTCCCACATTGTAACAACTTTAATATTACTAGTATTTCTTTTAAACACAAAGGTGGCTTGTAAAAGAAAGTTTACAATGATACAAATTATTACGTTGATAAAAGTTTCATCTTAGGGCAGAGTCTAGCATTCGACAAGTCATCTCCCTTGTAATATTTCGTATCACTGTCAGATATCGCCCACATGACGTTCTACCCCATCCGAATTAAAACTATTACCCGAGCTATTTATTACTCGAACATGAGTGCAATATAGTGCGCTTCAGAGTATGACCACAAATAAGAGTCTGAAATTTGTATCTGAGGAGATCTACAAACCATCAGCACCGCGAGTCTAAAAATAGAAATGCGGTTTTAGTACTTGCACATCTGTGGAGACCAAAAGTACAAGAAAACCGAACCTGAATCCGATCGTTTGCTGCCTCGCGACGCGACAGAGGCCCGAAGTGAGCAAAGCTGCGCTGACGCGCAGCGCCACGGGCGCGCTCCACCCCACGAGCTCAGCGCGCAGGCGCGGGGCGAGGGTGGCAGCCTGCCTGATTCACGCGGGAGGGGGGGGGGCGCCCGTTGAGTCACGCGTCGCGCGCCTCATTTACTTCGTTATCTGCTGCGGCGCCGGGCGCCAGAGGGTGCGACTTGGCCACGCCCCCTCCGCGCCGCGCACTCACGCGGAGCGGCGTGACTCAAGAGTCCCAACTCTCTACAAGGGAAGGCCTTCTCCTTCTTCTTAATATCATTATTATTTTTATCATATATAATGTATTTAAAATACAAGGGTTTCCATTTAGAAAATAATTTGGCAATTCTAGTCAACCAAATTTTAATGATTTTATTATTTAAATAAAAGATAGCGAGACCAGAACTGGTAACATTCCACCATACTACCTCGTTTTATAGCTTAGACCCTACATTTTAATAATATATTAAAATGAATAGAATAAACGCTAATCATTTGTCATTTGTCCATCATGGCATTCTCAGGACTAACTGCAATGCAATTACTATAATACACTACAAGGAAAATTTTGCATTATGAGATTATAGTTGGCGAACGGTTCACTGTTTTGAAATTCAAAGTGTAGTGAGTTAGGATAAATAAACGCAATTCCCAATTGCACGTTGCAATAGAAGAATTGGAAAGCTTCGGTATGGCAGTTAGAAATTCTTAAAATAAGTTCCTAAAAGAAAAGAACTCACGCGTTATTTAGTGTGTACGGAACTGAATTTCGGGTAGTGGAATTGGTGGTAATGTATTACCTGCAAATTAATTAAATTTTCGCTTTCAATGTGCTACAATTGTTATCGAAGTTTACAAGTGGTCGCTGATATGTATTAAAACGGACTTACATTGTGGAATAATAATTTTTCGCGATCGTCATGGACGCGAGAAAGTACGTGCTGTTGTAGCATTACTACATTACCCTTATGAATCTTATAAAATGCCGGAAAACATCTTCATTGAGCATTTCGGTTCGTTCAATTGGATACTTCATTATACCAATTGCCGTTTTCCACAACTCGATTTACACTCCATTCTACGACGGCATCCATCCGCATTCCCCGAGCATCCAAGAGCAGCTCTCAGGTTTTGCACACTCGGGTGACATTCGCGAAAGACGAAGCGGGTTCGTGGCAGGTCGTCTAGGGCTTTTCTCTGTCCCTCCTCCCATTCTCTCAACGCACCATCACACATCCGTCGAAAGCATTCAACTTAGGTGCAGCAGAAAAGGCCGAGGACTAAGATAATAATAAATAATATACTCTCAGTTATAGATATTTGAATATACAGTATCAGTATCACTTTGTAGAAGATATTCTAATTCTAAAAAAATCAAACGTAATATTATGCAAGCACTGTGGTTTGTTTTAAATAAAAAATATCCAATAATTTACTTCAATTTGTGCATAATTGATATTGCACACAAATATTTCCATTTTATTTCTCTTCCAAGTCAGCACTACTCATATATTGAATAGCTTCCTGTAAATTGAATTAAAAATCGAACTCTTCTCGAACAATATAAAACATCTCGTATGTGCTCACCCCATGACAGTCTGCCAACGCATGTGGAAAGTAGCGCCAAATTTATTATGAAATCCGTGTCAGCGAGCGCTGCTTTTCACTTGTTTCCGTCGCGTACAAGGACCGTCATCCGTGGGGTCCAAAGGGCTAATGGAGCCCGTTGTCTTCCTCCCTGAATATGCCGCATGATGAATTGACCCGGAGTCATAATGGCTCGCAGGGAACGTAGTTACGGCCACAAATGAGTTGACTACTCATTGCCACTCCAGCACTACATATCCATTAGCGGTTTACATTTCAAAAGATTAACTTTTCACACTTTAAGTATTTTTTCATATGTTTGAAGGTAGAGCAGTGGTTTTCTGCTCCATGAATTATAATTCTAAATAGTATACCTCATATTACCTTAATACCGAAATATTATACCTCAAATATTATACCACCATTCTATATATAACGATGAATTTATGCAAGTCTACATCAATCAATGCTGACTCTATCTTAAAAACTGGTTAGGAGATCAGCTTCGCAGCTGTAAAGGGAAATCATATCCAAGAAGACAGACAATTTAACAAGTGTATGGTTATTTTAGCAAAATAATGTACCCAAACTTTGAACTTTTACAATTCTTTAGTACACTCACAAAGAAACAATACAAATAGTTTTGTGATAGTTTTCACTTTTATACAATTATACAAATATCGACCGAACTCCACTAAATAATAATATTTATGATACCGTCCAAGAATTTTCAAATTGAGAAAACAAAACTCATTTTATTGTTCTCGTAAATTGATGGTTTAGGCTATTGTCAGAAGAGAGTATTATATCCAATCACTCAAAAGTGATGCTAAAAATACATAAAATGTTTTATTGTAGGCACATTTTAAACCAGTAATCGATAGTAACCTTGTGCATCTCAAAGACTATCTCTACGTTGAATTTGGGGAAACAAAGTGTCTTTCGAATCTCTGATCATTTCGAACGCAGTTAATTCACTGCAATTCGTAAAGTCACGATAATTATCCGCTTTGTAGGATTACCATACGTCACCAACAAACAAAATTGAATGTTCACATTATACTCTCCATGATATATTATTTTAACAACAGCGATGGCCTTTAGACTAATGATTTGATCCTTAGACAATTCTAATGAAAGAGAGATCTTTTATTTGTTTTTAATATAATCATGGCCGAATCATGAAGAAGAAAATGAATGGGAATGGGAAATTACTACTTCCTAAACAGGAACGTAACGCTCGCCCAAAACATTTTGGGTGATAAAAGGTCTAAATTTATGAATGCATTAGGAACATTTTTAGGAAAGGTTCGGACCATTAGGAAAACCATTAGGGAGTGGGAAAACAGCACCGGTTAGATTGAGCGGAGCCTAGACTGGAGAGAAATAAATACGTCAATAAGCTAACAATGAGTAAGTTAATCAATAATTTTATGTTAAGTTAGTAAACAGTTAAGAAATAAGTCATAAGTCGTAGTCAATTGGTAGGTAACAGGTCAATATAATAAATAAAATAAAACTTACATAGTAATAAGCACATTGGAGGTGATGGTAAGGGGGGATCGAAAATGTAGGGGCAGAGGCGTTGGTGCGGACGATCTTCTGTGCCGCCGTTTGATTTCAGGTGCTGAGGAGGCCAAGCACTGGAAGGAGACGGCGGGACGCCCGCGCCAGAAAATAAAATAGTTAAAATAAACGCCGGATAGATTAGAATGTACTCGGCTTCTGACGGCAGGTTTTTCCCCCTTCAGGGGTTTTTTCCTGAGCCGTACCTTATGGTCTCTTTTCTGCGGCTTTGATGCGATGGAGAGACCATTTGGGGTGAATACCAGAATTCAAAAGATTAGAACGCGAAAGGGTGTAGGTATTGTAATGGCTTAAAGACCCTCGCCTAGCCACTTAGGATCAAGTAAGCTAACTTGTTTGTAATAATTACCTATTATATAAAATAAATAGTATAATCATGGAAAACAATAATTGATAGAAACCTGCAATTAATGATTGAATATGAATTAAAGGGAACATTCAAACTTCAACATTCAAACCAAACACTGTTGTTTTTTTGTTTTTGTTTTTATTTGTGCATTCAGTGATTTGAGGAAACGGGATATTAATTAAATTATTACCAACGAAAAGAGCCAAGTTTGCAATAATTTAATACACGTTGCATCTGATGAAGTTTTTTCATGATCGAATTATCTGCTACTCAACTCTGCAGCAAGGAATCTAACTCTGTGGTTAAGTTTGCCTCAAGATTCAGAGAGCCCTGATTTCGACGCAATTCAGCTTGTTTTTAAACCTCCATTGTATCGCTTCCGTCATTATAACGCCATTTCTAATTTTTCTGTTGTATAGGCTAACTTCGTTGCGCATTAAAGGAAACTGAGAACCGTCCGTCCGTCCCTCGCAGCTGTCGCTTTGGAAAAGTCAAAGCGGGCGGCATCTCTCGCAATGGTCGCGTCGCGCACAGCGCCCCTCGCGGGTCAGTATCGAAGCAACTCCCTCAGGCTCCTCCCAGCGGCCGCCACTGCCACTTCTCGCTGTCGAATCTCGTAATCAATTACTCCAACGACGATTTGCAGGAGGTCTTGAGCGAGCGAAACTTCTCAAACACTGTGGCTCCAGCAGTAGCAAAACTAGTGTTACCGACACACAAATTCACTCATTATTGTGTTTATAAATATAAAAAATATAAAATGTAAAATAAATAAAAGCAGTATATTGTGGAAATTGTGCCCTACAAGAATTTTCCCGATTAAAAAATGCTGCCAACCAGACCTTAAAATGAATGCGAAGCTGAAATAAATTTATATCTTTACAAAAGGAATTGAACGCTAGCCTTTGCCACTCGAGATTTATTCGCAATAAAAATGTACGTACGAGGTTGATTTCTAGGGGCCGGCGCGCCAGTGAGCAGCAAACCGTGTTGCCAGGGACACACAAGATAAGACAATGGTTTGTAAAAAATATGTGTCAAGATCAAGTTACACATGCTCTCTACGAAACATTACCAAGCACTCGTTTTTTTATACATATTTTGATAGAATTTACATTGTTCAGCATTTCGGCCCTTCTGATGATGGGCGACTTATTCTGAACTTAAAAATTAAGATTGTGCTAACTCGTCGAGCACCGCCAATTGTGGGATGTGTGTATTATTTCCTTTTTTATTGGTTTCAAGTTGAAATCAGAATGGAGAGTTGCGTTTCTGACAAACCATAGAGCTTTGGTTGTAATGCGCAGGATTCTGTTTCGGAAGAGTAGGATCTTGTTTACGTGGGATGTTAATGAATGACACCAGATCGGGCATGCGTAAAGGAAGAGTGGTCGGAGAATTAATTTGTTTAGAAGCACTGTATTTTCGGGGCTGAGGATACTTTTACGATTTATGATGGGGTGAAGTTGGTGAAGTTTCTGATGGGCTTGTTTCACTCTGGTTTCTTTATGGTCTCTCCAGGTTAATTTGGTGTCTATATACAGAGACGCAGGTATTTGAATGATGAATTGAATGTAGACCAAGGAATGGGAGAGTTTTCTAGCAGAAGAGGATGAAGATGGTAAGGGAGTGTGAACATTTTTGCGATTAATTTTTAAGGTTTGAGAATGATTCTTCATTCGATTTGGTGCAGGTGTGTCTGACGTTTGTCAGTCAGTGCGCATAATTCGGAACCTGAAAGAAAAAGGGAAGTGTCGTCTGCAAATTGGACTGTGTTAATGAATCAAAATATGGGGAAACACGGGAATATTGAGAAACGCTGGTACAATGGGATAAGGCTTAGAGCGGTGTGACTGAATTTGCACTGAGGATGAACGATCTGACCAAAAACTTCCGATGGTTGAAAGGAGGTAGAGGGGGATACCGTGATTTCATAACTTATAGATGAGGCCATTAAGCCAAATTCGACCAATGCTAGGCCCACATCACGAAGAGCTGCTAAGTTATGATACCCTTTTTAAACCTGGAATGAATCAATTTTGTTAATCTAAGGAGTTGATGGCAGGAAAAATGTTTAGAAACATAATCAAATTGGTGATGCGGTATAATCTTGGACGGTTTTAGAAATGAATTGAGCCTCATTAGGATGACTTTTTCTGCTATTTTGGCAAGAATAGGGAGAAGGCTTATTGGGATAGAAGGTAAGGTTTGAATCTTCGCAGGTTTGGGAATTGGGACTACTATTGAATGATTCCATAATTTGGGGAAGAAACCTAATCTGATATTGAATTTATTATATTAGTTATAAAGGTCACTGCATTTACAGGAAGGTTTTTTAAGATAAAAAATGAAATATTTTCGGGGCCGGGAGATTTTTAATAACATTATTTTCTTTAGTGGAGGACGCAAATTTAACACAGCTAGTAACATCGAAGTTGGGCAAAGAGACAAAAGCGTTTACTTTACTCGAGTGTGGGGGGTCTTCAACGTTATGTGGTGGGAAGGTTCAGGCATAGTAGTCAGCTAGAAGTTCTGCTTTGCTGTACTGCCTATTGTCCGTTTGACAATTGAGGAAGAATGGTTGTAATTTTACATAGTAGTTGTTTTTTTTGTAGCCAACACAACTAAGCTGTAAGATCCCACAGAAAAGACATAATATTGTTCAAAATTGTAGTCTTGTAGTACCTGCCTACAGACTCGCATAAGACGATTAAGCTAGCTATTTAGTTGGGGTAGCCTCTGTTAATTTCAAAGTCTTCTGATTCTATTCTTTTCTTTGATTACGTTTTGTAGGTGCTTGGCAAGAGGAGGTTTTGTAAAGTTTTCGGGAAGCAAGGACCGGGGTGGATTCGAGTACTGCCGTAGTTATTGCGTCTGTGATAAATGAACTGCGTTATCTATTTCATGGGTGGATTGAAGAAACTTTATGGGAGGTAATATGCTTTTTAGCTTGCATTGGTAAGTATCCCCAGTTTATGGATGTGACAGAAACTGTTGGAGAAGGAGAGGGACAGATAACTTGAGAGGTCAGTAATACTGTAGTCAAGTTCACGGAAAACATTCGAGGTTAATGACAATGAAAAGTTTAAGATGGCGATGTCTAATATATATATATATATATATATATATATATATATATATATATATATATATATTCCGTGTGTTCGGTGGGATAGTGCGTATTGGAATGAAATTGGTTAGTGATGTTTGAGAGGATTGAACCTGCGGAATTACTGACCCAGCAGACCCATGGTATATGTTTAACATTGAGGTCACCCATCACTATCATTGGTGGAGTAGCGTTAAATAGTGATGCGATGCGGGTCACTGATATTTTTGTTTAGGTTTGTACCCACCGATGATCAGAATTAAGATCCTGTAGTTAGTCCAGGTCTGTCGTTACAGCGCAATCAGTGATCAAGCCTAAATCTATGTAGAGGGAATTTTTTGAGACTCGAGAAACCTTAATGGTTTAAGAAGCGACATTATTGACATTTGCAAAAAGAGAACCTCTGCAATTTTGAATTTTAGTTACGACTATAGGGATTAGAAAGTACAGAGAATTAGTGAAATCAATTGGATGATATTGTTATTTGAAGGATTATTAGGCTCAGGGCTGAGTGTTAGAGTTGGGTGAGGTTGTTGGTTTCAAAAAGTGTGAAAGAAGTTGGAGGTGAAGGTGAAAGTGCCGGTGACAGACAGAAATATGGTATTTCGTTAGCTTTTGGTGAATAAGGAAAATTTTCAGTATTGTTGGGAGGAGCCTGAGACGACAAATTGTTAACTGGTCTTTCAATAAATCTATTCCAACTTTTTGTTTTAGATTCTAGGGCGTATGTGTAATACGTGTGTGATGATCTGACGTCTGCTTGATGACTTCCTTTACAATTAACACAGAACGGAACAGAGTTTGTACTTTTGCAGTTAGCAATAAAAAAACTTAAAAAAGTAACAAAAATCGGAAAATCGGAAAGCCTGTGAGACTCCGTAAGGTAATGTACCCCAAAAGGCTCAAATGAATATATTTGCAGGGAAGAGGGGCTCATGAAAGCGATTGACGCGATGACTGAAATAAAGAAAACAAAGGAATAGAAGAAGGCAGAGCACTGGGAGTTGTTCTGTACAAGGGCGTAGAAAAATAACGAAAGAATAGTTCTGAGATATTATTGAAGTGTTCAAACATAGTGGAACGTTCTGCTCCCACAAAATACGGCGATTTCTGTGTGCACTAGTACGAGTAGTCCAGTAACTGCGAGAAGGATCTTTTTGCAACCGCTTCCTGCAATTCAAGACTCATGCTTCCCTTTTGTGCCGCGAGAAGGCTCTGCGGAGGTCACAGAGACTCCATCTCGTGCCAACGCAGCTTTTGAATCTCGAGACATATTATTCCATTCACCAACGCAAAGAGCGTACAGAACTCTTTTCCTTTTTCTTTAAAAGACGACCCAAGTCTCGTAATGAGACGAATTCTCTCTGCCATTTTGGGGACTCGTGCATGCTGTGTTCCCTGCATTTTGTCAATGAGTCTTCGCTTTTTTCTGTCCTCGTGCTTTGAAGTACGATCTTTGATATTTCAAAGCGACAAGTCCTTTTTCACCTCAGAATCTCTTCTTCGTGTTCGCTGTTCCTCGGGACCACGCACCAATTTTAATTCTTTTGTTTTCTCTACCCCAATATGCAACGTTTCTTCTCAATTCACTATTCGCATTGTCAACGTCCCCCACATGTATTTAAACAAATACCACCATTAATATACTATTGCTATCTATTAACAATCACATTTGGTACATCATTATCATTCTTTCAACACAGATTCCCGTAAGATCATTTTGCTATTGTTATCATTTACCTGCTTCATTTCCTATCTCTCTCCCAATTACAGTTCACGAGTAGAAATAAACCAAAATGCCTTGCCAGTGCAACGGCGAGTGACATAGCAGCTGCATTGCGATATTCCCTGCTTCTGGTCGCTGCGTTGAAGCGCCGCTGCAAAGGAGCCTCGACCCCAAACAAACGAAGGCCACAAGGCGCAAGGGGGGGGGCAGAGTTTATCAGCACTTGGGGAAGAAATGCGGCGGCCCCCAACGCCTTCCCCAGCGGAGGAACATTCCGAAACCGATCAAGCGCAGGCCGCAGGCGGTTCGCGGGGCGTTGATAGACTTATTTTTTGGGTTTCGAAGCGCATCAACTACGATTGTCTTTGGTCCTGCGAGTCCCATTAGCATGCTGTATTCTGGGAGGTGGCGGAATGACAGAATGTGAGACCTTCACGACTTGCACTCGCGGGCCTTTTCCCCAAGGTATCTCCCCCAGCAGGGACCGCTCCATTCGGGTCGAGCTCTAAACCTCACACGTATTTAATGCGGAAAAATATGCAGAACTGGCAACTGTAAATAGTCTTCACGCCTAAAAATGTGTCCAACTATATCATCTCTCTTGGTAAGTAAGTATGAACTCATGATGAGTAAGCTATCAGTCTCTCTTTCGAATACAACATTTTTAGTAGCACAATTCCAGGTATTTCATGAACATTGTTTATAAAATATTCAAATTTGGTATGTACATAATTTATGCGGATATTTGCTAATTAGCGTCAATGAAGCGAACAAGGGTTTATCTTGAAGAAATACCTGAAAATATGTCTACGACAGTATTGGTGATAAAGCTCTTTTAATATACGAAAATTAGCTTAATCAATGTACCACTCTTCCACTCCAACAAATCCAGGTGTTTCAGTTAGACATAGGAGACCTGGTCACGGTCTATCACTTCCTGATTTAACGCTGTGATGGGAGCCACACATAGGTGAACAATTGACAGGGGAAGAGATACAAAGTTCATTATTGCGCCCGAATAAAAACAAACAGTTTTGTCACATTTTCCCCTTAATTATCAATCTCTATACATTTTTAATTTATATTTTTTTCTCTACCC
>BOPP01000188.1:1260182-1309041 GCA_017312745.1 Gryllus bimaculatus | reverse complement strand
GTTCTCTTACCCAAATACTTTGATTGTAATGACTAAAAATGCGGCTTCATTTTGACTCAGTCGTGCGCGGTGTGTCAGTTTCTTCTGATTTAGTTTTTGTTTACAGCGCGAAATGTGAGGCCCGGTGACGGCGGATTGCTTTACAAGTGAACTGCGTGTCGGTTCGCATGATGGGTGGAATTCAGTCCGTCTGGCAGGTCACGGACTGTGAACGCGGTAGTGCTGCTGTAGCTGGGAAAATTGTAATGGACTAGAAAGTGGAAGTGACTAAGGGTACTACTGAGATTGACAGCTACATGGGTTGATATTGGCCGCGTGCCTTTTGTGCGTTTGCGGAATGGAAAAAATGTATAATATAAAATTCAGATTGTGCATGTGTCCGTCTGCTGCTATTGTGGCAGTTACGGTCTCGTTCATGTTCAAGATTGGCGGCATGCGATGTAGCCTGTCTAGACGGGGGGAGTGGGATGAAGATAGTGTATACATTTCAAACAGCAGATAATATGTGGTAATTTGAATATGAAACCCCCACTCACCACAGCCCACATCACACATTTGAGAAATATAATCATGTATTTTTGAGTGGAGATGATGCGCCGCCCCGGGCGATGGGCGAAGCGCCGAGTGCAGGATTGGCGCCCTTTTATCGTATTTATTCGCTGGTTGGGGCGGTGTTTTCTCCCAATATGGTTTTGATTACACAGCGTCGCGAATTTTGCAATGCAAAATGTCGACTGCTTTCTGGTCGCGTTGAGACCACAGTGTTAGGCGCTGAACTTTTGAAATCCCCTACCACTTACTCAAAAATTATTTATTATTTACAGAACTCCAGCATCCCTTCACAAGGCAAGACAACTATCCATTACAGCTGAGTATCCTTAAATAAGCGGTGCAGGTTATTTTTCTAATTTAACAGGTAATCATAATCATCTTCATCCACTGTCAAGTTTGTTCAGTGAATATCTGACGAGGTTCCTCGCTAACTAATTTCATTTCACTTATTTCAGAAATACGCATTACAAATATACAAAACATGTATCTGTCTCTCCACGCTACTTTTTTAGTATGTGTGCGTTTAGAAGCGAGAAAGTGCAACGATAATTGGTAGATACAACAGCTCATACTTATTCAAATTATTTTTTACTTTCGACATAGAAATATGATCTACGCCATTTGTATATGCACTATCCGAGCAATAATATAAAAAAGAAAATTGGGAACCGTCTTTAAAACAATTTGTTTTAAAAATGGTCTTCATTTCAACCCATATTACGCGAAATTAAATTATGCTTTGAAAAAATTGTTAATGCTGTTTAACTTGATTCATTTTTTCATTTAAAAAAAATTAAAATATCCTTGTTGTTTTGTCTAATGTTACACCAAAATCAAAATATTTGATTGAAATTCAAGAGGCAGCGTCATTCGCCAGATCGACCTGCAATAACAATTTTGGTAAAAATGCTAGCTACGGTTGAGTCGCAGGTGTTGTTCACAGATGGAAACATAACTTGTTGGAAGAAGTTATTACCTCGTATATAACAAGAATTATTCACTTTTCTGCCGAAAAATCGCTGCCTTTTGCTGCAGCATTGCATTCTATACTACGTAAGTAATATGCGAGGAAATAAAAATCTTCAAAATTTATTTGCTTTTGAATTTGTGATTATAAAACAGCATGTATCTGTCAATAAAAGCTGATACATTTTTAATTAGCCTGCGCAAAGCGATGCATTAACTGCGAGAGAAAGTAACAGGTCAGTGGCTCTGCATTGAGGTTGGCCCACAAACCGCCGAACAGAGGGCTGCAGCAGGTATGGGCAGCTTCCCTCACTCCGAGCATTATGCAAATCGGGGGCAAATGGAAATTATTTCGCCCACCAGTGCGCCATTAACGTAATGGTTTGAAGAACATTTCGTAATAAATAACGAAACTAATGGAGCAATGATTTTGAGAAATATATGATTCACCCATTAGTTCACTGCAAGCAATAAATAGCAATTGTCAGTTGGACGTCACTTACATCCGCAAGATTAATAGGATTTGCATAATTATTTTGGATCACTTTATCAGATTAAAGTATTTACCACGAAGTAAGATAATTTTCAAGAGAAAACTAAAAATAGACTGAATTTTGTAAAATGTCTAATATAGAAGAACACACAAAATAAGAACGTTAAGTGAAATTTTTGATTATCCAGGAATGTTGTCGTCAATAAATAATATAAAACGTGCATGTTTCGTTGTTTTATGAAAATGAAGCATTTTGTGTGTATAACAAACAAGGGGACAAAAATTTTAACTTCTGAAAACAATTCGTTTATATTTATTTTCAGATTACGTGAACCAGCTTACTAATCATTTAATAGTGTTAATGGCATTGTGTTAATGGTTAAAAGCTCTGTAGTGCATGATACGATATTACTTTAGACTCTCTTACTTTGTTTTATACTTCCTTGATTACGTAGCATATAAAAAGCTATTTAATGTTGCAAAGAAATGTAATGTTTGACTCGATTTCGATTCAAATTTTCTTTTTTAAATAGAGAAAATAGTGCTTAATAAAAATTGCAAACAGAATTCTTGAAAATTGCACAAGTTGAACTATTTTCGAACATCATTTTCACTTGCACTAGATATTTCTTTTTTATTGTCAATTTAAAAAAATTATAAATGACCCGGTCGTAAAATGATCTCGGGATCTTACGTTCTCAAGTTTAAATACGAAGTAAGGCAAAACACAGCTGCGAGCAGTCGTGGAAACGTGGTGGAGTCCATGAAGCCAACTCGACGTGAGACGTCTCGCCGCTGACCCCACAAAGATGTGCAATGCAGTAACGATGTGTGATATTTTCACTCGGGTTCAATTAGAGTTTTGAAATTTGATGTAATCGTTACAAATAATATCAGAAAGTGTGTGTTGTTGTAACACTAGTTATTCTAAGGAAAGTATTGGGGCCTGTCTTAAAAACGTTCCATATCATATTAGCTGCTTGAAGAGATTAGGGAAAGCGTAGTTTCCCTGAATGTAGTTGTTTATTTATTACAAATTTGTACAGTTAAGGAATGAGTATGCTGACATAGGATAAGACCCTCTGCAATCAACCGTTTTGGTTCCTTCCCCCTAGTCTGTCAGCTCAAAAACAATAAATCGCCGAGGCAAGCGAGCGGGACCCCCTCCCACGGCCCCCAACGTCTCCGAATTACGCAGATCTCCTCCCTCGCGGGGG
Organism: Gryllus bimaculatus; assembly: GCA_017312745.1. NCBI lineage: Eukaryota > Metazoa > Arthropoda > Insecta > Orthoptera > Gryllidae > Gryllus > Gryllus bimaculatus. The sequence continues at coordinate 1,305,813 of BOPP01000188.1, read as the reverse complement.
AGGGGGGACGGAGGGGTATGGAGGGAGGCGGCCCGGGCGGGGACGGGTCGGAGCGTGACGTGGCGAGTTGGGGCGAGGCGAGGGCGAGGCGAGGGCAAGGGCGAGGCGAGGGCGTGGCGGAGCTGGGCTGCGCTTGGCGAGGCGGGGAGTGGAGAGGGGTGAGGCGAGGGGCGAGGCGAGGCGATGCGAGGTGAGGCTATTGCGGGTGATGCGGAAGCGCGCCGTGTGCGTACGAAAAGGTCTCTCGTGGGGGGGGGGGCGGTTGAGTCTCACGGAGGTTAGAGGAGACGCTAGTTGAATCTCAGGCGGTGATTGGACTTCCAAAACTCCTCAGAATAATCCTGCAAATTCTGAATACCTTTCAATGACTTTTTATTATGGCCTATTAGCTACTATTCAGTAATTCGAGTAACACATTTCGAATCAGCTATGAAGTATTTTCTTGGATCAAATGCTCTTCATAATAGACATTTCATAAATTAAGTCAACGCTTAAGTTTAAGGAACTCGAATGAGATTTCTTGAAAACGTGTGGGCAAAAAACCAAATTTGAATGTGTTATTTTGTGCTGTGTATTAAGTGTTATGACATTTTGAGGAATGTGAATATATTTAGTCAGAAAAAACAACAAAGGCCGGAATTCCTTGAAGATATAAGCTGATTCAGAGAAGCATCCGTCGCGGGTTGATTGTTGGAGAACGCCGTCGCTGCAGCCTGTGCTCCGCGCATCACACTTTCCACCGCAGCGCGCGGCGCGGCGGGCGACGGAAGCAGAGAGGAGCGGGTAATTAAGGCGGGATGAAGGGGGACGTTTTTCGCGCGGCGTTGGGGGCGGAGGGGGTGGGGAGGGGGAGAGGGCCGCGACTGCGTTCCAGCGGTGCGCGCCAGCGTCTGGGGGAGGAGAGGCGCGTACGGTAGGAATGGCACCAAAAACTCGAGGACAATGTTTTTCTATGATTCCCAGCCGTTTTGCTGATGAATGCAACATATTTAAACGAAAATATCGTATATCTACCTTCAGCAAAGAAACAAATTTGTTGCTAGTGATGCGTGGATACTGATTTCGATTCGATGGATAATTAGAGAGGGTGGGATGCGTGTTGTGGTGCTGTCTTGAGATTATTCGGCATCACATACCCCTCTTTCTTTTCTGCATTCACTACTGGTAGGAAGTTTATAGTCGGGAGCCTTAAATTAAAAACGGATGCATTATAACAACTATACGAACTAAATATTTTAAACTATATAAACCTGCAAAAATGTTAATAATTAATGCCGGCTGTTAGCTGAAAAATAGCGTTTTTTATTAATAATCGCATACTTAAAATTACAAATAATAATAGTTTAATAAGTATTTTTAATATAAAATTCCTACTCAAATTCTCGTAACCTGAGTCTCTCACTACAAATAAACTTTCAAATTTTATTTCACTAACAAAATAGTTTGAAAAAAAATCGCTACTCTATAATATTTTTTATTATGAGATGTAAATATGTAACCTCTGGCATTGGTTTCTCGAGTTTTTAATTGCTGATCGGATGTAAATGTATCGAAGGTTCCCGTTCATTTAGCATTATAACATGTCAATGTCATAAAATTATATCTCATTTACTTTGTGAAACCGAACAAACCAACCACAGAGCTTTGGAGAAATATTTGGCCAAATGCCTCCATGCACGGTGCTTCATAACAAGTTTTGTAATTACGCTTTTTAATAAAATAACCTAATTTAATAGAATTTAATGATTCGCTTTCCAGTCATATGTTTTAGTTGACAACCATTTATCTTAATTTTTTAGATATTCAGCTATCACAAAGGCTACAAATTTAAGCTGCAGGAAGGAAAGGTCATTCATTTATTACAAAATACCACTAGCACGAAAAAAGAATCCGTATTCAATATTCATTAATTCAACAACGTGGTTAGACATAACTTTTCAATAAAGCTTCTTATTACCCGTTGCAGTATTATATTAATCTCCAGCTGCATAGTTCTGAAGAAGGGCACAACAAGATGGCCGAAACGTCAGCTCTCTCGACTCACCACGGTCAGCCAAGGATCCAATGACTCGGCTCGCGGAAGCCTACATTATATTTATCTCGTGAAATAGAAGCAACGGGCCATGATAAATGATTTTGTAGATGCGTTTTGTGGAGTCCGTGACACACACGTTTCCTAATGGACGTAGATAACGAGAATGCTAAGAGCAATTTTTCTTGGCGGGCCTCGACAGCGTGCCATTAACGTCCCTTCTAATATTCAGATTAAACACAAGCGAACAGTCATTTACACTGGCGTCAACCCAGGTTAGTTATGGGCACATTAAGCCAGTCTCTATTACGATGTTGGTCTCTCTTTAAAGCTAGAGTCTTATAAAGCTAGAGTCTTTTAAAACGCCTCTAGAGCGCACTTTTAATCGAAATGGAAGCAGCACTGAGACTCCACGAGGGCTTATAGATTCAGTTATTCATTCACGTTCGGCATTAACAGCTACATTATTTGCATTAAACTATTAAGAGAGAAGCTAACAACACGGTTTAATTCGTGTCAAGGGACCTTCAATGCAATGCGTTTCATGTAGTTTCCTTCTGAAAAGAAAAAGTAAAAGTAAATGCATGTAGTAATTGTGTGTAGTCTTGAAAGCACATCTGGTAGAAAGAAGGCCCTTTTAGTTTCGTATTCTGCTCGTAACAAAGGGGAAGTAGAAGTGTAGTAGTGTTCCAGTAGAACAATATCCGCGTCGCTCGCTCCCTTCGCCGCTGCTCGGCTGCGCTTCCGAGACGCCGAGAGAGACTCCACGGCGGTTGTGCTCTGCGGAACCAACAGCTGCCGCTGCTACAGCGACGCCGACAGGAGTTGGCGCAATTCATACACTTTATATTAGAAAGGGCTCTATAACATAATGTATAGTTTCCCATATCTTATTGGGTGTGTTATTCACTCCCAAATATGCTGTCTAGACCCAGAGTAAACAATTGGATCACGGCCTGCAGATAGAACTAAGCGCCTTGAGCTGGCTGGCTGCTCGAACTTGTGAAGATTGTTGCGCCGAAGCGCAGTTGGCGCAAAAGCCGAGGCTCCGTGTTCAAAGGGACAAATACGGAGCACTCGGAGGAACCGCAATTCGCCTTTCACTGATTGCAGCCTGGAAACGTCATGAACGTATTTCCAGTGCCACAACATTGGACATGTCGCCAAAAGCAACGTTTTCAAATCTCCTGTTCGCAACGCTAAGGTCGATGACTGACGGAAACGTGTTCGTTTTGGAATTCGTCAATGAAGTTTTCAGAGCGCACAGGACAATTGGCATAAAATAGACTTCAATAACAATTGCATAGGTAGTATAGAAAGTGACCCTTTTGCGAATGAATAAAATACTGAAGGGCAAACGGCGATAGGGATCGAATCTAGCACTTCGAAATGAGTACGCTAAAACCACTTTCATACGAGCTGTGCACATTATTTACTGTACACAATCATGAACAATTACTCATAAGGATCCCAAGAATTTACTCTTGTGATTCTTATGGGTATTCAAAGCGGCAGCCATATCAATTCATGTTTATTCATTCGTACAACAAATAACCCTTCCTAAACAATATTTTTTAATTTCCAACTGTGAAGTAGGTACTATTTTCCATTCACGATTACTGAAAAATATTTTCTATCAAACGGCAAACTGCCTTTCCTGTCATAATGGGATTCCTCCCCTCGGCCTGTCGGTCTCGTCGAATGAACTTTCGGTCTACTCAAGGAAAAATCCACTTCCTTGCCTTCTAATGTAAATTACTCTTAATTGGAAACGCAGAAATTACTTTTACAGGCACACACTACAGCAAACCGACTTCAGCGCTTACAATTTCCAGCTTCGCTGTTAATACATTTAATCGTTAGCGAGGAATGTTAACGCAGATTGAATGGCGGCCACAAACGGGAATTGCAAACGGGATGCGTTAAAAGCAATACGCTCATTTGTGGATTCATCGCACAATTTCTTTCCTACGAGTTGTCACCGAGTTACCAGAAGCGGCCATTAATTAGCGCCTATACCAAGATTTCTTTCTCAGGACATAACTGGCAATGACGTAATTTGCCTCCATAATGCGGATTAAAGGATTTGTGCAGATAATCCACAATATCACAAGAGACATCACTGCCATTCTAGCCCACTCATCAAGAAATATTTTCGTCTTCTCGCGGAATCTATGGCATTTCTCAAGAGATTCTCTGGAGTTTTTCCTTTCCTTTTCTAAACACAATTGTTTGAAATGATACCTAGAGCAATATTAAATTATACAGAACATTTCAGCAATCAATACATATTTAAAAATTTAAACATTGCAGTTCTGAAGTTTAAAACTATATTTCCGATCGATGCAAAATATTCTGAAATATATTAGCTTTATTTATTAAAAAGGCAGTACCATGATATACCAGAATGTTACTCGAGTGTGATAAGATGGAATCGATGCATCGAGAATGTTAAAATACAAGGAATACGCGTAGAATAGCAAGGAACTATAAACATATAGGCATGCCATGCTGGAAGCTAAACGGGAACTGTATTGTCATCAATTCGCGCTATTTCGTAATTAAAGAGGTTATTTCAGTGAATTGCCATCAACTCAGTAACCTACAGATGTTCCAGAAATTGTAATGTCTGTGCAGTCACACATTCACGTTAGATAAGGTACATTATGTGGTCAAAAGTATCCAGACACTTGGCTCTAAATGACTTCCCAGTTCGTGGCGCCCTCCATCGGTAATGTTGGAATTCATTAGGGTGTTGGCCCACCTTGGCGTTGATGACAGCTTCCACTCTCGCAGGCATTCTTTCAATCAAGGGCTGGAATGTTTCTTGACGAATGCTTTCTTTACGGAGTGCTGCACCGGGGAGAAGTATGGACATGAGGCCTGGCTCTAAATAGGCGTTCCAAAACAAACCAAAGGTGATCCATAGGATTCACGTCAGGACTCTGTGCAGGCCAGTCCATCATAGGGATGTTATTGTCGTGTAACCACTCCGCCTCAGGCCGTGCAGTATGAACAGGTTCTCGATCATTGAAAGATGAAATCGCCATCTTCGAATTGCTCTTCAACAGTGAGAAGCAAAAGGTTTAAAATATCAACGTGGGTCAGTGCCGTGATAACAACATGTGGTCCAAGTCCCCTCCACGAGAAACATGACAACACCATAACACTATTTTCGACGTGTCCAGATACTTTTGATCACATAGAGTATGTTTAACGTCGAACTCATATGATGCCGTAAACAAAAACCGAGCTATCCAAATTATGAGTTAATAGAGTTACTAATTTACGAGCATAGCAAAGCAAATTAAATTAGAAGAAGCATAAAAACCTTACAAATGGCTGCCTAACTTAAGGTTTTATAAAATAAGTGTAATTAGTAATATTCAATGTTAATGCAGGTTACAGTACCTTTAAAACTTATGAAAGAGTGCATTTCGCACTATTACACCAGTGAATGAGTACTTATTGTAAACATAGCCAAAAGTTTACTTACGAATACATTAAGAGCGATAATTTAAATTTTTTGAAATCTACACGTTTCATTGATGAGGATCTTGTACTGAAAATTACAACAAAAGAACTCAAAGTTTGGTTCTTCATACAAATAACGCATTTAAAATTATGAATTTCTTTGAGAAATTATGAATATCGTCACTCCATGTATTAATTGAAATCGTAAATTATGACATCGCAAGTTCATGCTCATAGCGATCTCTCAGAGATTCAAAACAGAAATTCACTCGAATGAGAACTGAGATTAAAAACATCACAAAAAAGCCTGCTACAAATTCAATAGAAAAGAAGTCACCAAATGGAACCGTCTGTTTATCATAAGTCCATCGATCAATTGCGACACCTACAACGCTTTTGCTGCTCTCAACAGACAGATTCGGCACAAACACGTTTTTTAGCGCAACCATTCGTTAAATAGACAGTCACTTGTTCGCAGCGGCGAAACAAACTGCGCGCGCGGCGCTGGCGGAGACAGCATAGAGGGCGCCGGGCGCAACAGAAGCCCCGCGGCGCTTTTGTTCTGCTGCCAGCGCCACCCATCCGTCTCCGCGCCGCCGCTTCGAGGCGTGGCGGTGGCCGTGGCGGGGGGCGCTGATAGCGGCGGGCGAGATATTCTGACGCGGGCGGCGAGCGAGCGAACGGGGCGGGGCAGGTCAGACGGATACGAACCACAAGCGGAGGCTAGGCGGTGGCTGTGGCGGTGGCTGTGGCTGTGGCTGTGGCTAGGCGGTGGCTGTGGCGGTGGCTGTGGCGGTGGCTGTGGCGGTGGCTGTGGCGGTGGCTGTGGCGGTGTCTAGTGACTGTGAAATATTAATTATTACTTCTACCTTATAAATTAACCTGAATTTAATAACGGAGAGAACACACTTCGGGTATCTGCCAATTCTACAAGTAACTTATATGTTTTTGCCCGATTAACGAAATTAAAAATGGTCCTAGTTGGTTCGTTTCGGGGCACTGTCATTTCGCCTTTTGCAAGTTGGTGCGTCAAGACTTCATCTTCGGATGGTTGGGGGACTGCTCCTCGGGCGGTGAGTGCAGCGGCGGCCGTTGTCCCTTTCGCGCTGGCACCTGAGGGGCGCAGTGGCCGGAAGCAGATAGCGCCAACCGCCGCCTCTCGCTGCACGCGCGGGCGCAAGGCAGAGGAAGGGGCGCAACGAATTGGCGCTTCCGCCGGGGGAAGATGTCGGAATTTACTGTCCGTAGTGAATATTAAAGAGAGGAGAATTACGTCAGACTAGTAAATTTATGACTTACTGCGTCGTCGACTCGTGATACCTGCTGCACTGACCAGTTCCTAAATTGTAGTATAGAGTTTAAAAAAATAAAATGGTCAACCCCCGGCTAATATAACGTTTCTCTAGTTATTACTTCGGAAATACTAATAATTTTGAAGAAATTAGATGACGTCATTGAAATATCTAAAATTAAGAGATAATTACGTTAAGAAATAAGATTGTTGTCTTAGTATTGGAGGAGGAAGACGAGTTAAAAACACTTGTACTAGCCTGATTTTTAAAGTTTCAAAGTCTTTAATGAAAACCTGAACTATAACACATTTAATGCTAAATGATGGTGAATTAACAAAAGCTTTTTTTTCGTAAAAAGGGCTTTCAAGCAAAAAATGCAGCCATTTTTCAGAAAATTCCGAAAATGTCCTAGAGATGTCATGTATTACACTTTTACTGCCCCCAATAAAAATATTTTAACGGCACATCTACATCTTCCTTTTGATGTATTCAGAAAGTTTCACCACAAAATCCAATTTGCTTGAGTTATGCCAGGCTTCACCAACAGTGGAGCAGAATTAATGGACTTCATTTTCGTCGTATGTGAAAAATCATGGCTCAAAAGCACCTCAATCACATCTTTTCGAACCGATAATTCGATATAGTTTTGTTGAGGCGATTTCAATCATTTGATTTGCTACAGAACTTTTTAACTGTGGAAAAAGTTTCAAAATCTTTTTTGGTAATTTCGTAGAGCTTAGGTCCTCGTTGTATGTTTTGTTCTTTTCAGCCTGTTGCATATTTTCCTGCATCTAAAGTAGGTAGGTTGATACTAAGCTATCCGTGAAATTTCTATGATGCAGCTCTATTCAAATATCCACTGCTAGTCTTTTCACAAATATTCAACTCTCAAGATATGCAATGAAGGTCTTCAAATGCACGTTTATTTAGAGCGTAAACTCAAACTAACAATTGAAGAGCAATTTCCTCACGCCTCGCGGAGCGCTTCGTCGCTGTTCCGGAGGCGGCGAAATGGCCGGCTGCGCCGCGGCGGCCGCTAAGAGCCCTTAACGAGGCTCACGTGCCCCACACACAAACAAAGCGAAGGCGGTGGCGTGGAAATAAGCTGTTGCCCACGCAGAACACACGCTTGCTAACGAGATCTGGCTTGCATTGCACGGCCCTCATTGCTAGTGAGAGGAAAATTACGTTTCCGGGAACAGATTGAGAATCCGATGTTTCTGAAATTGCAAGGTTAATGAATAAAACGTTTTTCTTAGGCGCTGGTTAGAGTAGAATACATTCATTGAAAACAAGTTTGTTAATTACAAGCCTTTCGATTCTTTTAAATGTTTAGGCACGTTATTTCAGGCTTAGGACATACACCACATAGCAAAAATCCTACATTATTTTTATTGAACATTTTTTAACCTAAATTCTCATGAGTGGTTGAAATTCCAAAGGATTTAATATTACATCCGTTGTAATACTTAGTTGTCTGATTAACAGACTTCGTAAAGATGCATATTTGTAGTACTTTAGAAGTCTCGGAGGGTGCGGTCTAAGAAGTATCAGCATCTTAATATGCTATTGTATAATGAATAAAAATCCCAAAGGCTCAATATTATTTCTTTGCTTCACTTCAAGTTGTACGTGTTGCTTCTTTTGACAAAGTCTTTGCACGCACTAGTTGATCCAGTATGATCATACTCTAGCAAAAAAAGAGCGCTACTTCGTAATTAAAGAGGTTATTTTTAAAGCGATGTATCTCCATTTACGTTTGTGTTTAGATGTACGTATTAGCATATTCTTAGAGTCGCTACTTCATCATACTACCAAATATTGTGTTCAATAATGGCGTTTCCCTTTGAATGGTACGGCGCCTGCAAACATTTGAATCCTTTATTGAACTATAAGGTTGCATTTGAATACTTGCCCCCTTCTGAAGCAAATTGCCTTGGATATGCACCACTTTAAATTTATTGATCAGTGTTTCCAATGTGCTAAGATTTATAGCATCGTAAGTATAGTACATGTCTTTATCGCGGGAGATGTTGATCTTCACTGCTGGATGGCATCGTCTGGGACCTACTTACAGATCCACTTGCGTGTTTTCCCCGACCATGTTTCTCCGTGCAGCGGGACACCGCCCCTTCCCAGAAGTGTAGTGCCTGTAAGTGTAAGAGAGTGCAACTATGTGGCGAGGACAGGACAAGGAAGTGGGTCCGTGGCCCGTTTGCTGGTGTACTTCTCCGGCAATCGCCCGGCCCTGAACGGAGAAACGACGGAGCACTTCCTATCAGAGCAGTCGCCCGTTAGAATTCGCCTCCATACAGCGAAGGAGTCCGACCGAGCTATCTGGCTAGTGTCGAAAATCATGCCACTCTTGGAACCATTCCAAAAAATTATATTACTCGCATGTAAATGAATTTGCCTGTAAATCGTTTAATTGTCGAGAGAAATGCTTGGAGTAATTGTGCCAATAGAGAAAACAGACGCTGGTCGTCCGGAGAGCGCTGCCGACGGCGCATTGGCGTTTTTTGGAATTTGTCGGTCCATGAGACGTTTCCAGTACTGACAAATTTGTGGTCACGGCAAAGGATGAAGTGGTCAATCACGTTTTGATATATATATATATATATATATATATATATATATATATATATATATATATTCGTGTTTTCAAGTCCTGACGCATTACGCAGGTTTTCATTACAAAATATATAACTAAAAAAGTACATTAATAATTAAATTATTTTATCAACGAATACACAGAAAACTGTCGACATTAATACTGGACATGACTGAGAAGGGAGATGGAATAGGCATAAGTAAGTGATAATATCTCTCGAATTCCAGAGGAAGGAGTTTGCGACTCGTGTGCAGGAATTCTCCTATTGTCTAGACTAAAGCAAAAAGAAGACTGGTAATGAAGAAGCAAAATCTCAACTCGTGTCGATTTCCCTCCAGAGTCTGAGGATCAGTGTCGGGGACGAAATTGGTTAGTGACGTCACCACACACATCTGTGCATCGCTAATGTAAAGCAGCAAATTTCGCCAGAGTTGGCAAAAACACACGAAAAGTTGAGCTAAAATATCTGGGTTTTAGTAATCTTTTATTCTCCAATCAAGAAAACTACACTACGAAGTATTGTACTTCATAACACATAACATGCTTGAGATAGGGAGTATGAATATGATTATACTGTTCACCTTTTACCCAACTAAATTATATTCTAATCTCAGTCAGAGAAGGGAATTCTACGATTTTCATTGACCAAACGATTAAAGAAACAAACAAAGACTGGTAATAGAAATTGTAACGTCTATCCACGTCTATTTCTCTATTGATCTTACCTAAAGAATCGGTGTCAGAAAAGGAATTTTATGAAAGCTAAAACGCTTGCACTGTCCATCGCTAATTCAAATCAGCAGCTTTTGGCCGAGTTTGCAAAAGCACACGTTATATTAGACTGACCTGAATTAACATAATTGACATACGTGGCTTTCGATAACATTATTAATATTATAAAATAATTGCATTTAGTTATTATTTCATTATTTATTTTAGCGAAGAAATTTTCGATCAATGACATACGAAAAAACAAATACGGTGTTTTTTGGAAAAGCACGTCCAGCATAAAGAAGACGCGATCAATTTCGTGAAAAAGGACGGTAAAAGTAACAAATATTTGCAATAATATATATTTAGTCGCAATGTCTCTGAACATTCAGTGCACCTTAGAGCACCGTTATGTGCGCACTAAAAGGTGCGCTGATTGAGCAGTGACCTTCCAAATTTAAAAAAAAACACTAGATTAAGAAATTAATAAAAAATAAATTGATTAAACAAGTTAAATTATAATTATTAATTTTGGTACTGATTTAGACAAATAAAGGAAAGTTGAATTTTTAGAGAAAATGAAACTAGTCGAGAAAAGCACCTTATCCGAAGGAAAGAGATAACATTATGTCCGAAAATGTATTTCTGTAGCGATAACTGTCACACAAAAGCATCTACTTTCGAAATGAGGGACATGATATGTTTGCCAAATGTTACGTGGTGGGAATTTGATTTCCAGGCTTTGAGGTATAAGGGAGAAAATAAATATGAGTATTCCATTGCTAATTTCAACCAGGAGGCCATGAATACATTTAATTACATATAGTCTTGGCTTAGAAACACTTTCCCATTTAAGAACGGCACATATGAGACTATGATTTAACTTGAACACAAATCAATGTTGGATACATATGGTGAAAATCATCACATGTCCTATGAATTCACGTACATAAAGGAAGTAAGAAATTCTACGGCACTAAAGATTTGAAGGGTGCACGCAAGTCCGAACACACGTAAATCGACATTAAATATTGTCATAATGAACTTGAATGCATCATTTTCGGATTTCCATGGGTGTGGAAGATGACCCTGAGTGAACCCCCATTTCTTTGCAACCAATTATGGCTAATATAATTATGTATTCCTAAAATATCGTCTATTTAGTTTGATATAATAGAACACAAAGTCATTTCCAAAACTGATGGCAATAGAGTCAAGCCCAAATGATTTCTTTGTCTTTCCCAAAAGGCATCAGAGGGGTGACAACGGGAAATGTGAATCCTGCGTTTCTAATTGAACCCTTGGTGCCACTGAGCCATTTGCGTAATACAAGGCGCTGTTTGCCACGCGAGTGGCATTTGTCTCGCACTCTGCGACAGCTGACGCGCGGGCGCTCTGGCGGAGACGGGCCAAATGGCGCCGCGTAAAGCAACGTTTAGAGGGGGTAGTTAACACGCGGGGAACTTCAGCATTTTGAAACCACCAACAGAAATGATCTTAACTACAAACGTTTGGCATTTTCACGTTGACTTTTACAAAGAGTCAGTTTGACATTTAAAAATGTACTGATTTCGAGTATTCCCATTGAATTATTTTATAAATGTTATTATTTGCAATTTTCGAATTCTATCACTTGTAAATATTTTACTCTCATTTTTGGTAACAGGGGAGGAAGAGCAGAACTTTCTTTTCAATTTTTAGAGAGAACACTTAGCCAGAAAGCGCTGAACGTACTCTCGCCACGCCTTCCCCATTGGGGCGCTGGGGGAAGCCGCGCCCGAGCGCCGCGCGGTCGCCCTGCGGAGAAGCTGGGCGTGGACCCTCGCAAGCACATTTCGTCAATCAAAGAAGCTCGTACTCAATTCTGCTAAGTTGCGCTAGGAAGTTCCAGAAGGAAACGATAAAATGGACTGCTAATACGTAGTTTATATCAAACATGAACCTAACGTCAGAAATTCAATAAGAATGTAATGTATATTATCGCAACGTCTCTCAATTCGTAAGAAACCGTAAGTACATCTCTCAATATGAGTTTGAATACTTCGCTTGCATTATATATCACGTGCGATTTAAAAACAAATTGCTGGCGCTGAAGACGGCAGAAGACCTCTGCGCGCCCCCGCACCGGCACGTGCGTCTACCGGCCGACGCGCGCGCGCTCTGGGGCAAAGCGTCTCTGCGCCTCCGTGCACCTCGCAGGGCTGCCAACGTATGGGCGCCATCCATCACGCCGGCGCGGAGGCTGTTGACGCAAGGCGTTAGCGATGACGCGCCGCGCCGTGCCGCGATCAGTCAGCGCACCCATTAGCGCCATCACCCACCGCCAGGGGCGCTGCCGAGGGGCGGGGGTGGTTATTAAAATTAAGCTCCTCGCCCGCGCGCGTTAAAAGACTCTGGGCTGCTTCAACCAGTTGGGATATGGGACGACACTATAATAGAAATAAACACGAAGCTTTGCAGGATAGTCACGTATTAAATAGTCGGAATAGTCGAGTTAAAGAGAAATTGGAGGTAGAAAGACTGTCACGTTAGAGATGAATTCGATTTAGGGAAAATTTGAGTTAAAAATTTAAGAGTTAGAGAGATTTTTGACTGAGAGGGATGTTCGAGTTGGATGGATGTTCGAGTTGGATGGATGTTCGAGTCGGATGGATGTTCGAGTCGGATGGATGTTCGAGTCGGATGGATGTTTGAGTTGGACGGATGATCGAGTTATGGAGAAATTCGAGTTAGAGAAGAAATGGGGAAAGAAACAAATTCCGGTTATATTAGAATTCGGCGTAGATGAATTTGGATTGCTGCTGCTTCAGGCAAAGGCCCTCCACCATCCAATCGCCGCGAGGCGCCGGAGAGAGCGTCGCATCAGAGAGCTGTCTTCCTCCCTTACACGAAGAACTCTTCATATGTACATTTTCAATCCGCAAAAAATGAAAAATAATTCTCAAATCATCGCAAATATTGCATTCATTCAAAGAGAGACGATTACTCAGTATACGTACGTACGAGTATATAACAAATTTAAAAAAACTTAAAATGTTACTGTATGCGCCTTTACTCGTTAAAGTTTGAATATAAAATTCTGGGACAAAAATATCTTGAGAAATTCCTCACTGGGCCCTCACACTTAAGAAAACACTTTATAAATCAATGAAAATCAAAAAAAGTTGTTATGTTTGTCAGCAGTAATTTTTAGTTTTTTTAAGTGCATATTTGAGTGACCAGTCTAAACGACCTGACGATAGAATACATTCTCTTACTAGAGACCCACGACCATCCGAAAAATAATTATGAAGATTACAAATGTCTACTTTGGCCTCGACTTCAAAGGCACGTGCGCCACAACGGCTTGTAATTCGGAACTGCCTCTGAAGCGGTTTGAAACTTCCTTCCCTGGGGCGCAGTGCAGGGCTCTAACGAGAATTCGGTAGATGCAAAAGCTTAGTTCCACACGAGTGCATCTCAATAATTGAAGGAGAAAACGTTTCGGACAACCTTTAATGATACAACATTCTTTTTCTTGTACTCTGATTATGCTCCGCTAAGCGCACCGAAACTCCGGTGATGTATCGATTACTACTGAACATTGTTTTACGACGAAAAAGAACTTTCCAAATATTTTAAACTTAAATGACATGCGTGTATATTCAAGAAACTAATAAACCATGAAATAGTCTTCTTACTACTCCTGCGTGTGAGATTTCGAACGCAAGTCTATATAGAACTAGTAAACGTAATTCATAGTTCGCTGCAGAAAAAATAAACACAATTCGCGGAGTCAACACGCTGCCGACAAGAAAATGATCGGAAACCGTAAATATGACGCAAAAATAAATCTTCCAATTTGGTTTTCTAAAATTACGAGCTGTAATTTGCAAACTGGAGTAAATATACATATACGTACACTAATTTTATTACTACTATTAATACAACATAAGTAGCAATTCTCTCAGTTAAGTGTATTAATTATTTATTAGACATGGGAGCTATTACCTTTCGATAAATCTTAACCTTTCCTCTAACCCTATCATTTAATGTAGTTTAATAAAATGTTAATTTTAGGTTTAAAAACAATAAGCAATTTTCAGAAATTTTGGTTCAAATGGAAGATTGGGAAGAGCATGGAGCGTAATGAATTTAAACACTTCTTGGGTAGGCATGAGAAAACAGCTGCACACGTCACCTAAAGCTCCTTTCATCAAGAGAACAGCAACATTGCATCCCACGCCCCCAGCAGAAGCCGTCCGGGCAGAGAGTGTCGACAGTTGATACCGCGAAACTGAAAATATATTTTCGCTACACTGGACCGCACCAATAAAAATGCAAACGCACGAGATGGACGTGTTACAAATCATCGGCGCCCAATAAACAAGACAAAACATTTCCGCGTGCTCGTCGTTACAAATCCGCCGATAACCAATCACTCAGCGCCGCCATCCCACGCTGCGGAGCACAAGAGCTCAGGCTTCCATGCGCATGCGCACGCGCACGCGCTCAAGGCCTGCCCCAGAGAGCAACCCCGCCGACAGGCGGCAACCCGCTCAGCCTGCCACTGGGCGAGCGATCTCGCAGCGTTGGGGCACTTACGCTTCGGCAACGGACACTAAATTACAGCGAGAGCATGTTTCCTTAGCAAACTGAAGTTTGGGAAATGGAAATTAAATTAACAATTTTTCGCGCAAGTTTTTACAACAATCGTTAATCTACCGATATCCATAAAAATACTCAATTTAGGCTTTAGACCCAATTTGTTGTTTTTCTTACTGAATGGAGAAAGGACAAACAAAGGTTGCTGGTCCTATTTTCGACCACCTCTAAATTTTCAAAAATTGCCTAAAATTAATATTGTAAAAATACATATTCGAAAAAAGTCTTTGAATAATGTCATGTACGTCTTTTTTTTAAACTAGTATTTTTTGCGTAATGCTTGCTTGAATTAATGTAATTTATTTTTTATCGACAATGCAAATGCTTTTCTTGTAATATTTCTATATAAGGAGACTTACAAAATGACGCAGGTCACATTTTCACTAAACTCTGAACAGCAATATTTACTAGACTGTTGGGGTGACGCGGCGTCCATGGCGAATTCGCCATGGACGCGGCGACACCCGGACAGCCTAGTAAATACTGACTCCGGCCGCAGAAGCCTACGCTCTCCGAACAACAAACAATTGTAACAAATATTACAAATTAGAAATAAAGCGAAGACCCACTTGTTTTTAAGCAAAGTGGGACATCCGCGTTCAGCCGTGCGAGGGGTGACGTAACAATAAGAGGCTTCCCGAAATTAATCTAAGGACCTGAGTTCAAGAAAACTTTTTTGCTGAACTGAAACACTTTTGAAGGTGGGTGTAGTAGTTTTATATTGAGTACACATTAAAAAATGATTCTCGAAAGAATTCGCTGTTGTTGTACCACTAGTTAGGTTACCTGAGCCCAGAAATTGAGTTTTTCTGTAACGAGAATATGTTCTTATGAGTTTTTGTAGATTGCTGCTTCCGCCGCAATTTTTAGAATATTTCCTTATAATTACGTAAACGTAGTAACGCGAGAAAGTAAAATGTGAATTCCTTTGGAGTTTAGTTAACTCGAAAACTATGAACGCTTTCTCAAATATTAAAAATACAAAAAATAATTGCATTAAACATCCAATATATTTGTCCAGGAAGTTCTTGCCAAACGAACGGTTTAGATTTTAGACCGCAGATAATGGAAATAAATAACACAAATTTTACAATCTGTCAAAACCTTTGGTTCATTTTGGCTTTTAAAAGTGAAGGAAAATAAGTTAAATCAAAGAGCCCAAAGGGAAGAAAGGCAAGGGGCGTCTAACCCGCTCCCATTCCTCTCTCGCCGACACGAACGCGTGCGGAAGCGGCGTCGCCCCCGAAGCCGCTTCCCTGCGAGGAGGAGAAGTGGCTGGGCTGGCGGCGCTCGTCAGGAAGTCCAAACAAAAGGGGGATTAGAACGGAGCGTCCTGCGTTCAAACCCTTTGCGCAGAGAGAGCCAATATTTCACTTCAGAGCCAGCGAACATTATTTATCCCGCAGCCCTCGCCAGCCCCCTCCCCTCACAGTCCACGAGAGTGGGGTGAAGGAGAAGGGCGGGGAGCAGGATTCCAGGCAAGGAGGAAAGAAGAGGAAGGAATTCCGCATGAACAAGTATGCGGAAGTACAGAGCACAGATTAAAGCACGCGACAGTCGGGGAGCGCGGAGGTGCTTTTCGATGGAAATGGGTTCCATTAGATAGCAGATGGGAAGAGGACAGGGCGAAGCCGTGATGGTAGCCCCGATTCAAAAGAACTGAACCCTCAATTATACACCAACGTCATGCCATTTTCTAGCGCAACTAGTTTGATACGAGTAGTTGCGGAGTAATAAAACTAAAAGGAAGAAGACTTCGGAAATCCGTGCTACTACTGCTTTTGTTGCGCTTGTTGGTGCTTCGGTTAACTCTAAATCTCCCCTAACTGCGACTAGAGTAAGTGTTATTTTGTTTCTTTGCACTCCTATTTAACCACTGACTTTCATTTTTTTTATGCTTTTCATAACCATAATACTGACATTCATATCACTATACAAAAAATAAAAAAAATTCATACAGTATTCGGCCACAATCACATTTCAAAAGCCACGCCATAACTTCGTTTCCGAGAGAACGTAACATTCGGAGGCTAAGAGCCATTTCAGAGCCATTTACCAATTACTTTTGGACTCGCAACGTGGTCGATAATTTAGAAACGATGGTCTGTCATTTGCCCTGGCAATTAGGTTTTCGAGTCAAACATATCCAATCAGGGGCCTTGCAAGCTAGGTAATTGTAGTTAAACCGTAATAACACACAGATCAGAAATCATGAATTCACAATTGCCCACGAAAATCAAGTACTCAGTGCTTTGGTAGCTACGACCCATGATCGATTTTGCAGAATGTGACATCCGTTAAGAGAAGGGATGGGAGTTGTTAGATGGGACCATTGTTAGCTTTTGGAGTCGTCTTCAATGTTTAAAGAGGAGAAATACTTAAAGGAAAGTAAAATGTCATTCCTGGAGAATAAATCACAGAATGAGGTGACCTGAGACGGAAAAGGAAACAGTGAGAAAGAGAGAAATATTGAAACCTTACTTCCTTTCAGCAAAATCTCTCAATAGTTTCATCTTAAAGAAGCGCACAACATAATTTAAAAATTTACAACGTGCTTAAGTTATGCAAGCCACAGACATCAATGTAATTGAAAATGCCTTGCAAAGGTGGGACATTGTTTAACATTTTAGATAGCAAGGATGCACACGAAAACGAAACATATAATTACAAATATGCATATATAATTCGTCAAATATGTATCGTATCAATTGAGCAGTCAGGATGTCTGTATTGATATTTTGACAGTAAACATAATATTTTTTTTCTTTTTGAGATGTTCCTGATAACATCATTTTACCTCACAGTCGTAGTAACATATTAACACGTTAACTCTTCAATGTTACACTCCATGTCTGCAAACGAATCTCCTATCTCGCCTTCGTAGACAATGAACATTCGCTTTGCCCGTCGAGAAGACAAACTACTCGAGAGCAACACTCGAAAGCCTCTCCAGCGGCACTAGCGCCGTGTGGTGTGTGGGAAGGAAATCACCGGCGCTCTGCCCTCCGCCGTTATTTATTTCCGCGGCACCGATCAATGGCAGCGCCGTAAATCCGATCCCGCAGCCGCCGGCGATTAGCATAAATGAGAAATTTAGTGGCGCCCAGATACCTACGAGCACGAAACAAACACGGCGAGATGCGAACGAATATCAGAAATTTAGTGAGCCCGGAGGACAGGGCTGAAATTGCTGGAACAACCGCCACACATTTAAAGCGCTGTCGCCATCCAGACGAGTTAAAGTCTTGTGTGCAGTTTGCCTTCTTTACATCCGATCTAAGGGATGCCCTTGCGACGGACCGCATTGGATAAGACTACGACGGACACTCTACGACAAAACCTGCTTTGATGTACAAATAACTGGAACGATATTATTCACAAAATAACTTTTATTAGAAGGAAACTGTCTGAAGGAGAAACGGACTGCTTCTGGAGGAAATCACTTGCTTTTAACGTGACTGAGAAGGAAATTTATTTTTTCTAATAATCTAATCTTATATTGACTTAACGCAACCAGACAGAGTAACGAAAAGCAATTCTTAACGGCCAGTAACAGAAATTATGAGTTAAAGGTAAAGATAGCGCCTTTCGAAGGAATGTAGTTCGATATTAATAATTTTTCATACCCACTGATCGTGCAGCTGCTGAGAAATACTGTCCGTGCTTGAGACGGAAAAACATACTGCCGAAGAAAAGTGAATAAATGAATCCGGTTGCAGGGAGCCAATTACCTTCTGCTATGAGACACGGGGCCGATCACATGGAGCGGGAATCGCCCCCGCTGCATCTAGTTGTCGTGGCAGCAGGTCTAGCGCTCTCCAGCGCCAGCCCGGCGCACTAAGGCTTTCCCGCCCGGCAGAGCGAAGGGCGCTTCAGAAGCGGCGCACGCCTCATTTTAGTGCATTTCTCTCAATATTCGAAAACTGCAAAACCTACTAATAAAATGAGAAAGTATGTGCTTTTGAAGCCCAACTAGTTTTCTAGGTGTCACATTCTTACTTCTGTTTCCATTATCGCACTCATTAATGCGAATTCTGTCCTTCAGCAGGTTTTATCATCTTCTATATCTTCCTTCTTTTTCAGATCTCCTCCTCCCCTAATGCCTCGGCTCAGTCATTCTGTGTGCCCTTCAACAGCCGTTTTGCAAGCTTTCCCTTCATAAAATAAGCCCCTCATGATTGGCGTTTCTATTGATATTCCGCAACCTCCTTTTCTCATTTATTTCTTGGACATCGAACGTAAATATTTATGTTCGCTTAATTATTTTCTTCATCTCACCATGAATTGTTCACGACTATATACAAGGCAATATAAGTGAACGGTTACAATAATAGTTTTTGGTTAATTAGCAATGACCACGACGAGAATATCAGAAATTCTTGAACTGAATATACACTCTTTAATGAAACTAAAATCACAAGGAATGGAGATATTTTCAAATTTACAGAACAATTAAATATGTGATAGTTATTTACGCTATACGTGACAGAATCACAGTAATAGTCTTTATTCTCAGATTTACAGTTAACCATAACATCTTGAACGAAGACGCAGTTGGATGGAGAAAGCTCATAATGTACGCTTGTTGATTGGTCAGTGAATAAAAACTAACTTTAAATTTTGAGGACTATAACACGTAATTTCAAAGATGTAATAATGGTATGTCTTCTTCCGAATAAGAAAATCACGATAGATCCAGTTACACATATACAAAACATGTGTTTTTTAAAAAATATTATTTTACAAATTGTTCTGCAATTTACAAATTGCTCTATTTTTGTGCAGCTGATGAGTAATCAGTAAGAAAATCTCTCCCATTCTCAAAACAAGAGCTAAAAAAACCTGCAACAGCACTGATGCGACAACTACATTGTAATCTGAGCTGTTGACGACCGAAATTATGTTCAACACCTGACAAAAATATAGAGAGCGCTAAAGAATGCCCTAAACGTGTTTTGCCGATGTATCGGGAAATAATTACCACAATGGGGAACACGAGTAATGAGAAAAACATTGGAAAGACTATTAAGGCATAATTTTTCGAAGTACATGAAAAATGAACATCGTTACCATGTAATTTTCAAACGTCCGAAATTAACATTATGAACGTGAAATTTTGCAATTTATTTCCTCTGTTCTTTTCGAATTAATGTTTATAGACTTAGTTACATTTCTCTCGTTTTTTAAAACTTTATATTCTCCCTGTCTTAAGTCGACATTTGATTACCTACTCCGCTGCAAATGGCTGACCATGATTCCTGGCTTTTGAAGATATACACTTTAAATTACCAAGAAAAATGTTCATCAATTATCATAGAATATTGAACAACAAACACATAATGCAACATTGGAAAAAATTACTTCCCTTATCTCTTCTAGAACCGAAAAGCATTAGCTGCCAGCTAAGCTGTGAATTGAAGCTGCATTGCAACACAATTCATCGTGCTGTGGCTGCCGCTGAAAAGACTTCTGCGCCGCTTTCAACGCAACAACAGCAACGTACTTCCCGCGCGGGGATTTTTAACGCGTGGCCGCCGCCTGTGGATTTAGGGTCCTGATTCTCTGTGGACAGGCGGCACGTCTTGAGAGGCAGGGGCCGTGGCGAGGGGCGAGGACAAGGGGGCCTTGTGTGATGCCGAGGGAGGTGATGCCGTGGCCGGCCGAGTGGGTGAGGCGGTGAGTGCGGGTAACTCATACTCTTTTGTTCAAACGAGTGGTGCTGCATAATCTGGCATAATTTATGTCCGTTACGTTGTATTAAAATACTTTTTAACATGATAAAAATGTTCCAAAGCAACCAAGTTTTTGCTCTTGCTTGGATTAGAACTCGCCATCTACTTAAATTTATCAAGTTAGTACCTTATGTACTATATCAAATTGCTCACGTAGAATAACTACATTTCTCTTAAAAACGTGTTCAGCAGGTATAACTATATTCAAAGTAAAATTTTGAAGAACGGATTTCTTAAATAATAAATAATCTTAATCATCAGTATTGCAGTTATTGGAAGATCTACAAAATAGTAAAATACGATAGAAAACAAAAATAATACACGAAAATCGGACGTGCGCCATTGCTATAATCCCACATTGCTGTGTACAGAAAAACTAAGAAAGAATTTGGGTCAGTTGTTGGGAGATTTTAGTTTCGCAATTGTCGCTAGTCACTTACAGGAGGTCGTCGGAATATTCTTGGTCCATAGACGGCTGTGTTACTTGTGCTACTTGCGCAGCTGTTTTGGAGTGGAGCAAAA
Source organism: Gryllus bimaculatus (assembly GCA_017312745.1). Lineage (NCBI taxonomy): Eukaryota > Metazoa > Arthropoda > Insecta > Orthoptera > Gryllidae > Gryllus > Gryllus bimaculatus. The sequence continues at coordinate 1,284,795 of BOPP01000188.1, read as the reverse complement.
CACTGGCCCTGCTGTGCAGGCTCCTGGGGAGACACGATCCATGTGCGATAGTAGTGACCGGAGAATTCGCAGATTGGAAGCAGATCTGTCTCAGGCTGATACGTACATTGGAGAACTGTCGCTAAAAATCAAGAAGTCAGGAGATGTTGTTAAAGGTGAAGAAGTGCGGGACGCCCCACGCGCAGACGAGACGACAAATGTTCGGCCGCATGCGAGTGAGTCTCGTCGTCAGTTGCTTCGTCTACCGGAAAAGTGAAGGTGATAGGCGCCACAGGAGGCGGTGGATAGGATGGTGGGGGTTGGGATAAGGTCACAGCGGCGGTGTGTGTTTAAGAAAAAAGGAACACACGTTTCTTTTTTCCTTGGATGTGACATGGAAAAAATGACCTCTATAGAGAAAAAAGGCGAGAAAATGACGAAATAGAATGGGTGCTTGTTCATGGAGGCACACGCGCAGGAACAGCAACCCGCATTCGACACTATTAATCAGAGTGTTGAACTTAGGCAGGCCATCAAGGCTAAGTACAAAAATGCTTGGGTGATCATTTACGAAATTATGTGCCGAAGAGATGTGCATATTATGTGCCTAAATCGCGGTTTACTGTGGGCATATGACGTTTTCGACTGCCTTTTCGTGGACTTCAATCAAAGGCTCGGGCAAGATGTCTTAGGGCGGGACAGGCTTCATTTCAACTTCAGAGGTGTATGGAAGATGGGGTGCTTCCATGACCAGGTATTGGACACACACCTACGTGGAAGGTGACGGCCAAGGGGAGATGTGATGGCGGCGACGGCTTCGAGGGATGTGCCTGCGAGAGAACACATTCAGGCGAGGCAGGATCTCTTAGGTTGTTGCAGGTGAACTGCCGTAGTATAAGCAATAAAGAAATATCCTCTCCCAACATAGTGATAGGGACTGAGTCGTGGTTAATTGAGCAAATGGGGTTCTCTGAAATGTTTTGTTCTCATTACAAAGTCTTTAGGAGGGATAGAAACGGTAGAGGGGCGGAGTCTTTATTTGCGCCAAGCAGATATGGATATTAGTTTAGATTGGGTCAGTACCGAGTTTGAAATGATTCGAATATAAATGACTACTTCAGGAACCATATTAGAAACTATTGCATGCTATTGACCCCTTAACGGCGTATACGACATTTTAGAAGACTTCATTCAGAGAACGGGAAACCGAGAATGGCCACCCTACTGCTTTAGGAGGTGACTTAAATATTCCTAGAGCGAACTGGGAGGGAGCCGTGAGCGAGGGAAAAGTCCAAACACTTGTGAACAGTTTAGTTTGGGGCAGGGGATTAACTCAGGTATTTCGGAGCGGGATGCGTCAGGATGCGATTTTGGATGTCTACTTTGGATAGCGAATTAGGCCGAAATAACATTTCATATCTTGTAGTTGATGAGGGAATTAGCGATCACAAAGCGGTTATTCTTGACTTAGACGAAAATATTTCAAGGAAAGGCATTGCGATAGGAACAAATATACGACAATACTCGAAAACAAATGTAGACAGACTTCAAGGCTTTTTAGGGAACAATACAACCGTTTTCTAAGAACAGAGGGAAGAAATATGGGGCACATTCAAAGATATTACATGCAGCTCTGCAAAAGCTTGTTCGGTAAAAAATTGAAAAAAATAATCTGGACCCAGAATACTACAATGCAAAAATTAGGCGAATGACGAGGCTATCGAGCACGGCAGTTAACAGAAAACGCAATAGCAAGCATATGAAGATATCTTTCAGTAGATTTGGACCGAGAAAAGAAAATTGCTCTGGAGGCATATTTAAAGAATATTCTACGTGGGAAGGATTTTATAAATATGTTCGTAGAAGGAAGGGCAATAAAGAGGATATCCCAATGGTTCGTGAAAACCTTTACAAATCATTCTAATTCGAGAGTCTTTGGTTACAAATCAGTTTAATATTGAAGTAAACGTTCTACGAAATATCTATGAAAATCTAAAATCTATAAAAAATGGTAAGTCATGGGGTTCGGACGACATTGATAATGAAATAATTATACTAAGAGGAGAAGCAACAGTACCGTACCTATTTAGAATATTTCACGTATCCATGAACAATGCAAAAGTATCTGAAGATTGGAAATTAGATTTTGTCGTACGAATTCTCAAAAGTGGTAACAAAACTATAGTAAGTAATTATAGGCCGGTAAGTCTTACGTCAGTGGTTTGCAAACTTATGAAGCATGTAGTTGCCAGTTACATTAGGCATGGGAAATTAAGAATGGGAAATCTAAAAATGGCTCTATGATAGCCAACACTAGTTCAGAAGTGGTTAGTCATGAAAAAATGAGGTAGTCACGCTATTTCAGGATCTAGCAAATTGACACCGGCGGGAGACTAGACGCAATAGTTATAGATTTTGCCGAAGCGTTCGATGTCGTTCCCCACGCTCGGCTTATACAGAAATTAATGAATTGAGGTATCGATTCCAAGGTGGTGGCGTGGATTAGCGATCTTCCGGGGCGAGCGTCGCTTCGGGGATTCCGCAGGGGAGTGTCATTGGACGTCTGTTTCTAGCGTTCGTCAATGATCTGCCAGCGCACTTAATCGCAGATGTTCGGCTATTTGCAGACGATTGCATTATATATCGTGATATGAATTCGAAAGAAAAATTCAGAAATGCTGCAACGGCATCTTGATGCGTTATATTACTGAGCGGAAATTAAAGGAATGATCATTAATAGCTCAAAAAGAAATTAATAACTTTTGACAGAGGTCTTAATTAAAGAGAAACAAATTACCGTTAGAATAACAACCTTATTCCAAGAACTTCTTCATTCAAGTATCTAGGAATCGATTTTGATAGTCAATTAAGCTCGTAAAGAGTCGTAGATTTTGTTGTAGGGAAAGTCTGGAGATCTCTTCTCCTTGTGAATGCGCGTCTTAAAAAAAGAAAACGCGAAGGAAATATCTTATTTATCGCTTGTTTGTCCGATAATGGAATATGGAATACTTTGTTGGGATCTGCAGAAAATTATGCAGTGTAAAAATTAGGAAAGTATTACGCGTAGGTCAGCTAAATTTTGTCTCAGGCACAAGAAAATGGCAGAATGGGATTCACTCGAAAACAGGCGATCAGTAACAGTCTCTGCCCTTTGTATAAAGTTTATAGTGGTAATGAAGCTTGGAAAGAAATTAATTGGTGGCTAAATATTCATTATATATATATATATATATATATATATATATATAAGGGGTATCATAGATAAAATAAATTTAAGACCCCAAAGAATGGATGTCGGGAAATTTTCTTTCACAAATCGAACGATAACCGATTGAAATAGATTGCCTGCAAAAACCTTTGAACTTTTTCCTCGAAGCGTTCAACAGTTTAGGAAACTAGTTTAGGTAAATGAGAGACTTAACTAAAAACAGTATATTCTATACAGATTATAGAAGGATGCATAAGTGATAAATTGTGAGGTGCCATGCAGTGTGGAGCAGAGAAATAAGTGCTGTGAAGTGAAGTGCAATGCGGTCTTAATTGAATTCAGTGCGTAGTTATAGATGTTTATTTTTCTTAGAGGAATTTAATGCTTTATAAATCAGCCAGTTTATATTATTATTATTATTATTATTATTATTATTATTATATAATACTCTTGTGAATTGAATTATTTTATTTATGTAATTAGCTGCCGTTTGGTTATGCCCATTTCAGTTTAAACATTTTTCTTTATCTTTATTTGAAGAAAAATGTCGATAACCAGCGTTGTTTACAAAACATAACATCAGAAATGTTCTCTCTTTAGTGATAGAAACTATTTTGCCTAATAGTCGTCTCAATAACTATACCCTCCCTTATAACGCATCTAGTGAAATGAGGGCTCAAAAAAACAGCAGATGACACAACCCTACATTTTTTAAAATATAATGTCGGCATACACGACAAATTTTCCTTGTAGAGTGTCAAAAATAACCAAGATATTCGAAAAAATATGAACAGATTACGGTTCTCAGGTAATACCCCATTGATTCAACTGGTTTGGATGAACTAAAAAAATCATACATTTGCTTGCTTCCTTTAATTACAGGATGCTTTTAATTACGTAAGTATAACGTAATCTCGTACGCATATGCCTAGTTCAGTGACGAGGGACAAATGTCTGCCAGGAGGCCTTTGGGACTGGAATTCCGCCCACAGAGCGTGTGTGTTCTGCGCGAGACATTTTTGTCGATACGCACGAAGGTATGTAATCCGAGCGCGTTTAATTCCGCGGAAGCAACTGCGCGCTGCCCGCGCTGGGAGTGGCGTGGGGGAGGAGCGGCGCGACGCCAAATCAATTGACGGATGCGCACCGGGAGCAGTAAAGAGCGCGGGGGCGGGAAGGCACGGGGTGGGGGGGCGGCTGGAGAGGGGTGAAGTGTTGATGGGTGCTACGGGGTGGGGCAGCTTGCATTTGTTGCACGGGGGCGGGGCGCGGGGCGAGGAGCTGAGTGGTGGCCCCCGCCCGCCACCCATCATCATTTGCGATGGCGCTGCAACGTATTTCAACAGCGACCGCAGCGCCCTCGCCGCCCGGACGAGTCCCCGAGGAAACACTATGTTTATTTCTCGCGCCACACTTGCCTCCGATAGCCACCGGATCAATATTTCGCTCCCTCTCACAAAACAAGTTTTTCAAATACATTACACTCAACTATATTCCGCTGCAAGTTAGATTACTTCCGATATCTGGGGATTGGACTGGAAAAACTAATCAAATAAATCAATTGATAAGTCAGAAAATATCAAAGTGTAGCTGGTTGTTCTGGTAGCACCAAGGGCAGTACAAATTAAATTCGATGTTCAGATTTTCCCGTCAACCGTGTTAATAATTTATCAGAGTTAATACATTTATCATCATTTAAATAATCCTTTATCAGAGCTACCAATAGTTTTTGCCAATCCGTAACCTGAAAATGTAACACACAGGAGGAGCTTCTTATCTTCCAAATCCCGCTTCCCAGGTAGATTTAGTTATTTGCCCATTCGTTTTCGCTCACTCAGTATCGCCGCACTGCGGAAAGTTTTCCTAAATGAGGAAGCATATTGCTTGCTGTGAGCAACTTAGAAAAGTCTAAACTCCGGGATATTGCAGTGAATAATGAAAATTGCAATAGCGATACAATTGCAATTATTGTAATAAAAAAAGAAGTTACAAGAAGCATTCATTTTATTCCTAAAATTAACAGGTATAAAGCAGATAAAAAAATACAAGATGCAAATTCAAATAATGATTTACAACTCGTTAATGAAATATTTGACAAATATCATTTATATATACAGAACATTATTAAATGATTTACTAAAGAATGAATTTGAAATAAAAAATCCTTCCTGACACACAGGAAAATGTCAATCTTAAAATGTATTTTGTGAGAATTTTGTGAAAACGTTTAGAGCAAAATAAATTAGTACATCTGCCCTGAAAGATTAGTTCCGGGCGTGAGGTCTGGCAAGGCGAAAAAACGTCTTCCCTTTTCGGACATTTAAAGTTCAGATGTTGGGAATATTCTTATTCCAATAAGCTATCAAAAAAGAAACATACGTACAGAAGTGTGTGTTATTGTCAAGTCTATTCTATGAAGTGATAGAGCATTGCTCAATTACTCTTCCCTTGAAGTGTTCAGAAATATTATATGTTTACTCCTTTCTGAATATGCTTGATGACCAATCTATAGTCTAATCACATAGCTTTATTTTAATTTTTTATTCATATATTTATGAAAATGTACGTTATGAAAATTGTATTGTGTTTTTCAAAGTAATAAAAGACCCTGGCATCAGAGGTTTTAAAACATTGCTTGCAGGAATAAGAGAGACGAGTGCTTGTTCATGCAATACCTGTTTCGACCACATGTCACAGTTTATTAGTCAATGCCAAAAACAAATTTTCAGATAATCGAATTAAAGGAATAAGTAAAACAATATATTTTTCAAGGAAAGACAATTCACGAGAACTCAGAATCAACTTTGAAAAATTAATATTATACAAGTCACAACTGTAGAAACTATTTCGTTCAAAAATCTATATTACAGTATTTTTATTCTGAAGAATAAATAATGTAGTGTTACAGTTCACCTAAGTTTGTTACTGATGAATGGGATAACAAATATATTTAACTTCTCTTAATTGAGTGTTCTCTATCACTAATTCTGAGGAATTACACTACCCATGACTGAGGAAGCAGCGCCCACAACGAACTCTCACGAAGAAGGGCCAAATGCGAAAGTGCGCGGAGAGATCGTCATGTTGGCTCTTCGGCGATTCAGATTTCCAGTGCGTTGATCTGCTGTGTTTCCGATTGCGCGACTTAGCGCCCTCCAATTAGTGGAGGAACGTGTTCGCCAAGCGCTTCGTTGCATCAGTCCGCGCCTCCTCCAGTTGCAGGGGCGGGGTCGGGGCGGGGGAGTGAGGGGGGGCCAGGGGCCTGCTCGCAGTCCGCTGCGCGCTTGCACCTCGGGGGCGGTTCCTAGAATGGCGGCGATAGAGGGGCAGGATTCGGACGGCGCTCCCTCCGGGACCCCCCTCCCCCCAACGAATGGAGGCAGAATGAGGCGTCGTTTGGGAAGCGAGCGACTCCGCCAACGCACTTCCGGGAGCACGCCGACTGCAGCGCACTCCCCCCGCGGACGCCTGGAACGAAGGCTGGCGTTCGCCCTCCCAGGTCTTGATTTTTCGCAATTTGCAAAATAATAATATCTTGCATTTGAATTGCAGTGTATATGGCAAACGTTGTTCCTATGGATCAGTGAGAAAATCTACCAGAAACTTTGAGAATTTCCACAAATTCTTCAAAGGCCACTAGGATTTGAATCCCGGGCGCCGTGGATGAACGCTTGCTTCCTGGATAGTTCCTTATGAACCACCCTGTGAAATCCTCCGGGAAAATGTCCACGTGGAGATTTCATTTCAATTTCAATTATTTTTAGTTGATTTAAATCCATGGAATGTTATATTCCTGGAAACATTCAACACAGTTCTTATCAAAAAGTTAGTTACTATACGGTAGAACCTCTTGACCAAGAGAAAAACTAACCAATTAGCAACATGTAATGATATATTTTTACTGTTTTTATTTTATAACAATAATCTAGATATTAATGTACTCTATCACATTTTCATTCTCTCTAGCTAATAAATGAAATCTTCCGTCAACCGGCTTTACACTTCTATATTGAAAAACATATGACGCTGTAGAAAATACATTGTAACATTTAATTACATGCAACTAATTAATTAATATAACTATTTAGTTTTCAATATCATCCCATAATTTAACATATATTAAAAATAATGTGACAAATCGAATTAAAAAATCTGCATAAACGCAACAAAAAGACAGCACATTCTAAAAACTTGCTTTCATTGTTCATAAGTACGTAGCAGTAACGTAGAACGTACCTACATAAAATACACATTTGATGTGTGACCTATTACGAGTTTCCCGGTCTTCATTTTATAATTATTTGGCTTAAAACTAGCATTTACTTTTATGCGAAATATAGCTTTATTATTTTTTAAATGTCATCTCAATACTACTGTGAGTGCAGATGCGTTGTGCAGGGGTCACGGGGCGACGGTCAGGCGATACCCAGGGCTCGTGACCGGCCACAAAGCCCGTCTCGATAACAATCAGCCGCTGCCGCACACACTGGGGGCCTTGGATAGCACGGCCCCCTCCCACATACGCCATCAGCCCCAGGCGGCGCTGGGGGGAGGGGAGGGGTGGGTCCTTCGAGCCTCGGGAGTCCCTAGCGCGGCGCGCTATCTGTCGGGGATCTTCCGAGACAGCCCTATCGCTTTTCGCTGCGCGCGCAATCGTCCAACAAACGGGCGGCATTTGTTTGGATTGCGACTTCCGCTTCAGGCGACTTCGAGAGGGCACCGCTAGAACGCGCGCGAAAACTCACAGAATTTGCCTCTTCATTTAGTAATGAGCCAATGTCTTGACTTGTAAGCCATTTGCGGTATTTGCATTCACAGAACGTTGCTTTAATTTGTGGTTAAAGGTTACACACACAAAGGAAATTATACATGACTGCAGAACTCGTCTTTTCAGCAAAACAGTGATGATGATCGGGAAAGCCATTTGTACTTGAGCAAGACGATAGGGCAGTTAAACTCTGAAACAAGCCCTTTCTTCTGGACAAACAAATTTATTATTTTGTAACATCGCTAACAGCAATTTTTTTCAAAAGGTTCAACATTTCAATTCATTCCTTACATTACGATATTGATGTTTGAAGTAAAGTTATCTACTTTTTAAAAGGATAAGAATATAATGGAAAGTGTCAGAGTTGTAACGACACGCCTAAACAAGAACGTCTAATTAATTCAATAATTAAAGATAATTAAATATTATAATTAAAGATGATCATAAGCAGAATATTATGCAAGTTGATGCTAACAGTTAAATTATTCCCGGACACTTGAAATTTATCTTTCGAAACTTGATTCTGATGTACTTGATTCTGGTGAAATCTGACAAATCCTACTAAGTCAAACTGCCTATCAATTGCATTAGTGTTATATAATAATAATAATAATAATAATAATAATAATAAAAAGCCTATTCTGAAGATACTACTTGCTTTTTCTGAAAATTGTTATTCCAATATTTGTGTTTAAGGTTTTATATTAATTATAATCAATTGAATAATACGTCAATATTTTCTTCGTCCTTCTCAATCTATCGAATTCTTTTCACCAATCTAATCTCAAAAATATAATTAAAAAGTATCTTACGTCAATTATAGGACTTCAAAAATAATAGAAAATTATTTTTGTTTAATAACTAAGTATCGCAAATGACCACGTCCGGTTCATGCAAAACGCGTTTAGTTTCTAATCTGTACATTTATTGAATTAGTTTGAGACAAAATTGAAGGCAGCCATCGCCTAGAACCTAAAAAAAACACTATTATAGGAGAACGTAGCTCATTTTACTGAGACTGATAAAAGCTCTTGATTTGTTAAGAAATAATGTTACTTCCTAAAACTTTAAGCCAAATGAGGCAGGTCTTAAAGTTATAAGAGGAAGCTGAAAGTATCGAAATATCATTTTTACATCTCTTCCCAACATTTTAGGAGTTCCCGTCCAAGACATTTTCTTCTGCCATCCTACTTCACAAATTAACATAAGAAATAATCCGAAACAAATAAAATTTTGAACAAAGACGTGCAAATATTCTTATTTCAAATAGACGCGTCTCCAAATTACACGATGAAGGAAGTAAGAACCCTTTAAATTCCGAAAGTAAAAGCATTAAAGTTTTTACTACGACTTATGAATTTGCGTTTTACTGTTCTTCCACGAATAAAAGGCTACGATATGCTTCAGTGCATCAATATTTCCCCAAAGTCGTATTTCTCACTTAGTACCGTCAGATGAGGGAACACGTACGAGCCCGAAACGCTGTTTCGCTCCCATTAATACGAGGCAGGAGGAGTAAAGGGACTCGGAGCTGCTGGCTCGTGCACAGCAGAATATCGCGCCTAAGACCGCCTCCCTGGGGAATACCGTGACTCACCACCCCTCCCTTCCCTTCCCTTCCCCTCCCTTGAATGGCTTACGCTCTGAATCACTCGCCCCCTCTCCTTCATCAACAGAGGATATCGCGCGCGCGATGTGTTTATCATTACTCTGCCCGATATATATGTGGCCGCGTTACAGGTCGTGCAATAAACATACGCCCCGCAAAAGCTCGAATGAGAGACTTTGTTCATCAGATGGTGGTGAATGAGTAATTTGGAACATCAATTCTTTCTACGCTTAGGTTATAATATGGACTCGAGCAGTGTTGATAGACGTCGCTACTCTACAAGATTCGTACAACCAAGGTCATGTATTCCCAGCTCATCTCTTCATGTTATACATTCTTTGTACCTTGTCGCAAGACTACGTTCGTAGTAAAGAGAAAGTATATAATCATGCTGCATAAATAGGTGATTTTGCGACAGAAAAACCTTTTGCTGGTCACTGGTAAGAAAAAGAGGAGAAATATTGTTCCTACACGTAGTACGAGTAACTTTTTTTTCTAACACGTTGGCAGTCAGAACTTAAGTCTTCTGGTTTCTTGATATTGAAAAAATTATAGTGTTAAAAATGTCTGTCTGTCCGTCCGTCTATACGTCTGCTTGCATGCCTGCCTGCCTGCCTCCCTGCCTGCCTGCTTTTTTGTCTGCCTGTCTCTCTGGCTTCCTGTCTGCTTCCTGCCTGCCTAACCGTCTGCTTGTCTATCTCTCCATGCGTCCGTGGTCAACGCTTGCGCTAAAACCACTCAGACGATTTTCACAAAATCGATATTCACAGATCGATCTAAACGAGCTCGAGTGCCTGGGAGTTTGAAACGGATACACGCAATCAAAATTTTATTAGAGAAGACTCCATGAATTTTTATTGAACTTTGTCCTCGGATAGCGCAAAGGACGCTAGAAAAATGGTTAGGTCTCATTTTAGTCGCAATATGAATCTTTCAAAATTGTAGAAGTTCAAACAACTTTGGCGTCTTCCAACATCTAGAATATTAAACTGTAAAATACAATTTTTCTAAAATATGTGTTGTTTTTGCGAAAATATACGTGATATATTGGCAATTTTAAACGATTAAATTCTCAAACCGCTCCAAATTTTTTCTCCGTTAGAGCAAAGGAGGCTTACAAATGTTCGTACGCAGTACAACTAAAATACGCAATATTTTCGCATTTACAACGAACGAGATATATACATCAATAATTGATAAAATATATTTTACTCACACAACCACGCCACCATTTTGTTTGGCATGAGAGTCAAAATAGTTGGTCACAACACTGAAACACCTACAGGTCTACAACTACTTGACCTTTTAGTTATGTTATTAGGCGTTGTTGGGACCCAACTTACTAGATACCACTATTTGACAAACAAATATTTAATATAATTTTGGCAAAGGCGTGACACCTTATTTCTTATCAACAGTCTCAACGGAAGACATGTTTGCCTCTCCACGCTTGAGGTGGAGCTTGAGGTGGAGCGAGAATTGGAGAAGGAGAGCGGAGGGCAGAGAGCTCCCGATTCCAAGAAGGGGCGTTAATCGCCGGCGACAGTAATGCTTGTGCGAGCGCCGCCAGGGCGCGGGGTGCGAGCTCGGTGCGAACCGCAATCTCCCTGCGCTGGAGAGAGGCGACGGCGACCGCGTTCGTGTTGCGTTCAGCCGCCGGGGGATGCAATATTAAGCGCCAGCGGCGACAGGGCAGGCGGGGTCGGGCAGGGGGCCATTTACCGAACAGTTCTAAAACGAAAAACGTCCAGGAAAGTGGACGTTTGCAGGTTCCAGAGCGAAGGGTGTGGTGCTCGCATCGGGAGTCAGGTTTATGTGTTGTACTTTTAGAAAATTTTAATATTTTACGCATGTTTGCCGCAAGGGAGACACTCGCAATCAGTATTAAAACTATCACTACACATTTCAATCCCAACCTGCAGCTTTCCCGGGTGTCGATGTAGTAGTTTTGGAAATCCTAGAGAGCACTACACCTCGGGGAGGGTTATGATCTGCCCCGCTCTCACGTGCAAAGCGAGGGTTTCAGGCAACGTACCATTAAAAGGGCTTGTGAACTTCTGTGGTGCTTACAGCTAGCGTGATCGCTATTCTGGGCTTAGCACGATGAACTCATAGGATTCGCCTAGCAAGCATTAGGTACTATAGGACCTGGGTAGGAGGATAAAATAGTATGGTGAAAGTATTACGATTGATTGCTTAATATTTTTGAATGCTTCAAAAGTCGCTAACGATGTCTTAGCTATATCTCACGAGTGATAGTGGGCCACCCCCGCTGGAATACGAGATCTTCCATCGAACTTGCGGAGTTTTTCCCAACCGCTCCCAGCTGGGGCGAGCTCGGATCTTCCGAAGGATCTCTCGACATTTGCTAGTGAAGTGCATGTAACAGTGTGTGTGTGTGTGTGTGTGTGTGTGAGTGTGTGCGTGAGTGTGTGTGAGTGTGTGCGTGTGTGTGTGTGAGTGAGTGAGTGGGTGAGTGAATGGGTGAGTGAGTGAGTGAGTGAGTGAGTGAATGGGTGAGTGAGGGAGTGTGTGTAAGAGTGGAGGTGCCAAGAAGAGGGAAAAAAGTCTCACGTGGATTTGTTACTATACTGTTCCCACATTCAGTTGGTATGATTAAACAAGTTTTTGTAAATTGAATTCTGTGGTGAGTAATGAACAATACGATTTGTTAAACCGAATATTTTCATAAAATTAATTTATGTATATTTTCTTTTCTTGTTATTTTACATTTTATTAATGTCACTACCTAATAAATTAAATTAAATGCGTGAATTAAATTAAAAATGTAAAAACAATCAATGTTTTGATATGTTTTTAACGATTTTTTTGCTGGTTATAAGAATCAAATAGTGCCAACGTTGAAACGAAATTTCTTGAATTAGGAATCTTCTATGTGATTCACAAATACAAATATTTTGTTTATTTTACCAATGTAAATTTATGATACACTTTGAACTAAATGATTAGTAAAATGAAAAAATCATTTTTACTAATATTTACAAAATAATGTAAAGTATTCCACTAACTCTATAGAAATGTTCATAATTTGTGGAGCATAAGTGCATACTCCGACCTGAAAATAATGAGCCATTTCTGCTTCCGTTTCGCATAATAAAGTTCGTATTTAACGGAGCAATGAACCTCATAGTAAAAACAAAACACGTAAATTGCCTCAATAAAAATACGACAAATCCACATAAATTGGCCACTTTAACTGATCGATAATAAAAATGCTAACAATGAACATGATCGACAAATCATCTAGAATGGAAAATGTAACATGATTTTAAATGCTGAAAATACGATTTTTCTCTCGTACTCATTTTAATTTAGAAATATTTTATTTATTTTTATATAAGGTATTTGGGTGCATCCAAATACGATTATTCAATTGTTTGATATGCATGACAAATATAATTAGTATTTGCTAGTTTATTTTCTCGATCTACGTTTAACACTAATTGCTAAATCAGTAAATAAATACATGAAATTGAGGGGACTTATTTGCAGAATCAAGTAATCGCATTCAATAAATAAATTACTATAAATAAACTTAAATAAATACATTTGAAACCTGATATTTCATTTCCTTAACATACAGGGTACTGGTGTTATAATAGTTTGCAATACTACATGTACGAGTTTTCGAAATTTTTTAACAGGATTCTCTTGGACAAATTGCGAATTAAAGCAATTTCATCGTATAGCATAGGATGAATTTTTCGAAAAATTGCAATCGCATTATTATAGTGGCAATAGCGAAAATCTAGGTAGAGTGAAAAACGTAATTATTTTGTACGGTAATATGATTTCTGAAGCACTTTCGAAACACGCGCCAAAAGCGAGAGGCTCCTCTGCCGTGGCTGAGTGAGTGTCGCTGGCTGCTCTGAGCAGGCAATGCACTACACGCGCCGGAAGACCGGTCGTCCGCTTGGGACTTGTGCGCCAGAGGCAGCGCTCCCCTTGAGGAGATACCTAGCGGCTTCGATGTTCGAGTTCCAGACGAGAGAGCAGGCGTCGCCGGAGGTTCACAAGTGTGCGCCACACAGCCCTATCCACGCATCTGCTCCGCTCAAGTCATCCTCCTGGAATTTAACCTTCTGCTTCGATCGCTCCACGGTTATTCAGAGCTCGTCCACGCACCGCCAACCGCCCACTGGAACGGCGACGTCTTTTGCATCAGGTTCACCTAGCCGGGATGCGAAAATTTACCGGTTATGATCAGAAATATATTTTCTTTTGTCTTTTCAATGGTTTTGCCACAATTTTAATAGTATTTTCAGTGTAAAATGGACTTAAGAAAAATACATGAAAACTATTAGTATGCAGGAGGATATTTCTTTGATGCAAAAAAATCACGAGCCTAATACTTCCGTAAATAACCAATGTCAAGCCATTGGGCCTTGTAGTGAATACTTTCTTTGTATATCACTGTTTAGACATATTCCGTGCATTTTACATTCTAAATACGTTTTATAAAGCACGTAACATTTTATGAGAGTTTTATATTGCACTAGTGTAAATAAACATATTGCTCGTGTAACAATGTATGTAAATATTTTGAATGCAAACGCTTTTTTGAACTAAAACTAGAGCTATTTTAATAACAAGTTATAATCGACAGGTTAAACAGAATGTGTGAAATAAACGTGGTGGTCGAAATACAGTTATTTTTGTCATGAACGCGCCGTCACTTTCTCTAGTCTTTCTGAATTCAAAATTGCGTAGTCGACAACGCTGTGTCTGTTGTCACGGTTTTTTGTTCGTTTATCCGGCATGTTTTCCGTTTCCGAAACGGCCTCGGCTTAATTACGATCGTAGTCTGGAGAAACTTAATCACATTCAGTCTTTCTTCATTAAAATTTTTATTGCAAAATCATTGTAATAAGTTGATTCTATGTAAAAAAGATATCATTTTTAACCTAAATAAAATATATGGCTGCACAAAATTATTACAACAGGTTTATTCTTAGGTTTCTATATAATTCCAGTGCTGCAGTTTGAGAATCATATTTTCCCGGAATGGAAGTTGACTGAAATTCTAAGAATAAAAATCCGTTATATTTTTCAACTTGGAACTCAGTGAATCGGCAGCTTCTCCATCAAAACAAGAGCACTTTCTCTTCATGCACCAAAACATTTTTGTCCCATCTATCCGACCTCTCCCTCCGTTGAGGGTGCAGGGGTAGGGATAATCGAATGAGCGTGGTGGCACCCCTGGCGGTCGTCCCTCGCAGTTCGGCGCGTGGGCGGCGAGGAGGCGGGGGGCTGGGGAGGGGCGATTCTGCGGCCAAACGAACAAGCACACACCGCCCGCTCACGAATCGCACCCAATCACGGCCCCCTGCCCTGGCGTGGCCGCGAGGCGCGGGGGCCGTGGCGTGTGGGTTAACTCGGAGGCGCTCACGGGAAGAAGCGGCTGCACTCGGCACGCGCTTTCGCTCACCGAGGAGAGAGGCCTTCCACAGCGCATGCGCCGGATTCGGAAGGCAGTACCTTCCTTTCATCGACAGCAGCTGAGTAACTCGTAAACCGTCGTTTGACGAGTATCATCACGCGTCCGGTGTCAGTGGCAGTTGATGCTGCGCGAGTAAGTATCTGCAATTTTTCCCTCATTGCCTTTAGGTTTGCGCAATGGATTGTGCGCTTGCCAGTGCCTGCATGTGAGGTTCAGCGTATTTGCGCTCGTACGACGTAAAGATGGTCACGCCACTTCCCGGTTGCAGCAAAGGAGGAACTATCCGTAGAAGACGTTCAGCACAATACGGGGACTATGTTTTGTCACAGCGAAATATTGAAATGAACAGTGCAAAAGTGGTCCAACAAACTTGTGGGATGAGGAACGGAGAGTGTCTAGTTGCAGTCGCAACAGATGGCATTACTGAACTAGAGCGTGTCTTGATCCTGAATAACAGATAGGTGATGGTTCACGATGGTTCAGGCAAACCATATGCCCATTAGCCATGGATCTGCTAATAAAATCTTGCAAAACAGGTCTAACTTTTACAACGTCCTTGGTTCCCAAACAACTCAATAAAGAGCACAAGTGTATGGAGGTGTTACGTCATTCCCAATCTGCGTACAGTCCCAATCTCGACCTGTTCGATTACCACATGTTGTATCTACTTAAAAGACTTTAAGAACCCGACGATTTAGTTACAATTAAAAAGGTAAGGAACAGGTGCTTCTCTGCGCAACCAAATTCCTTTTTTACAGTCACTATCGGAAAGCTTGTGCAACGGTGATCCAAGTGCTCTGAAAAGCAGGTTAAAAATAGTGTATCCTTGTTTTAATACATTACAATGCTTAACTGCTCTTAACTGCTGAGTTCGTTTAGATCATTCAGTGATATAATGACGATATTAAGTGAAATGGTGAAAGACGAGGTAATGGTGAAATGACGGCAATGGAATGAAAGCCTTTCAGAGACCTGTCTTTACCCCCACACAGATTGCACGTGCATTGGCCTGCGATCCCATACACATCACGCAACCGCTGCGGCGTCTCTGAAGCAGCCACTACTGAATAACGCTTCGCTCTCCTTCCATCGCGCGCGCAGATGCCCCGCCGCCCCAAGTGCACCTGACGCGTTCAAGTTTACAGCCGCCTACAGGCTCCCTGCTCCTCCCACGCCATGCGGCGCGGTCCGGTCCGGTCGCCAGAGGGGTTGGCAAAGAGGTTCCCTCGCGAGCAGGTGACTCCGCGACGGGGAGAGGGCGGCTGGGGGAGGGGATTGCGAGGAGGGGCGTTGGCGGGGAAGAGGGAGAAGAGTTTGGAGGGAGGGAAGGCAAGGCGGGAGAGGGTGGGGGGTCAGGTGTCGGGTCGATGCGGAGGGTTGGGGTGAGGCCGAACGAGGGTGACATTCGGGGATCCGCGCTTGGGTGATCTTAGCGGTGGAGAACGTGCATGCGACTTCGCTGCTTGGCCTCCGAAACTGCTCAACTCCTGGAGTAATGGGCCGTAAGATATATGGTCCGAAAATGCCACTGCTTTTGGCTTGGTAATGGAACGAAAGTAGAGTACGACCCAAAAGCCGCCTGGTGATGAACTTGTATTTCTTCTAGGAAGTAATATTAAAGTTCGTTTAGTGATGAGTCGTAGATAGATTCTGTTCTCCTCCAAACGCCCTGGACGGTGACGGGAGAGGAGGGGCGGAGGGCGTGGGGGCGCCGTCCGCCGTCTAATCGACGGCAAGAGGCTGCGACGCAAAAAGTCCCTCGCACTCGTTCGCCTATTTGGGGATCCCCCACCCGACCCTGTAACTGCGTTGCACAACAACTAAACACTCGGAATTAATTACTATTTATTAATACAACATTCTTCTAAAACGATTGTGAAGAAGCACGTTGAATTACACACGCCTACAAAACGTCCAGAGTAGAAACCATTTCTATACTCCGCCCCTTCCATTCCCCAACCACTGGTCACCGCTGCCAACCTCTCCCGCCCTGCCCGTTTCGTGGAGACGCGGCGGCCGCGTCTTTTGTTGGTGGGGAGGGCGGATGCAAGTGATATCAGCGCTAATAGAAATAGCGCGCGGCCGACTTTCGGAGGGTGGGGAGGGTCAGCGAGGGCCTCTGGGAAGCAGTTCGTGCACTCTGAAAGGGAACATCAGAAAGAGAGTTGCCAGTTGTGACATCAGGACTCTTTTGAGTCAGAGAGGCTCTGCACTCTTACAGTAACAACAAATGCATAAAGCAGTCATTGAATGCGAGTTGTTGGAATAGATTAAAAAAGCTTTCAAAAGTTCAAATATGTAAGGGTGATTTCAGACGTTATGCAAACTGTGTAGTATCTTTCGAATAATATAGATGTACTTAGTTAAATATTTATTGAACTCAAGGACATTCCACCACCGAATCTCGTGTGCAATGGTGTCTTCTTGACATCTTCCCCAGAAGTTAGTATGCTAGCGATTGGTTATACAAGGTTTATGTAAGTCACGTAAACAGCGGCCGTATGTAACAGCGCACCAGAAATGCGCCATTGAATCAAACGGAGCCAAGACTGCTGACGTGCCGGAAAGTAGACGATCGCTCACAGATGTTGACAATCTACTTTGTATTGGCGGAAAAATATTTGGAAACCTTGCGGAATTATTATGAACAGTATGAGCTGTAAATGCATTTCCTTTGAGTCTAATGAAAATATGAATTCCATTTAAAAATATTTCAATTTCATCTGGTCGTTGCATGAGGCCTATTTGGTATTAGCATTTTCATGAACATTCTAAAGACGTTCAATCTCGTGTCGTGTATTTCTGCTCAAGACACGGTACAGGCAAATATGTATTTTAAAATTGTCATGATTTTTGCAATGCCCGTCCTAATGTTCATATTTTAGCGTTCTGATAATTTTAAAAAGTATCGTGTGTATGTTTTTTGGTACAGAGTTATTTTGCATGCGTCAACTATGTTAATGGAAGTGACATGAAAGTCCCCCTACAATTTGTAGTGGCTCTTGTCAGAGTATCAACTAACGGCATTCGTCACCAATACATACTTTCTGCACTGAACCTGCTACTGAATCGTTCGAGGAGTTTCCACGGGCTAAACACGGCCACTCGCCGCGCTGTGCGCAGTCGTTGCACAAGTGCTAACGAACCCCATTCACGACCTCGACGGGCGGAAACAACGTTAGCACTAATGACGGTCCCTGCCAGGAAATAATATGTTGCGATAAACCCAAACGATATTGGTTTGATTTTGTGATGAAATCAAACTGTAAAGAGTTTAGAGAAAACGGACTTTCATAAACACACAATTATAAAAATTTCCATGTTATATAATTATTATTTTTAGTTTATTTCCCGTCAAAAGCAAAATTATCTGAAATGTCAAGGTAGTCTAATATTCTCAAAGAGACTTGCTCATAGAATATTTATAGAAAGACTCATGATATAGGTCTGCCGTTTAGTAAATGCCAGGTCAATAGTGAGGAAAAATATTTTTAAACCCAAGTTCGCGAACACATAATTTTTAGTCTCCTAAAATATTTCCTTTACAAAGATCATCATTCTATCGAGCGTAGACAAGTTTTGTGGTTTATGGAGATTATTAAGTGATGGAATACAATAACCATAGAGGGTTAAAGCAAAAAGTTGAGAAAACTCTTAGATAGAAATATCACCAAATTTAATTTTTCATACGGTCTGCCTAATGCTGTATCTAACTGATCGTATTATTTTTTTACATGTTTATAAAATAATGAAGTATTCAAATCTGTAAAAGAAACCTTTCATGGATTCTTTGAACTCTGACTAAAAATCTAGTTCATTATGGTGAAGACAAATTATAAATTTAATTGAAAGAAGTAATTACAATGTAAATTATACTGCTGAAAAATATTCATACAAGGTTACTATTTAGGACTTACAGGTCACCATTTCTCGCAATTCAAAACACCTATAGTATTGGAAACACATTCTTTCCGTCAAGTTACGTTGTCAATTAACGCAAATCCGTTTGCATCCCAAGCAACAGAAAGCTTTGCTATTGTGGTAGAACAAGGCGTTCTCAGCGTTCTTTAGAGGCGCGAGGGAGGGGGAGATGGAGAGGGAAGAGAGGAATGGGGTGGGCCGTGCTCATCCATAGCATTCGAAACGGGGAGAGGCGGTCCCAGAGATGGGCAGTGGGGAAGAGGAGCTAGGGAGGGGAGGGAGCCGCAGCCGAAGAGCGACGTGGGAGGGGCGGGCGCATAAGCAGGAGCTCTAGGAGGGGGAGGAGGGGCCTATTAATCGCACCCTCCCCTCCCCAATGCTTATCGCGACGCGGCGCACAGAGGGCAGCGAAGGCTGTTCGCCTCCGGAGGGACCTTCGCTCTCCAACGCACCCGCTCGCTTTTCAATTCACTTTCAGTCTTTGAAACTGCTATTGTTAGTACTCGGTCATCTTGTGCCAAGTATCAGGTGCGTGATAGGGTGAATTTGTATCACAAAAAAAAAAATTATTTCTTAGTGACGGAAAAACGTCCTTTACTTGAATGTACGATTTTAAAGATTCGCGTACATTTATTGCTGCACAATCAGTAAATATCATTCCCGTGTTTACATTCTGTAACAATATATTCAGAAAATTGTAAAACTTTACCATTGGATATTTCAATTAAAATGAGAGCACTAGAGGTAAACTGAAAACAATATTTTACCACCTTCGTCTAACTAGTCAAAACTAGTGGGTTCAACAACAAATTTCGCCTCAGTAAGTGAAATTACACAAAATAGGTTTACAAAATAATTACGTGCACCTCTGAGAAACATCAAATGAAATACACCCATATAACACTGCAATAAATGAAATAAAACAAAAAAACTTCACCAATGTTGCAATGACAGGGTGCATGCAGGAGAGCTGTTCTTTACTTATCAAGAATATCGCTGTTCGAAAGAAACATCGCTGTTCCGCAGTGCAACACGAATAGCAAATATTTAATGTCGTGCGGGCTACCCTTGGCGCCTTGCTGTCACATAATGTGAGTGGTGTAGTGACGCGTGACCCACGAGAGAATTTCGCGAGGATGAGAATACGCAGAAAAACACAGTCGTTGGCAATCAAAATCACTCAGAGTTTCATTCTGCACTCCAACTCGAAACCCTTTCATTGTTTGCACATTTTTATCGAGTTTTTGTGCAGTGTAGGAATACATGGACACCTCTCACATAACCGGATTCTCCATAGTTTTCTTTCATTTCTGTGCGCATTTGAAATTAGTAATACAGAAGCGGTGACGAGCAAGTCCTCCTCTGCACAAAGCTGCCACACAACCTCTAGATGTTCCCAGGAAGAGAAGATTAAGCTTTTTTTTCGTTTTAACCGTTTTTCTTAATTTGAAACCCTGCTAACTGTGCAATATTTTTAACATTTTAATTTCATATTAAGGATATGCTCACAAGATTTGAAAGTTGAATCACTAACAAGAGGCAAGTGAGTCCGCTCAAAGTAAACGTAAATTCCCTGTTAGTGGCTAACTATAATATCCCTAAAAACATTTAATAACAAGTTCGCAAATTCACACAGGCTCTTTGAACAATCCCTCTAGTTTGGGGCACGGAGGGGGGGGCGGGGGAGTCATGGGAGAGTAAAGTTGCAAACTCCGTAACGAGCGACCGCAAATCGTCACTAACTTGTGGTAGCACCCGAGAGCTTCCGACTAGAAGGAACGTTTTTCAAATTCTGCGGCCGCCGGAGAGATAAAAGACTACGGCACTCTGCTGGCATTCAACATGCAAATAACTGCGAAACTAATGCGCTAAAATGTACATAAAAGTTTCATTTTCGACAATGCAAGCTCTTCTGATGGAATCTGTAAGTTTCATTACAAAATACGACACACGTCAGCAGTTACTCGTATTGATGTATACAAAAAAAGGACGACTCGTGCCAACAAGCAGGGTAGAAATATTTTGACGTGTGGGCTCGACAGATGTAAAGGTGAATAAATGCCCAAATGAAAGTGAAGCTTCTCCGCTCGCCAAAGGGTTACATATGCACTATTATGAATAATGATAATAATAATTTCATGAATCAGACTTACCAGAAAAATATCAATTCATTAAATTTCTCAACATAAGTGAATCTGACAATGAAGCACGTATTGAATAATTTAACTACTGAATTGAATAATCTCAATAGAAATAATACTTCTCCAAAAATTGTAGAGACAAGTATTAGCAAGGAATTTAATATTGTAGCTGCTTCAGAGTACAATTACCCTAATAAATAGTTTTCCCTCCCCCTGCCTAATTTCATGAACGAGAATTTCAAATGCGACGAAATAATTAAAATGTAGTAAAACGCACCATAATATATTCTATTAACACAAAGGAATATACCGACGATACAAATCAAATTCACAATTTAAGAGGATTAATAGACTTACCAAACTTCACAACAGCCGAGCAGATCAGGAACGCCACAGATCAAGCAATATGTTCGTACCTGAAAAAGCAAGAAAAAACTAAGAAATTCAAAAGAACCTGCAAATTTTACACTATATATATATATATATATATATATATATATATATATATATATATATATTAATTTGAAAATACATTTTAAAAATAGGTCAAGTTATTGCTAATTAAAAGTTAATATTTCTACTTTCATTTATTTGATTTCTAGTTGAAATTGTGTTTAAAGAAAAGTTATCAGTCGTGTATTAAAACCATTGTGCAATCTCGCGGTGAGGACTGCAGCATGGGGTATCAGATGCCCTTCTTGCAGAGCACATCATCTTCTCTCATCAGCGGACATTTTAATATCAGAATCTCAATACACGCAATAGCGCACAATTTACTTCAATTGCTTACCTTTAACTTTAACAGCTTCTAACGTGATTCTTTCCAACTTGCTGTTGAAAATGCACTTGATCCCCAACATGGCGGTCGTGAGTTCGAAGCACGTTGAAATCATTTTTTAATTTTATTTTACACTGAATATGGTTAGAATCTAACGAACGTCATTTTAATAATTGTTATTTTAATCACACAATAAAAATACCATTATCGCGATTTAAACCGACTGCTAGACTTAAAGATAATGAATATTTTACACCACCCGAAATTGGTACCTGCGAACAGACGAGAAGTCGTTCGAAACCTAACGGCACAAAAGGAATTCAGAGGGGAAATACCTTCGAAATCTGCGCCAATCACAGATCAGTTTGTTTGCTCATGCGCACAGTAGCCATTCAGAAAGCTGGAGCCAAGAGCCGCCCCTCTCCCAACCTCCTCCCTCGGTAACTGTTTCCGAACAGTCGACAGTCGCTATCGGCAGACGGCCACCCGCTCAAGGCCACTTGCAGGCCGCAGCGAGGCAAAACGAAACAAAAAACGGCGCGACCCCAAGATTGTTTCTTATAATATGCAGATCATTCACTGTTATTTCGCCAGCAACCAGATTCTGGCTTTTTTCCCGTAATAACTTGTCTTCTTATGCATTGCATACTTTTGTTGCTTTTTATACCAATAATAATTATTACAGTAAAAATATTAATATTATAATTAATTATATTATTGTAATAAATAGTTATAATTTTTTCGTATATTAATTTATAGCACGATCATTAAAATAGAGAGATATTAAAGCATCGAAACTGACTTCAATATGAAATATAATAGCGATGAAATATCTTGGAAAGTACTTGTGCCACTACAGGATCGTGTACTCTAGTTACGTAGGGCAATTACGCTCAATATAACAACTTTTTGTGTAAAATTTAAGATAATGTTTTGTTATTAAACATGAACATAATTTTATAATGAAAATAGAGCATTATTGTTTAGAATAATTCCATGATTTCCTTATCCGATTTAGTAAAAACAACAAATGTATGTCGCTTTTCTCTGTACTAAGAATTACGTGGTAACTCTGTACAGCACTAACTTTCCCAAAAATAGTAATATTTAAATTAGAATCATGAAGCACAAAATGACTGCGCACGTAATCTGTAAGATTCGCTCATTTACTGCCGTGGAACTGGATACACCCACTCACAAGCAGAGGCGCACTCTACGGGACTGACAAACTTCAGCGCTGCTCTCCCCCAGAGCTGATAAGAGATGTACTCAATACAATTTAACGAATTGTCTCAAATTAATAAATCTTTTAAAGTCTTCAAAAGAGGCGAATGTCGAAAAAGAAGCAACAATGTTTTTTTCAATATATTTAATACCGCAATTCATTCAATATTTTACAAAAATTCGTTTTAAATGGCTCTATTTGGACAAATAATTAGTTTTCGCTTCAGCATTCCTGATAATCGTTTATAAAAAATATCAAGTCGACTGGTCACAACCACAACAGTCACCATCACACATACACACACAGAAATTCTGATTGTACCCCTGCACAAACTTTCTGATCAATAAAATGGATTAAATCTTCTATTTCTAGGAACTTAGCGTAATAAACTAACAGAGAAATATAATATTATTATTTGGGTTTAGAGTATCAAGAGAAGCAACTATCTCATTTTTACATGTTAGTGTCAGGAAATTAATGAGTTCAGCTTCAGTAAACGTAATGATTAATTAACACCATTTCTGAAACGATGAATTATTTATTTGTATAATATTTCCCTGTGCAATCTACTGGAAACGAAAGAGCTCTATAGCAGCTATTTGACTCAACATACAGTCTGTTCACGAGAGAGAAAATGAACTCGAGCTGTCAATGAAAACGGAGACAGTTGACTGTCGGGAACATTAGAGCATCGATCTGGTCCATCACGAACGGCCAGGGCGGCGACCGCAACATTGAAGCCACATCTGCGGGGACAGATTCGTTATTCGTACTTTACTTCTTATGGCTGCCTTGTCTAAAATCTTAGTTTCAGTAGCATTTTGTTATCGATTATATTGAGATGAGATATGCCATATCCATTTTAAATAGACGACGAAATTAATAAAATGTTAATTGATTTAGAAGAGAAATAATAATTGAATATGTTTTTCAATATAAATGACTTAAGAAAAGAATAACGAGAGACGATAGCAAATGTGAACGCATAATCGTTGGTGATACAAAGTACGTACAAGTTAGTAAAGAGATACGAATTAGAGCTTGGGTTGCGCAGAAAAGACAAAAAGTGAACTGTCAGGTGGACAGCACTATTGTAACACAATGACGGGAGATCAAAATTAGCCAATCATATTCCATGAGCTTCTCGATACGCAGTATTTTAATACGAAAACGCGATACATCAAGTTTCATATGTTAATTATACTAAAATTCGCCAAATAACTGACAGTTGAGCAGTAAATGTCATGAAGAGTGAATGTCTGAACAATTGAGCATTGTTAGTAATATTGAAATTGAAAATTTCGAGAACTTAAGAATGCCGTGAGAAAAAGAAGCCGGCTTACGAAGCAGCGGAGAAAGAAATGGTTTCTGGTAGAAAAAGGGAAATTCACGGACTAAAAGAGGTGTGAATCCATCAAAGAGGAAGTGAAAAATTACAAAAATAAGGCAATTTAACTATGTAAGAGACAAAATAATGTTCTCCTTGGAGTCATTGCTCGTGGTATATTCGTTCGTAGAATTTG
>BOPP01000188.1:1231706-1246131 GCA_017312745.1 Gryllus bimaculatus | reverse complement strand
GGGGGGGGGGGGCGAGCGACTCAAAGCGCCGACGCAGTGGGGGGCTGCGGTAACAAGTTAACAGCGTCGCCCGCTTGAAAAGGAGGCGGACAATTTATGCGCCGCAAAAAGGAAAGAAACGTTGGAAAACAAGAAAGGATAAAATCGCTCTTGCATACCTCCACGCAAAGCAAATCGTTTATTAGCACTATGAGAAGTGGTTCAATTCTTTGGCACTTAAGAGCACGGAGGCCAGCGGAAAGGAAATTACAAACATCCGAAGACTGTTTAGTGAATGCGTAAGGCTGACACTAAAGTAACTCAAACCAACAGTAACGTAATTAATAATAGTCATTTATTTGACATAAACAAAGGAATGTTTATCTGGATAGACCGGATCGTTAAGGTAGTAGTGTCGTAGCGATCTTGGACTAAAGGATCGCGGGTTCGAGTCCCACCTCGGGCATGGTTGTATTTGTGTTCATCAGTACACCCCTATCATCATCACAATATAATGTGATCTTCATAGTTACATAACGTTAAAATCCAACAGTGGTCGCTAATTACCTAGTTGTTGATGCGACCTCAAATAACATGACAAAAATGCTTAGAGATCCCTGCCAAAAAGGTAAAAATGAATAGTATTGTCATTACTTTGGAGTGAAAGTCTTCGTACATTATTACATTTTTTTATGATTTGAAAGGGTATTTCTTGCGGTCGTTTTATTATATTTAATGAGTAATATCAACAGTTGTTTTGAAAGAAAATTTTAAAATTCAGTGAGAACAAGCCTTTCTGGATGATTTTTAGAATTGGTTTGAAGATCCTTTTTTAGACAGACATTCATTCACATAACAATTTTTTATTTAAAATCATACAATTTTTAGACCTACGTTTCGAAGGTCATTGGTCTTCATCTTCAGGGTCTAATAAATACAAGTAAATACAATTTTGTTTATGTATTTATTTAAAAAACAGCTAAAAACTGTGTGACGTGCTATGTGCTGAAGCTAATTTGAAGTTACATTTATTGCCCAGAAGCAAAACAAGGCAGTTCTCAGCAATTGCTCGAGGTTCAGGGAAACTGCACGAAAACCTGATCGAGATGAGGTCATTGACCCAGGAGCCGAACAAATCGTTTGAAAGATCTAAAAATATTCCAGTAAGTGCTTCTTTTTGTTCCAGGGATGAGGCGAGATCCTCACGAAAAGAAAATATGGCTGAATTATCATTGGAAGAAGTTTCGGAAACGAACATCGCTAGTGCGCTCCCCCTTACGAACACTCTTGGAGAGATCGGCAGCAATTGTCGAAAAGAATTGGTTAAAGAGATTAGCCACTGTTGCCGGATCGTTCACATTTCTATCATTATCTTTTAAAACTACATTCTCTAAAAGGAGCCTAGTTGATTTGGTCGATTTTTTGCTATATTCCAAAAATGTGTTACAGTATTAATGAAATAATTTTACCAGCCATACATGAGAAATTGTTTAAATGAATGTACGTCACCTTTTCAATTTGTGCTTCGTTTTCGATAATTCTTTATGATATAATGTTAATTTAGAGGTTGTAACTAATAATCAGATAAAAAGCATTTAAAATTATAATTTCATTAAATATGGCCTTTGAGAAAATTGCATCAATTAATATTTTAATTTATAATTCATCTGAATAAAATATGTAGAAAAAGAATTTTCCTCTGTCATGTCAAGGGAAATATGGTTGTGAATGTTGAGGGAACAATAAGTGTTTGAAGAATGCAATTATTTTTAAATTTAAAAATAATTGGGTCATGATTTTTGTAAAATAATTTCATTCTGTCATATTATTTAGTGTTTTTGCTATAATTTTATGTAAATATTTTTTTTGTTATCATGGAATGGTATTTAGGTTCCTTTTTTAATATATTAAGAGTAAAAAAAACCAAATTGATGATCACTGTCAATTCTGTGTTTTGTTGAGGAGTTTTGTCTTTTTTCTATTTGTTTTATATTATTTTTACGTTTTCTTACTGTTTCTTTCAGTTTTCTTGATGCCCGTCCTACGTAACAGGAATTACATTGTAGGCATTGTAATACCTATACAACTCCTTTCCGTTCTCATTCAGAGAGAGGATCGTTTATGGAGCGTGACGCCGTCGAGCATACAGCACACTCGCCTCCATACTACGAGAGGAACGACCAGTGGACTCCGAAAGGGAATGTGTACTTGCAAAAATTTTCCTCTAATTGAGCATTACAAGAGGAGTGAGATCAAATTGAACTTTCGTTTGCACATTTCCAAACACCAAAATTGATTTTTATTTTTCTGAAAAATACATTTATAGAAGAATACATTTTATCATATCATTTATAGAAAAATACATCTTATAATATTTTAAGGTACACAATATCGGTAAGTGTGTTCCGATGGCAGTATTTTTTATTATTTTAAAAGTAGTTTATTGTCGGTTCCGACATCTGAACACTCCTCTGCTCGCCCTTGCACTGGCCCTCGCATGCATGGTTCGCCTCCCACGATCCTCCCCCCTCGCTCCACGCCCCACCCATTTCCCCACGGCATGCTCTTCCTCCTCACCACCCTCTTTCTCTCTCTCTCTCTTTCCCGTCGTACGCTAACGCTCCTTTCCCTGCCCACGCCTCTGGCCCTCTCCGCCCGCCTGGCCCTCCTCTGCCGGCCGCCAGCGGCCTTGCAACGCCGCGTTATCGCCAGAGCAAATGAGAGCGCTACTCGCTGAAGTGGACGTGGGGGTCGCGGGTCGGTCGCTTCCTTAACCGCCAATTGAACCGCTAGTTGCCAATGAAAGACGGAGAATATTTCTAGCAGAGACGCATGCATTCGTATTTAAATGAACTCGTAGGAAGTTCATTGTAATTCAGTTTTATAAAATGCAAATTCCTGACGTAATTTAAAATTTAATATGAAATAATAAAAATTTCCTTCTCAAGAAATAGGAATACGATTCCTTCATGAAGATTTCCGTTTTTCTAGTATTTATGCAAATTTTCCGTTTCTTGCATGTTCACCTATGTTCACGAAATGCGAATAAAGTGTTATCTTCTATAACTCAGTTTTATACGAGCCCTCATAACTACTTTTCAATAGTTCAATTTCAAAGGAGCATGAACTGTCTTTTTATCTAATTAGTTATTTTTCATAATTCACGTGAATTATTTTTAATGGTCAAGTAAGATATTAACTTGGCTACAGATGGGAAAATCAATAATTAAATCTATTAAAACAATATGTTGCTACGTATATATATATATATATATATATATATATATATATATATATATATACACACGTAGGGGGACGCCTGCATGATAAAGTGAATAAGATGACGTGAAAGTGGAAGGGGGCCGTGCAGGAAAGCTGAGGATACGCGCGGTAGAGAGCGTCGGTCGAGTCTAAAAGAATGGAAGGATTATTCATGGCGGAATTTTTTGTCGGTGAATCAAGTAAGATTGTAAACAGCTACGTGGAGTAGTAAAGAGCAAGTTCCCATATGCCGGCATTGGACGTGCGATAGAAAAGTTATGACATCGGAGCGCACAAAATACGAAGAAAGAAGATGATGGTGACTTCCACCCGAGAAGATGAAGAGCACCCAAAGATCGGTGACGTATAATGAACTATTACCAATGATTTTAATTAAATAGGGATAACTGATTTAAAAAAAGTTACGAGCTCAATTGAATTATGTGGACTAATTGAAATAAAACACCAAATGTTGATTGAAATGCTGATTATTGATAATTACGTGCAATTTTTTTAATAGTACATATTATACAAAATGAATTTCCAGAAAAACGTGCCCATTCGTACTAACGTCTGGTCAACCAATTGCAGTGGCGGTGGGGTGAGTAAAATTACGAATCCAACCCGAGTGAATGGAGCAAGCAAGACATACTTTGGAACCAATCAAATCAGAAAACATTACAACTTCAAATGAAAATGCTGTGCCGTTTTCCCCTCAATTAGAAGAACAAATGCTTATACCAGTTTTCTGAGAAACTCAACGTTGCAGCAACATTATGACGACTTACTTTCTTGATTTCTTTCAGAAGATAATGGTAATAACAGAAAAATATTTTAACGACACTAAGGTATTCTGAATCACCTTATCTTGAAGGCAAAAATAAGACTTGAAACGAAAAATCTTACTCTCGTGCGCGTGTTATGAAGGCGAAATAGATTCAGGCATGAAATCGAGAAGAAAGACAGAAAAGTAGGGGAAGTTTGGTAGGAGTTGTAATACTCTGTGTAATGAGGTCTTTAAAAGTTTCTTATAAATTTATTACTTAAAACTTCACCAACAGGCTCTCATAATTACATGTAATAATGTAATTCACTATCCTCGTATGTCATAATATTCTACTTCGCAAAATTCATAAAGAGAATACCCTGCGCTTTAGTGATTGCAATTCAAACGAAGAACAAGTTCTGTTACCAGCTGTCGTCTGTTGCAGAGGAATTGTTGGCACTTGATGGACTGCTGGTTAAGTACTTGAATTGTGCCGAGAAAGCCTGAGTATTCTAAAAGCCGCGATGTTTCTCTTCTCTTGCGTTTCCGCCGCAAACGCAATCACGTGACTCGAGGAGTTTGTCTCACAGTCCCCATCCGATGCGTTGAAGTTCTGAAAGCGAGTGATTGTTACTCTGTCAGTCGTGCGTGGTACTATCATGAGCCGAAATCTGTCCTCTCGAAATCACTCAATCGGTAACTTAGAGCGAAACGCGTAGTGATAATAGCGATCGCACCTGATCAAGACGACCCGCTCCAAACCGCCAGTTCATATCAGCCGAACTCTCTCTCCGCGATTGCACTCCGCCCCTCCACCGTGGCTGCGTGCGGAATCGCATGAAGCTGAAAGCGACCGCCCGTCGTCAGCCAGCGAATCTCCTCCGCCGGTGGCCAGCCTGGCAGGGCGCCGCCTGACAATCCGGCGCCGGCCTCACTCCGCGCGGAGCTTCCCGCTCTGCGGTTGAACGGCCCCGGGGGGGGGGGGGGGCGGCGGTGGCCGAGAGGGCGAGCTGGGCGAAGGGCGCCCGCAAGCGACCCGGTAGGGTGAAGGGCGGAGCGCAGAGGGCGGAGGGAGAGGCCGGAAGTGGCTGGGAGGGCGCCAACTATTCGCCGCTGCCCACTCGACCTCGCCTCTCGACATTTCGTCTCTCGCTCTCCGCCTCACCCTCCCCTCCCGACACCTCGACACACGGCAGCCACGCGCTACCAATGCGAAGCTAGGAAGGGTTTCAGTGCTGTAGGTCATTGTTGCTCACAGAATTAACGACAGACCGTACAACAAAGATCAACGTATATGCTTCCCTTTGTAGACGAAAATTGCTTATAAAACGAACAGTTTGGCCCATTGGAGCCCTATATTATCATAAAGCAGTGCCATTGCATTCCATTCCATTCGGCGATGGAAGTGAGCGCAGCGACAATGGACGCGAGCAAAGCGCAGCCGAGTGACTTCCAGGACCAAAGACATGGAAATCGCTGACGAGATACTAGTTCATTGCGCAGCCAAAACGGTTCTTTGGCTTTTCAAGAACGCTATTTGTCGCTGACACATTGGCCTACACACTTTATGCTCTTCTCCTAAATATGTATTTGATATAACTCGTTTTAGGTTATTTAACTCAAAAAGACACCTTCATATTATCAATCCAATCAGCGGTATATTCATCTCAAATCCACATTTTGCAACATACATATTAGATGGAATTCCCAATGTTCAATTAACGTCACGAAACGAAACGCGAGATCGGAAGCTAGATATAGAATAGGAAAGACGGCGTGAAGGAGAGGAAGACAAAGAGGAGAAGCGAGAGCAATGGCGAAGATAGCAAAAGTTAGAGGAGGTGGAAGAAAAACGCGTAAGAAGGAACTGCCTTCCGACCACCGAGGAGGGATCCGTCACGTCGCTCGCGTCGCGAGAGAGGAGAGAAGGCGCTTTGATGGCGGGGGGGGGGGGCGGCTCTGACATCTTGGAGCGAATTTACAGCGCACCGGAAGGCCCGCCACCCGGAAAGCAGCGCGCGGGTCCACTTCCCCGGTGCAGGCGGCGCGCCCCCGACGGGCCCCGATCCGCGCGCAGACCCAATCCAAAACCAATCCAATCCATCCCATCTTGGCGGCCCGGTGCGGGGGAAGAGCGAGCGCAGACCGACGTCAGCTGGCGGGGGCACCTGAGGGGGACTCTGGAGGGCTGAGTCGGAGCCAGCGTAGGATCTAAGCACAAAGAGGCGGGGGAGGAGAGAGCAGAGCAAAGAGAGAATGAAAACATAGGGAAGTACATACAATCACATGAGAAACGCAGACACTTCAGAGACCATAATGTTCCATAAAGGCCGGTAACAATCAGTTTAAGCTTCCGCATCTCGCCGTTTCGCTTTCGTGACGTAATTGAACATTGGGAATGCCATCTAATATTTATGCGTTGCCAAAATGTGGATTTGAGATGCAATATACCGCTGATTGATGAATAATATGAAGGTGTCTTTTTGAGCTTAAAATAACCTAAAAACGAGTTATATCAAATACATATTAGAGAAGAGCATAAAGTTGTAGGCCATGCTGTCCCAGCGACCAAATAGCGTTCTTGAAAAGCCAAAGAACCCGTTTTGCCTGCGCAAAATGAACTAGATCTCGTCAGCGATTCCCATGTCTTTGG
Organism: Gryllus bimaculatus; assembly: GCA_017312745.1. NCBI lineage: Eukaryota > Metazoa > Arthropoda > Insecta > Orthoptera > Gryllidae > Gryllus > Gryllus bimaculatus. Next base: position 1,239,472 of record BOPP01000188.1, on the reverse strand, counting down.
TCCTGAAGTCACTACCGCTGCGCTTTTGCTCCGGTCCATTGGCGCTGCGCCTCACTTCCATCGCCGACATAATGAATGCAATGGCCCACTGGCTTTATGATAAATATAGGGCTCCAATGGCCAAAACTGTTCCGTTTTTATAAGCAATTTTCGTCTACAAAGGCGAAGGCAATTACGTTATCTTTGTTTGTTACCGGTCTGTCGTTAATTCTTGCTGAGCAAAACAATGACCTACAGCACTGAAACCCTTCCTAGGCTTCGCATGGTAGCGACTAGCTTGCCTGTGTCGAGGTGTCGGGAGGGGAGGGTGAGGCGGAGCAGCGGAGAGACGAAATGTCGCAGAGGCGAGGCAGTAGGGCAGCGGCGAATAGTTGGCGCCCCCCTCCCAGCCACTTCCGGCCTCTCCCTTCCGCCCTCTGCGCTCCGCCCGTTCACCCTACCCCGGTCGCTTGCGGGCGCCCTCGCCCCAGCTCGCCCTCTCGGCCACCGCCGCCCCCCCCCCCCCCCGGGGCCGTTCAACCGCAAGAGCGGGAAGCTCCCGCCGGCAGTGAGGCCGGCCGCCGGATTGTCACGGCGCCCCCTCCAGGCTGCGCCACCGGCGAGGAATTCGGCCTGGCTGACGACGGGCGCGTCGCTTTCAGCCTTCATGCGATTCCGCACGCAGCCACGGTGGAGGGGCGGAGTGACAATCGCGCGAGAGAGAGTTCGGCTGATATGAACTGGCGGGTTGGACGGGTCGTCTTGATCAGGTGCGATCGCTATGTATCACTTACGCGTTTCGCCTCTTAAGTTACCGATTGAGTGATTTCGAAGAGGACAGATTTCGGCTCATGATAGTACCACGCACGGACGGCACAGATAACAATCACTCGCTTTCAGAACTCAACGCATCGGATGGGACTGTGAGACAAACTCTCGCCAGTCACGTGATTTGCCGTTTGCGCGAAACGCAAGAGAAGAGAAAAACCATCGCCGGCTTTAGAAACTCAGGCTTTCTCGCACAATTCAAGTACTTAACAGCAGTCCATCAAGCTGCCAACAATTGCCTCTGCAACAGCACGACCAGCTAATAAACAGAACTTGTTCTTTCGTTCTGAATTGCCAATCACTAAAGCGCAGGGTATTCTCTTATGAATTTTGCAAGTAGAATATTTATGACATACGAGGATAGTGAATTAACATTATTACATGTAATTATGAGAGCCTGTTGCGTGAAGTTTTAAGTAATAAATTTATAAGAAACTTTTAAAGACCTCATTACACAGAGCTATTACAACGCCTACCAACTTTCCCTTAACTTTTCCTGTCTTTCCTTCCCTCGATTTCATGCCTGAATCTATTTCGCCTCATAACACGCCACCGAGAGTAAGATTTTCGTTTCCAAGTCTTATTTTTGCCTTCAAGATAGGGCTGATTCCCAGAATACCCCTTAGTGTCCCGTTAAAATATTTTCTGTTTATCTACCACTTATTCTCTGAAAGAAATCAAGAAAGTAAGTCGGCAAATGTTGCCTGCAACGTGAGTTTCTCAGAAAAACTGGTATAAGCCACTTGTGTTCTTCTTAATTGAGGGGAAACGGCACAGCCATTTTCATTTGAAGTTGTAATGCTTTTCTGATTTGCATTGCCGTTCCAAAGTATGTCTTGCCTTGCCTCCATTCACTCCGGTTGGATTGCGTAATCTTTTTACTCACCCCCACGGCCACTGCAATGGTTGACAGGACGTTAGCTTACGAATGGGTCCAACGTTTTTCTGGAAATCATTTTGTATAATATGTACTGATTTAAAAAAATTATGCACGTAATTATCCCAATAACTCAGGCATTTCAATAACATTGCGTGTTTTATTTCAATAGTCCACATAATTCAAATTGAGCTCGTAACTTTTTTTAAATCAGTTATCCGCTATTAATTAAAATCATTGGCTAATAGTTCATTATACGTCACCGATCTTTGGTGCTCTTCATCTTCTCGGGTGGAAGGTCACCAATTCATCTTCTTTTCTTCGTACTTTTGTGCCGCTCGATTGTCAACCTTTCTATCGCCCCCCACGTCCAATGCCCGGCATATGGGAACTTTTGCTCTTTACCTACTTCCCCACGTAGCCCTGTTTAGAATCTTACTTGATTCCACCGACAAAAAATTCGCATGAAATAAATCCTTCCATTCTTTTAGACTCGACCGCACGCTCTCTACGCCGCGGATCCTCAGCTTTTCCTGCCCACGCCCCCTTCCACTTTCACGTCATCTTATTCAGCTTTTATCATGCAGGGCGTCCCCCTACGTGTGTATATATATATATATTAAATATATATATATATATATATAATATATATATATATATATATAATATATATACGTAGCAACATATTTTTTAATAGATTTAATTATTGCATTTCCCATCTGTAGCCAAGTTAATATCTTACGTTGACCATTAAAAATAATTCACGTGAATTTATGAAAAATAACCTAATTAGATAAAAAGACAAGTGTTCATGCTCCTTTGAAATTGAACATGAAAAGTAGTGTATGAGGCTCGTATAAAACTGAGTTATAGAAGATAACACTTTCATTCGCCATCTCGTGAACATAGGTGAACATGCAAGAAACGGAAAATTTGGCATAAATACTAGAAAACGGAAATCTTCATGAAGGAATCGTATCCTATTTCTGAGAAGGAAATTTATTATTTCATATTAAATTTTAAATTACGTCAGAATTTGCATTTAGTAAAACTGAATTACAATGAACTCCTACGAGTTCATTAAATACGAATGCATGCGTCTCTGCTAGAAAATATCTCCGTCTTTTCATTGGCAACTAGCGGGGGGATTCAATTGGCGCGTTAAGGCGAAGCGGACCGCACCCGCGACCCCACGTCCACTTCAGCGAGTAGGCGCTCTCATTTGCTCTGGCCGATAACGCGGCGCGTTGGGCAGCGCGCTGGCGCCGGCCAGAGGAGCGCCAGGCGGGCGGAGCAGGGCCAGGAGGCGTGGGCAGGGAAAGGAGCGTTAGCGTACGACGGAAGAGGAGAGATAGCAGAAAGAGGGTGGTGAGGAGGGAAGAGCATGCCGTTGGGGAAAGTGGGTGCGGGCGTGGAGCGAGGGGCCGAGGATTCGTGGAGGCGGAACCATGCATCTGCGAGCGCCCAGTGCGAAGGGCGAGCAGAGGAGTGTTCCAGATGTCGGAACGTCAACTAAACTACTTTAAAATTTAATAAAAATATACTGCCATCGAACACACTGACCATATTGTGTAACCCTTAAAATCTATAAGATGTATTTTTCTATAAATGATATGATAAAAAATGTATTCTTCTATAAATGTATTTTTCAGAAAAAATAAAAATCAATTTTGGTGTTTGGAAATGTGCCCAAACGAAAGTTCAATTGGATCTCACTCCTCTTGTATATGCTCAATTAGAGCGAAAATTGTTGCAAGTACACAATTCCCCTTCGGGAGGTCCACTGGTCGCTTCCCTCTCGCTAGTATGTAGGCGAGTGTGCTGTATGCTCGACGGCGTCACGCCTCCATAAAATCCTCTCTCCTGAATGAAGAACCGGAAAGGAGTTGTATAGGTATTACAATGCCTACAATGTAATTCCTGTACGTAGGAACCGCGGCATCAAAACTTGAAAGAACGCCCAGTAAGAAACCGCTAAAAATAATACTAAAACAAATTAGAAAAAAGACCCAAAACTCCCTCAACCAAAACACAGAAATTGACCCAGTGCATCATCCAATTTGTTTTTTTACTCCTTAAGTTATATTAAAAAAAGGAACCTAAATACCCCATTCCCCATGTAACAAAAAAATATTTTAACATAAATTATAGCAAAAACACAAATAATATGGACAGAATGAAATTATTTTTACAAAAATCATACCCCAATTATTTTTAAAATTTAAAGATAATTGCATTCTTCAAAACACTTATTGTTCCCTCCAACATTCACAACCATATTGATTCCCTTGACATGACAGAGCAAAAAATTCTTTTCTACATATTTTATTTCAGATGCAATTTACTAATTAAAATTATTAATTTGATGCAATTTTCTCCAAAGGCCATATTTATGAAATTATAATTTTAAATGCTTTTATCTGATTATTAGTTAAACCCTTCCTAAAATTCACATCTATCATAAAGAATTAATCCGAAAACGAAGCACCAATTGAAAAGGTGACGTACATCTCCATTTAAACAATTTCTCATGTATCGGCTTTGAAAATTATTCATTAATACTGGTAAACACATTTTTGGAATATTAGCAAAAAATCGGACCAAATCAACTTAGGCCTCCTTTAGAAAGGTAGTTTTAAAAGATAATGATAGAAATGTGAACCCGCATCCGGCAACAGTGAGCTAATCTCTTTAAACAATTCTTTTTCACAATTGCTGCCGATCTCTCCAAGAGGTCTCGTAAGGGGAGCGCACTAGCCCCCGATGTCGCTTTCCCGGAAACTTCTTCCAATGATAATTCCCCCAGCCATATTTTCTTTTCGTGCAGGATCTCGCCTCATCCTGAACCAAAAGAAAGCACTTACTGCCGGAATATTTTAGATCTTTACAACGATTTGTTCGCTCCTGGGTCCACATGAACCCTCCATCTCGATTACCAGGGTTTTCGTGACCAGTTTCCCCTGAACCCTGCAGCCAATTGCCTGAGAACTGGCTTTGTTTTGCATTCCTGGGCAAGTAAATGTAACTTACAATTAGCTTCAGCACATAGCACCTTCCACACAGGTTATAAGCTGTTTTTTAAATAATACATAAACAAAATTGTATTTACTTGTATTTATTAGACCCCTGAAGCATGAGCACCCAACATTGGACCCTTCCCGCAAACGTAGGTTCCTAAAAATTGTATGATTTAAATAAAAAAAAATTTTATTGAGAGGAATGTCCTGTCAAAAAGGATCTTCCAAACCCAATTCTAAAAAGAAATCCACCCAGAAAGGCTTGTATCTCACCCTTGAACTTTTAAAATTTTCTTTCAGAAACAAACCTTTTGATATGTTACTCCATTTAAAATATAATAAAACCGAACCCGCAAGAAACTAAACCCTTTTCAAATCATTAAAAAAAAATGCTAATTAATGCTACCGAGACTTTCACTCCAAAGATAAATGACGAATACTATTCATTTTTTACCTTTTTGCAGGGGGCATCTCTAAGCCATTTTCGTCATGTGTATTTGAGGTTCCGCCCCCATCAACAACTAGTAATTAGCGACCACTGTTGGATTTTTAACGCCCATTTATGTAATATTACTCTCGCTACTGATTGAAATTGAGACACGATTATATTGTGATGAATGCATAGGGGTGTACTGATGAACACAAATACAACCATGCCCGAGGTGCGACCGACCCGCGATCCTTTAGTCAAGATCGCTACGACACTACTACCTTAACGAATCCGGTCTATCCAGATAAACATTCCTTTTGGTTATGTCCAAATAAATGACTATTATTTAAATTACGTTACTGTTGGTTTGAGTAACTTTAGCTGCAGCCTTACGCCATCACTAAACAGTCTTCCGCGATGTTTGTAATTCCTTTCCGCTGGCTCCGCTGCTCTAAGTGCCAAAGAATTGAACCACTTCCTCATAGTGCCTAATAAACGATTTGCTTTGCGTGGAGTATGCAAGAGCGATTTATTATCCTTTCTTGTTTTCCAAAACGTTTCCTTCCTTTTTGCGGCGCAAATAAATTGTCCGCCTCCTTTTCAAGCGGGCCGACGCCGTTAAACTTGGTTACCGGCAAGCCCCTCCACTGCGTCGGCGCTTTGATCGCTCGCCCCCCCCCCCAACTTGCCCCTTAGCTTCGTTACCCTTTCCTTCCCCCCCCCCCCTCCCAGACGCCGTGCCGCACGCCGTGGCTGCGGGCGGGGGGGGGGGGTAGACCCCAAATGACCTGTCAGTCTGCCTGCCAGCCGCTGCCCGCGCCCGACCCTCGCCTCTCGCAGCAGAACGCTACGAGGCGGAGAAGCCAACCGCACTGTTACTCGTTGGGATCAATCGTTCAGTCTGCGTCTGGAGTGAAGACGGATCATCTCGACTTGCCGACCGTATTACCCAACAGCAGCGACTACTCAGTGGCGAATTTTGGGTAGCTTGAATTAGCTCCCCAAACAAGGAAGTGAAACAATATGCTGCTACATTTATTTATAAGATATTACATTTTCATTATATTGTCTTACATTACTATATTATTGGTTGAGCACATCATATAGAAGTTTCATAGCCTACTAATTTATGTAAAACATGATTTGCATGTTGCAACATTAATTAAAAAACTCCATGACTATGTGCCCGTTTTGAAATCATCATTTGTACTTCCAAAGGTTGCGCATATCCGAGAACCGCTCACGCTCCTTTCGTAGGGCGCGCAGGCGCCCAATGTTGGGTTGGCCTTGGCCGATGAGCCCGCCAAAATGCCTCTTGCGGCACGGGGGGGGGAGGAAAGGCCCGCCATGAAGCACCAGGCCCTCACCCTCCAAACTAATCTTTTAAAAGGGACTCTGAGATAAATAATTACCTTTTCCTCCCAGTGCTTGTGTTTCTTGCATTCATTACGTTGGTATTTCACGCAGGTTACGTGCCCCTCAAGAGATAATAGACACCGCAATGTTCGAGGCCGTTTTCAATGACACTGGAGTTCTAAGCATCGTCCACTACATATATATTTACTTTGTAGTCAGCTGATCTGTAGTCATTGTTACGCCACAGCAAAAAAGCACACGCGCTCAAGACGCATTGCTTTTTGTTTTATAATCTTGGCATTTAGGTCGTCTGTAAACGACTTGGCCGGAAATCCGGGGAGGCCGCCAGTTGAGAAGTCAGAGGGATCAGGCGATGGCAGCACTGCCACACGGCCAACGCCGATCATTTGGCCGTGCCCATGTTACAGACCCTTCTCAATCGAGGTTGACTCTTTGGCGACGATAGGCGCAGTCACTTGCGAGCCAGCTTAATTCCGAAGAGCAATAAACAGGGGATGCCATCCTCCTCGAAATAATGAACAGCCCATTTCATTGTTTTGCAGCGGCAAAGTGGCTACAGCGGCTTCGCCTAGCGGCTGAATGAAGTCAACCGAGTGAGCCACTGTTGTTTCCAAACAAAAAGCGGTCTTTCTTGGTGCCCTTTCAAGAAAACTCGCCCGGAACCCCAGTGGTGATTAAATCCCCAACCTTGGCCCAAAAGATTGGGCCTCATACATTATGGACCCAGTCATTTAAACGCATGTTCAATTATTCCAAACTGGGGAAGAGTAATGGCCCAAAAACGTATCTTCAGGACCACATTATAACCTAGATGCCCGAGACAGTGCTTAACGAGTTTTGTAGTTATTAAAATAAAATACAACAAATTCAAAACCAATAGCAAACGTATCCGCGGTTCTCGCTATCAGGTATTATCACCAATAACCCTCTCGGACAAGAATGGAAAAGGAAATATTATAAATGAAGTGAATTGGTGAGCCAGAAAAATCCGTCGCCAGCCCGCCCTCTGCAGCACTCTGTTCACGCCCCGCCCCTCCCCCGCCTATACCCACCCTACCGAGGCTTTCTGAGAAAATATTTGCACAAAATTACCTATACGCAAAACTCATGTGTTGATATTTTTCTGCTCACATTATTGCTTGCATTTTAAATTTATTATGCCGAGACCTTTAATTTTCCCTTATCTTTCTTCGAAACGAAGGTTTTTTACTTCAAAAAATAAATCTCCATCTCCAATATTTTCAGGGCAAAATGGAAC
>BOPP01000188.1:1209856-1231681 GCA_017312745.1 Gryllus bimaculatus | reverse complement strand
ACTTCGGTTTTTACTGTTCCTTCTTCATCTTTATTGATTTTCTCACTAACGTTTCCTTGTTTTAACATCCACGTTAGCAAGAACAAATATTGATTATGACTTTAAAAAAAATATATTTCTGAACACGCTGCCAGGAAGCCTCAATAATATGCCAACTGAATCGCTTCTTCTAAGGATCCAGAAAAATGTGTTTGAGTAGATATCACAAAGATGAATTGAGTAAGGTAAATTGCAATAGATTTAAATAGCTAATATCTTAACTATGACTGCGACAAAAATATGAAACGATATTCTTCTTCGTTTAAAAACATATACGAACATCAGATATGTATTGTTCGTGTTCTCGCAATATCGGCTTTTAGAATTAAATTACATAATTCCTTCGAATATTTATATCATTTCTTAAAATACATTTTAAAATGTTATGCGGGCATTAAATTATTATATCACGTGACATGATTGATGTACGAAACGAATACGAAAATACATTAAATTGTTTTCCATGTAATCCATGCTCTGAGACCATTTTTGACAATAATATTATAACTTCATAGAAAACAGTTCTAAGTTGTTTAATACATTACAAAATGTGCTTTTAAAAAACTTTTGCGTGAAGTCCCGTCTTCAAAGTTGAAGAGTGTCTAAGCGAAAACTTCGAGAAGGGAGGGAGATTGTCCAGTACAATTGCTGTTACCGCCCCCCCTCTGCCCCGCTCCCATCACGAGCCTCGAGCACGTACAACTTTTCTTTCCGCTCGCCCGCGCGAGATGCGGCTCGGCTGGGCGCGTAGATGTGACTCCGAGGGGATCGAATTATTTGCGGTTTCGGCGGAAGTGGGAGGCACCGCCACGAATCGCTAAGCGACCGACGGCCATCAATAGTCAGGAGCCGAAATGGAATATTTGAGATTCATCTCGCGGGCTCGCTACATGAATTACCGAAGCTCGGACACGCAAAAAAAGAGAGGACGGAGCATGAAATGTAGAGGGAAGTCGGCAGTCGATTATGAACGAAAGAAGAATTGCTTGTTAAACGCCCCCGGAATACGAAACGCGGTGGAACTGTTTTTTTATGTATTGTTCATGAAATACGCGGCACACTTCCTCTCGTAGGGTATCCTCAGCCTCTATCCGCAAATATTTACTTAGTCGATAAATATTTTAATTACTGGAAAACATAATACATGCCGTGTACTGGAATATTTTGAGTTGCTTTGGTTATTAATAAAAATAACGCTAATAATATAAACATCATATCTTTTCTTTCGTTCTGAGTTATATAAATAACGACTCGAGATATTGTGGAAATTTATTTGGACAATTCTCAGTGGGACATATGTTTTAACTAAGGAATTATGTCACTAGCTCTCAAACAGTTCGAAATGAAAATATAAAACATATGTTGAATGTTAAAATATGTACTTAACAAAATCACAAGAATGTTTGTGAATGCATGAAATCATTTCTAACAACCCCAAGCGAAGCACGATTTGATTTACTGAAGTATCGACAAGCAACATATTAATTATTGTGTAACATGCCGAATGTACACAGGAAAAAACATTTACATGAAATTCGCTATTGTCGAAAGTACATGTAAAATATTGTCATAAAGGAAGAAACACTTCAAAGGCAACACAATACTGAACTGTTCCCTTCTATTTCGAATACACAAACAGAACCCTTGTTAATCACATTTAATGGTCGGGACATTTCTCAGTAAGGGGATCATAATAATCTCTTTAATAAAGATGAGCCTTACGTCATTAGGTCTACTCTTCCGCCTGACCATTTAATCAAGGGCACGAGATAAGGGCAAAACGTAGCTTGTGTCCGTTGGACGATAGTGCTCAGCTCGTAGAGGAAACCATGTCGATAAAGGGCATGACACATAAAACAGGTTTAGCAGCTAGTTATCGCTAAAATAGACTAACGTATCAAAAAGCAAGAAGAATAAATCCACGTGAAGAATAATAAAACCAAACAAAATCCCCTAAATGTATATATTAGTACCTGTATTATTTACCGTACCAAACTAAGAGGTTTACGGATTGATTTTTGTGTTTTTTCTTCTTCTTCTTCTTCATCGTCAACATCATTACCATCGTCTTCTTCTTCTTGTTCGTGATAAAGTTTTTCTTGTTACGTATGTTTGGGTGTTAGTTTTTGATTCGAGTGTCTCTACAAGTTGATTGCCACTATTATTGCTATTAAGTTGGGCTGTATGACACAATAACATTCGTCGCTTCGAATTATCGAAGTATCCTCAAGCAAAGTTGTCCAGTACTTGCACCGTCGCTTCCCATCGTGGCTTGGCGAGGTTTGTTCTCCGGGTTGCGAGCGCCAATTCAGCTTAAATCGGAGGCAGTGAACGGGCCAAGGTTTCAGACGCCAAATACAGCTCTTTCGCATCGCCCGCAAGACGTGTCCCCATTCGTTGAGGGCTTCGGTGCCGCCACTGGCTCCCGTGCGACGGCCGCCCACGAGGAGATCGGAGTGGACAGAATAATAACGCAAATTCTGCAAAGAACGAAAGAATGAAAGGACGAAAATGAATGAAGAAAGGACGAAAGAATCTTCCAAAGACTTCATGTGTTTTGGCGACACACCCGCTCTCTCGCTGTACTCGCGTGGTTACTGCAAATCATGGAGGTTGGTCTGGGCAGTCTATTGCCTTCTGGATGGAACCCGATCGAGAGCACGTGATCGTAGGAAGAAGCCGACGTTTCAGAACAGCCGCTGCCTACTAAATGATGGAGCACAGAACCAGAGTAGCTCCACCCAGAGGATTCGAATTGGGATTCTGCAGCGGCCGGGCTGGAAGCTCAACGCCTGCTCACCAACATCTTCTTGACAGGGTTTAGGTCACGTGACCTGTTCCGGCACCCATGTTCCTTCTTCCTCTTGTTGTGCAGTTCATAGCTGTGAATGGAAGTCAGTTAGTTGGCATTCTTGATACATGATTGCATTAAAACATCTATAATTTCGGAATTCCTTTTCCTGTCGAGTAGCGAGCGTACTAGTGTCTTTCGCAGAAATTTCATTTCTGCCGCTTGTATTTTATTTTTGATTTTTTTCGTGTTCACCTTCGGCATACACAAAAGTGAGAACTGCAATTGTCGTGTAAAACATAACCAACATCTAACGGAGCATTGTTGATCTACACATGTGCGTGCGTGTGTGTGTGTGTGTGTTAACGGAGCTTAGTTCGTGAGCTGCGAACGATTTTCGGCGTCGATGGCATCTTTCAGGTGCTGAAGGTGCTATCAGAATGACGTGACTTCCATACCTGCCTTCAATCAGCTCAGAAACGATTTATTTGAGAGAGAGAGTTCGTTTCGTCGGGGTCTTCCCACTGCCACACCGCACGGAATCTTCCTCGAAGAAGGTACTGAAGCTATTACCAGGATACGAGAGGTCATGGAATTTCATGGGAAAAATATTTTCAAGGTCTTTGGCCTAGACAATTATGCGTTCATCATTCTCAATAAATCGCATACTCCATAAAATAGCTGCCTAGAGTACGTTACGCAGGCTGTCGAATTGAACAATTCGCAAAGTTTAACCAGTAGGAACCACGAAGAAGAAACAAAATTGAAAAGAAATCGCCCATTGGCGGAGCGAGGGGTCGGGCGCTGGTAGCCAGTCATGCCTTCCGCCAGGTCCTCTGCGGATGCGCCGCCCACGCTCGCTTGCCCACGCTCGCTTGCCAGCGCTCGCCGCTCGCACTTCGTGCCATGCCAGGGATGAAACCTGTACGCCTTGCTTGCAAAAGACTGGCCTGAAACATTATTTATTGGAAACGAAAAGGAACGGATCAGCTGGGGTGCAACTTCTTAGCACAATCATGCATGCTTCATTTTTCGATTCAGATTTCTTCAGACTGAATATCGCGCTCCTGGTGTCACTTTTCAGAACTTTTTATGGCGTGCTATGCATGTGGTACATTTTCTTCTTTAACACAGTTTTGAGAGCGTTATAATACTAAGTTGAATAATTCAATTATTTAAATTTGAAATAATTATGGGGACATAAATTAACTTGTGTTCTGACTTCTCGTTCCCTGGTCAGTTCTAAAAAGATGACTTGTTACTGTGCATGTGATGTTCAACTAATTGATCTTCAGCGATTTCTGTGGCGTCCAGAGGAAATGCATCTCTCTCCAAAGGCGGCTGGATCTCGTTCATCGGGTTTCGACACCTACAAACACCTGCGTAGAAAAGAACAATCCTTTTCTGTACAGGAAAATAACTAAATAATCCCCATGTTGAAGTGCTTTGAATACCAAACAACTCTTATTATCCGTTCACCCTAAGAAAAAACTCGATGTAGACAAACTGAAGAAATCTTTGCGCCGCATGACGCCCTTCTGATTGGACACCCCCTAGCGCACTACGCACGATGAGCGAGAGTGGTACCCCGCCAACTCCAATGGAAGAAGAGCTGTCACAAATGTCATGTGCATGCAACTACTTTACTAACGATCAGACTGTTTCGAGAAGTGGTCGTTAATTATCGGATGCCAATTATTTGTATAAATTGGTTGGCATAAAATTTGGAAGTTCTGATTACAATTTACAAGTTGCAACAACACACAAACGTTGCTGTTGCGTCTCTGCGCTTTTGCTCGATTGATGCAACAAATGTACTTTCGATCGAACTACAAAGTCATCATATCCTTCTATCACGTTTCGTCTCCTTTCTTTTCTTCTCTGACATTTGTAGTTTTCCCTGTTCAGTGAGTTATTTCTGAAGTTAATATACGCTGGATACGGCTATTACAGTGAACACAACGATTTGCTTCACCGGCAACGACGGATTCATATACTATACTTAATCGAAAACGTTCAGAACGATGCGCTTTTTGCTACTGAAAAGAAATATTTCACATTTGTGTTTAATTATGAAATCCCTGCCACACTGAGACATGAAAAAACCAAACTGAGAAGTAGAACCTCGCAGGCCGATGTACCACGAGCCGCGACCCACGCCCCCGCCCCTTGGCGACCAGCGCTTGCAATCATATCGCGAAGCTGTTCACGAGGGCCTCCTTTCTCGAAACCGTTGCAACAGTTTTCACGCAGGGTACATTTAACAAACGATGGAAGATAAATTAGCTCTTACACAGAGAACTATATATTTTAGCGTCAGGATCCCTATAACAGCAGACCTCACAGGCAAACCAATAGGTAGGAGTGCATAGTACTCTCAGAAATTTAATATGTAAAAATAAGCATTGGGCGTTTTTCATTGCTAATGGCAAATGACCAACAGTAATTGTCGATTAATTATATTAAACATTAAATATTTGCAGTGTTCTTCGTTAAGTAAATTAGTAATGAGGAGAGTACGTTCTTTCATGTGGTGTTTGTTGGATGTCATAATTATAATTAAACATGTGTAAGATTAAAAAGCGCGGTGGCTTATGCATTAAAAGAGTTGGTGGCGCGTGCATTCTAGCTTCCAGCGCTGCACCTTCGGAATAATTGGAACGAGCGGCTTTGAGCGGGGAAGTGGCGTCGCGCGTTCGCAATTTCCTGTCGTGTTCGTTGCGCTCCTCTTGGAATATCTGAGGCGAACTGTTTCGGAAATCGCAATATTGACGTTTTCCTTTATTCTTCGCTCTGCGGACGCACTAATTTCCTGCAGCACTTTGCGTACAACTCGTAACAGCACGAGAACGACGTGGCTAACGAGAGTAGCTTTTTATTGCGACATATGATATTTCCCTACCGCCCTTTCACTCCACTAGCGCCGTGCGTTAACTTCCATATGAGGTTAAGCTCTCATTGTGTAGTTGAGGAATATGGAGACAGCGATTTGCCTCAATAAAAAATTGTACATGCCATTTTCACTCTGATTTCCTTACTTGCATATTAAGTTTATATTAATTACGCTACAAAACACATTATTACACTATTTACCTCAGGAATATTTCAATGTCGGCTATATCATGATGAATATCAGAATACATCTAAAACGTTATGCACATGCGTTAGGTTTTTATTTTTTTAACATCCAAAAACACACTAGAAATAGAATTAACACAAATGTGACACTTCGAAAGTGTTAAATTTCATTAAAAAGCTGAATAAAATAATAAAATGGGTGGAAGAGCGGATGTGTCGTCACCGCCGTGGGGCGCCCAAAAGAGAGATGCGTGGATTGGCAAGAAGCGTGGAGGGAAGCCGGGGGGAGGGGAAGGGGGAGGCTGTGCTACCGCCCCAGGGCGCCAGACGCGTCGCGGGAAAATGGTGAGGAAATCTGGGGCGGCGGCGCGGGCAAGCGCGCGTGGGTGAGTTAGTGGGTGGGGGGGGCGGATGTGTCACCGCCGCGGGGCGCCAGAAAGAGAGACGCGTGGCGAGGAAGGAAGGGTGGGAGCGGGGGCGACGGAGTGGGTGGATGTGTCACCGCGTGGCGCCAGGAAGAGTCGCGGGAAGCGCTGAGGAAGCGCAGTGCTTCGCTGTGGCAAAAGTCTTCCAGTCGCCGACGGCAGCGCGCGGGGCTCGGGGCCAAGAGGAGAACTGCGCCCCCCGTCAGGACGCCCTCGCGAGTGAACATGCACAGGAGCCTCGCGGCAAGGGCCACGAACGGGTGATTCTTTCGTGAAACACTTTCTGTTGCAGTTTTCCGTGAGAGAAACAACTTTTTTATTGTCTTTTGTCACAGCAAGGTTTTCATTCAACTTTGCTTGGGTGCGAAATTCGACTCGTGGCGAATCAACTATTTGGGACTCAGGAAACTATTCGAAATCAAAATCACCTGCCAATAACAGAATCTCGTGTTATGGAAATTATTATAAATATATTAAGAAGAAGAGGGACTCCGACCCAGACTTTCAAGAACTCTCAAGTTAAAATTAAATTAGCACATGTTTGTCGGGATCAGAGAAGCAAAAGCGTGACTTATTTGGTTTTCTTGGAAAATTATTAACCAATCGTGTGTGCAGTCTAATATTGAATTGAGTATTGAAATTACAAAAAAAAAATGACATTTATGTGAGCTTTCTCACTCAAATAATACCTCAGCATAAATGGAAAAAATATGTTAACATTTTCTAAATTTAATTTTCTCCCAAGAACCGTGAACTGATAAAGTCATTGCCGATTGACCAAACATAAGGATATTATACATTAAAAACCTTAATTACTTTATACCTTTGATCACATTTTCTTGGAATCTTCATGATGATAATGCATTGAAAAATAAGTCTCCCATAATGCATTTAAGTGGTTTAATAAAAGAAATCACACGATTTTTGAGAAATGTAAGGCTGGATCTGCAAACATTGATCGGTTCACAACTAGATCAACGTGCGTGGGAGGGGCCTCGTTTTCTTCGATTGGGACCCGATGTCCAACCGCCAGGAGAACAGTCCTCGATTGCTGCAAAATCATGATTATAATGCGAGTGAAGGTTTTCCTCTTCGCTTTGTGGCACAATCACAAGGTGACAACCTCACACCTGACGCAGCGAGCTACCGTCTGCGCCGTGTGCGATGGGCGTTCGTTTACTCTAATTGTTTCTCACGTGGTGTACCTGAGTGAAGAGGCGTGTGGGGCGAGGTGAGGGTTAGACGCGGGAACAAGACAATCGCTCTTCCCCCGGCGGAGGCGGCGGGGTCGTTAGGGGGCTTTGATTCAAGGTGCCAACAAAAGACAGTCGTAGGCCACGCGATGCGCGCTGTCTGCGCTCTTTTGTCGCTCCACCGCCTTCTTCCTTTTCGCTTCCATGGCCTCTGCTTGACCCTTGTTTGACCTTTAGAGGCTATGGGCACTAGGAGGCAAACAGTATAGGTAGTGGCACTAAGAAGGCTCACTTATGGTGGGAAGTTATACAAAGGACTCTTGTTAATTCGCTAGTGATCTAGAGAAGGCATTTCAAGCTTGCTTTCCCAAATGCAACGATCTTTTGTAGGATTACAAACAATTAATACACGTTAATTACTTTCCATACCAATATAGTATTCTAATTATGAATACTCTTATTTTATTTCCAAGCTGGCAATAAGCATTCTTAATTAAAAAATATGTTTGTGGATGCGATGTTTGGATATTCGCTTGGAAGCTTTGACTCACCATTACAAAGATCAGTGGAACGAATGCATCTCTTACATAATTGTTTTACCTAACGTTAAATTATTATATTTCTGTCGCATTTTAAACTGTTAATTTGTATGATTTTAAAGCTCAAAACCGCCACCAGCG
Organism: Gryllus bimaculatus; assembly: GCA_017312745.1. Lineage (NCBI taxonomy): Eukaryota > Metazoa > Arthropoda > Insecta > Orthoptera > Gryllidae > Gryllus > Gryllus bimaculatus. The sequence continues at coordinate 1,223,475 of BOPP01000188.1, read as the reverse complement.
TAGCTCTGAAGAAGGGAAAATCACGGTGGCCGAAACGTCAGCTCGATCGGCTGGAACGCGGCTCAGCCCGGGCAGCCGATGATCCAAAGCCTTCGCATCCACATTGCTGGTTGGCCGATGGATTGCTCTGATATGAATTCAAATGCTGTGGGCATTACTCCCGCAAGTGTAGTGAATTTCATACAGCGGGAGGTGGCGGTGTTCGTCTCCAAATATCTGCTCCAGCATAATACAGCCGCACCCGCAACATACTCTAAGCCTTCAACTGGTCTCCCCACATAGGTGGTTAGAGTAAGCGGGAGTAGAGAGGGGAGATGATGGATAGACACAGGGCGACTTTGTTCAAGTGTTATCCTGATATTGATCGGACAAACACGGAAAACAATCCATTAGAGCAGCAGGCAGCAGCTAGAATTCGGTCTATCTTTCGACGTAGTGTCACATTTTGGCCTGTTTGGAAGCCTAGGACTCCCGGTCAGAGCCAGTGGAGATTCTCCTCTGTCTTTGCGAACGGGCAATCAGCAATCAGCTGCGTTGGCGCTCCCAGCCATCGCGCACAGCGCCACCTCGTGGGAGCGACCGCAGAGCAGTTCTCTGCGCGGGCGGCGCTCGCGTTTATGGCGCGCTCAATGCACGTCTCGGAGGCTCCCAAATGAAGCAGGCATGGAAGGAAACGCTTAACATCCCCATGAAAGGCTTACTTCGAGTCAAGCACGGCCTCACAAAATGTGTAGGGAGAATTGCCTTTTTAAGAGTAACGGCGTTTTCAAATTTCCTTTTATTTATGGTAACACTTACGTGATTTCCTCTTTACATTCAATTTACATTCGATAATGCATAGCCAGAACGTGACCGAAACATCCACAGAATTGCAACGTGTGTCCTTCCGCTTAAAAGACACTTTCGCCTCAGGCGATTGTCTCATCCGCGAGGTCGCCCTCGCCCGCCGCTTGAGCAGATGCTGTGGCCGAGAGAGATCGGAGCACGAACGCTCTGCAACGGACGGGGCGGGAGCGTCAAACGTTGACGAAATGGAGCCCCAGGGGTTTTGAGGACGAAATACAAAGTCTCAGATTTGCATTTTAGTTGGTCTTCGGCGATGGGCGTTTCAACCGCGAGGCGAAAGCGCGCCTCACCCCGCTCCACCTGCCACTTCACTCGCCACGCCCCTTCCCTCCCTCCACACATTACATGAAAACGCTTCCCTCACCTGCGCAGCCACCTTTCATGACTACAATCACGTTCCTGTAAGACCAACGCCAAAAGTCTGACGTGAAGAGGGCGAGCCACGAAAGAAGCCCCGGGCCTGATTTGGAAAGCTCTAATTGTGGTTGCTCGGCGGGCCGCGCGACAGGCGCCGCGTCTGTCAAGGTGCTTCGCCGCGTGAGAAGCGAGCGGAGGCAGCGTCTGTCGGCGGCGGACGTCTCCCTTGTGGGGTTCTTCCTCTCCCCCCTCTGCTCGCCCCCCTCGCGCGCTCAGCTGTGGCGGCGCCTGGGGAAGACGGCGCGCGGCGAGCGGTGCGCGATTCGCTCGGGCGGGCGCTCTCTGCCCTAGAGGACGCGACGTCTCACTCGAAGAGGCTCGGGGGGTGGAGGGGGCAGAAAAATTGTACGTCGGCGACGACGCAGGAGAAAGCAAGCGGTCACAGCGTCCTTATTTCAAGTGTATCCAGAGGCGATAATACGTATTCACGTACCACTGAACCACTAATATTTAGGCTCTCAACTCACCAAAATTACATCAATATGTTCCTCTAAAGCAAAAATAATCTGTAGTAAATTTTTTGATACAGGTTGATTACAAATTGTAGAGTTCATATAAACTCAGATGTGTTTGAAGTTATACTTCGTAGGTAGTATCGTAGCTGTATCAATAATACTACCCAATGGTGTTTAAAAATTAACAATCGATTTATTATTCATACGCATATATTTATGGAAGTTTTTGTAAATTTTGTGGCTAATGTTTGAAAATATAAAATATACTTTAAAAATAATGTTTTGAATCTAGATTGTTGAAATGCTAAACATCGCGAATTAGTGATTTGTAATGGAAAGTGAGCATTGTAATTTCAAGTGTCAGTGTATATGGGTCGGTACCAGTAAAAAAGAATAATTCTAATCGATGTATGCAGTATGGTTTGAGATGTATCGGTACATAGTGAAGACATTTCAAATATGAAAATGTAAGGAGTATTGATGGTAAATCAGAATTCGTAACAAACCGTTTTCATCGCTCAAAAATTCGAGAAGCACCACTTGACATCAACGGTGACATGAGGATCCTGATTGTGGGTGAGAGGATAGTTAAGCCTAGGGGAAGGCATCTTGGCGATGCAATATGAGCTGGTGTGCGAGATTATTATTATTATTATTATTATTATTATTATTATTATTATTATTATTATTATTATTATTATTAAGAGATAAGGGCGCTTCAACATCTAAGGGCATTGGCCTTTCGTGTCAAATTATTTTAAGTGCAGTACGCACGGTGGCAGTGCTAAGCTAAAATATATTTTTACTCGAAAGCAAAATGTGAGTAAGACTGAGAATGAACGTGTTCAATTAGAAAAAGGTTTGGGAGATAGAGCTAGACAAACACTTTAAAATCAACCAAAAGCCAAATAACAGGCGATATCCTCTTCTTCTCTAAGGTAATGCTGTAAAGGTCAATCTCTCGTAAGAAGCTAAAACGCTTCCAGAGAGAAAATTCGTCGTTTCGAAGTACCTTTGCTCGGGAGCAGCAACGTGATGCCTCCGTCTGCTCTCACTTACCTTAGAACAGTGCAGGACAACATGCTCCACGGCAAGACCCGTCTTTCAACAATTGCAAGTAGGAGGTGGGTAACCGCGGAGAAGATATCCGTGGGAGAAATTGTACTAACCTATCCGAAGGCGTGTCACAATTATCTCCTCGCGCCTAGAGCCACACGACAGAAATTGTTTGTCAAAATGGCCAACAAAATATCCAAGGGGCCGGAAATCATGAAAATTATCATGTTATCGGATTTAGTATTATATAATCACAAAAAAATATGTCTCAAAAATTCATCAAATAATAATAATTCAATTTTTTAACGATTTAAATTAAATTGTCGGTGTTGTTGCATTAAAAAATTTCAAGCTAAGACTATATACATAAAGTCTCGTCTAATATTAACACTCCCTACTGATATAGAGCGACAAAAAAATTGCACAACAAAAATGGTTGAAGGTCACAGCCAGGTCATTAAGGGCATAAATTGATAAGAAATTTTAAAATTATATTGTGAATATATGTCATTGTCTTTTTTCGATTTCCAAAAACCAAAGTACCCCTAAAGTATGTACTTTATGTCTGCAAAATTTCACCCTTTTTGTATAGAAAGGATTCAGAAGTACGAGCAATTTTATTGCAAAATATGTAATAAAAATAAATTCTGAAAGGACGAAATATTTTTACTGAGAAAACAATAAGTTCGTTTTGGCAACTACTAGTGTCAAAATAAAATATAAATTTAGAAAATGCCATCATTTGTAACATTCGGACAATAACTGTGCTTTCTAGTAGCTTTTTCCGAATCTTGAGATTTTCACATAACCAAAATCATGGCCATCTTCACCTCGCTCGACTTCCTGAACAATTTGTTCTACAATCTTGACATTTACTGATGATTATCAGGACATTTCGTATTTTGAAGTTTAGGCAGAATTTTTTATTCACATGAACTGGTAAAACATGACGACACCCTTTAAACGAGAAACTGGCGCTTTTTACGTAAGTTATTCGTAATTTCCTGGCATCCGTAGCATCGAAAGGAAATTTGACGTTTACAGGTATATTGGCAATTAAATTTCACTGTTGGCTGTAAATTTGGAAAAAATTCAAATGTAAAAATTTTTCCGACTTATTCGTACTATCACAAAATTAAAGAGCGATATTTTTTTTGCCTTCAAATATATTCCAGGTACAATTTGAAATTTTACAATTTAGCGAAAATTGTAATGGATCGAATGGAGTTCTCTCCTGAAAGTGTGAGTGCCTGAGACGTGTGTCTGTGTGTGGTGGGAAATGGGGGAGTAGCCGAATTTTCTCGGCGCCACAAGGAAAGAAGCAGCCGCGTGTGAACTGCCTCCTCCACAGAGAGCGCGCGCGTCGGCGCCTCTGTCCCTTCCTCAGGCACACAAAGGGCGAGGCAGCTTCCTCTCGCCCGCAGGCAAGCCTCGAGCTGTGTGTGCGTGAGTGTGCTTCTCGGCGCTCTGCAAGGAATGGAAGAAGCCGAGTGTGAACTGCCTCCGCCCTCTGTCCTCGCAACCGCTCCCCTCCCCCACACGGAGAGCGTGCTGTCACCCGCACCGCCCCTCGCGAGAGCTGCGAGGGGACTTGGCCCGATCGGGCTCCCCTCTCCCTCCCACACCCTTCCTCCAGAGGAACCAGCCCTGGTGCGGGATGAGGATGTCGAGCGGTCTGACCCCGCCAGGCTCGAACGTGTTGCTGGGCAGAAGCGGATTCACTGAACAAAACGATCCCATGGAATAATTTTGATATACGAAATTAGCATTAGTTTCGTTATCTTGATAGCAACTTGTAATTTATGCTCTACTCTTTTGACTCCTCTGAATCCGAAATTCCACTATAATGTTTTTGTTAAGTGTACTAAGTCATGTAATGTGTGGCAAACTTAAGACTTTTCATGAATTTCAAGAAAAAAAACACGTTCTTTCAAAAATCCACGTATACCATCTGATTATTTCACTCACATGGTTCTTCACTTGAACTAACTGCTCCAACTATAATAATCATTACATTAAGAAAAGAAGAACCAATTGGGAGCGTCCTTCCACTGGTTTGCGACCTTTCAGGGCCTAAGGCCTTTTCCAAATGGCGGGTGATGGTTTGCGGGTTGCATACGCACCTGCAGTCTACCTTGTATCGTAACCTGCAAGCTCCTGATTTCTTAGTCCTAAATCTGTTTTATGCCCCGCGTGGTGCTGTCTAGCAGTTGCACAATTATCGGGTAGGGTGAATGATGTCCCATAAAGAGTTCAAAATCATCGTACTATCTTATCGCAGTGGAGATTTTAAACTGAACATTCTCAGAAATTGTTTCGATTACCCCATGAACAGTCTTTCTGTTTTAGATTTATTAATAATTCTGCAATTAAGTTTGAGAACTTTGTGCAAAAATATACTAACTTTACAATGAACTATTTGACATAGGAGATTGTTCCGTTTCTATTTTTCCGTTTTGTCAAGGTTTTAATCGAACGTTTGTTTCAGTGAGGTTCGGCTGTTTTCTATTCGCCGACATTTTATTGTTCTTGGAAAGCAATAAACGAATCCCAAAGGAGCTCCCAAAGCGCTGAGTGGTTCAAAACCCCTCACTAGAGTTGCTGCACAGCATTTTATACTCGGAGGGCAGCAACTGATTTCATATGTTCAATCCCAAAGGAAATTCAGCCGCTGTAAATCTGCCATTGAATTTGTTGCTGTGGCTCAACGAACGCTCAGAGGATTTTCTATAACCGCACAATAACATGTCGAACGGCATTTGATTGTGTACATTTCCAGAATCATCTAGTGCAGAACACGACAGTTAATAGCATCAGAGAAGCACAGACTTTTCAGCAGAATATCAATTATCCCAACTAAACTGTGAAAGGTCCCGGCATGGTATGTCAAAATTCCCAATATTTAAATGTAGTTCAGAAATTAGGCATAAAAATGTAATACAAAGAAAACCTTAATCCATCATACTATTTTAACACACATATGTTCCATAAAAGTGTGAAACATATGTGTGTTATAAAATGAAATGAAACTAACATGAAAATAGCATTAACAAGAAGTGACAATTGAAACTGTTTCACATCCTTTACTTAATTTTGACGAACGATTTTGTCGCCGCCATCGCGGCAAGTGAATCATCGAATTCATACGTAGATGTACGTTTGAAAGAACGAAGAGCACTTGCTATGCATGCTCTTCGCTAACAACGCACCGCACAGGGGAAAAAAGTCGCTCGAGTGAGGATGATGCGCATTGCTCATTTTGTTCCTTTGTCTCCTCACACCTACAAGCACCTACAAGCCGGGGGCCGCGCTTCCCGCACGCCGCCGCCGCGTAGGAGGTCGCAGGATGGGGGAGCACCTCCGCATTGCCGGATATAACTACCAACCTCAGTGGCTGAGGCATCGAAATCGATAAGAGCCACTCACTGGACATTCCTCTTTGAAAGCGATCCCAACTGTAGTTCCTATCCCGGATCCCTCCCTCGGGGACAACGTGCGCTGCCTCGGGAAGCCACCCCCCCCCCACGCATCCGTCTCGCGTGGGTTGGGGAAGGGCGAAGGAAGCAAAAGGCGGGAGACGTTGTGGCGCCACGGACGGGGCAGCGAGGGGGTGACAGGGAGCTGCTCCCTGCAGAAGCGACGCCTACAGTTGCCCTGATTGCTATTGGCCAGCAGATGCGCAAAGATGGCGAAAATAATATCCTGTTCTTACAACACTTTATTCTTGTTTTTCCCACAACTTGCGCGTTTACTTGCTTAATCACTTTTACAAACGGGGATAAAATCCACTTGGAATTTACGTTACACCCCACTTCATTCCACAACACAAAGTTAGGTTGACTTTTACACATCAGTATTATTTTCTTTATAAATCAAGGAACTAATCTCAACACTCAAAAGTTTTGCATACCATCAAATTCAAAGGAACAAACAAATCAGTTACACACTTTTTCGCCAGAAAGTACCACGTTATGAATTGTAAGTACTCCTACTGTGGTGCCAAAATATATTATACACGAATTGCCTACAGCGTAAAATATTAAAGAAAACCGTCTAAGAGTACCGTCTTTTCAAGCGCCCAATACCAAGAGCAAATTGAGGGGACGAGAGCAACGGGTAGAGATGGAATGCAAATGATTTGAAAACTGAAACTTGTAATTAATCCACATCCTTACCAAATATATTAGGCTAAAATAGACAAGAAATAAAACTAAGGAAATTTGTTACATTACTGCGTACTTGAATTTATAAAAAAGTACTCATAAGCATTGAGACATTTTAAGTGGTAAGTAAGTGATTACAGGATAGACAAAATATAAGAAAAGCATTCAACAACACACTATTTGCATCTCGGATGGCATTTGCGTGGGTGGACACGAAGTCTCGAAAGGGCAGAGTGGGGCACAAAATGGATGGCTCCAGGAGTGGGAGGCTTGGAGTGGGGGCTGGTCTGGGAGCTAAAGGCGGAGAGAGCAACTGACGGGGCGGCGATGGACAGGGCGGGGATCGCGCGCTAAAGTCAGGGGGAGGGGAGTGGAGGTTAGTCCCCGAGGGCGAGTGCGCGCACGGACGGTGGGATGAGGGGGAGGCCGAGGGCGGGGCGGGTGTGGAAGGTGGGGGGAGGGGGAGAGGGGATTGGGCCAAGGGCAGAAGCTTCCAGGACACGAGGGCTGTGGCAGAGGCGAGGTGTGGGAGGGAGGAGCTGGGGAGGGAGCGGATGGGGGCGGGGGTCAAGGCGACGACAGCGAGGGGGAGGGCGGCCTAGTGCAGTTGGCGTCAGGCCATAGTTTTCCGAGCGGCAGAAGAAGAGGCGCTGCCCGGGAGAACAAAATGGTCTAGCGTATGTGGGAGAGCGAGCAAGGACAAGTAAGTCATCCTCGCAAGCCATTGGCTCAAGGCAAAAGGCCAAACTTCACTTCCACATTCGGACCTAAGATTTCCTTAAGGCCGATATACACGGATCAGTTATCGTCATTGTTTTCTTCAAAAATGTGTGCATAATGATGCGATGTTTTAGTCTAATATTTTAAAAAAGAAAAGAATGAGAAAAATGAGTTGTTACTGTCCACTAGCGGCTTGTTTGTCGAACCTGAATACATTGCGTGTGATGTAGACCAGTTCAACAATTTAATTTTATTTTAATATTCATTATATTTTATTATTTACAAGCAGTAATAGCGGTAAATTCAAAATATGCTTGTGTTCAGAATTTTAAACGTAAGCTAATCGAACCCTGCGGATTAGTTTGTTCAAAGAAAGGGAAAAGGAAAAGTAATTACAACAAAAAAGTACGCCACGTGCTCCATTCGGAAAATCGAACCTTTTCCCAAAAAGAGTTGCAGATAATAATAATTACTCTCTGAGGAAAGACATGAAAGAGTTTTTTGACAAAATGGTTAGAACAACACAATAATTTTGTTGTGTGCAACGAGAAATGCAAGCATGTGAACGCAAGAATAAGAACGTTTCTGATTGAATGTTGTATATTCTTACAGAGTATTGTGTGAACGTATGGATACTCACAGCGACCACAGACACAGAGTTTCGTATACAATATATTCTATTAACAAGAAAACAAAACATATATTACACTTAATAATCTACTTAGCTAAGCTCTGATAGTACTACTTCTGAATCGCGGGAGCGATCCAAAACCGATTGAAGATGGTTTTGATTGTGGCTATCGCCACTCCTACTTTTGAAGCGCGCAACAAAGCCTAGCTTCCGTGACGGATGTCACGCTGGGACACAAAGTCCGTTCTGGGCACCAACCGGTGGTTTGCTCGATCGCAGGAGCGATCTTTCCGATTGAGAATCGGCGTGAATGTGGCACTCACCATTTTCTTTCACTCGGAGAGCACACAGAATCGTCCCGTGACGCGCAGTCACCCAGGACTAAAGTCACAGGCTTCGTCAACTATGATCAGCCTCGCGAGCCTGGCTCGCATATGCACGTTTGGCGGCCAAGTTTTGTGGCACGACCCAGAGGTTCTGCACCGTCTCAGAACCTGCCTATGGTCCGTTACATCGTTATATAGGCGAGGCCACGTGACTACTACGTAGCACCTCGCTTGGTTATAACAAGTGAAAAGCTTTCTATAGCCGGAAGACACAAAGCCTTGTGTCTCGTCTCGCGTCTTCCTTTACGGGAAAAACCCTTCTTCTGTGGGAGACTAATCCGCTCCCAAGCGTCCCCAAATAGATGCCATGAGGCACGCTGGCTAATACGTTACAATTGCAATGCAGTAAAGTAATGCACTAAATTGTGATATTCATCTTCATTTAACAACGTCGAGCATAACATAATCCCCGATTCTTTTGTGAAGGAACATATGGTATAATCGATAGTATAGCATTGCAATTTTATGTTACATTCTCTGACCATTGGCAAATAAAACCATCCAATCTTCCAATTTTAAATTTGCGATCTGCGCTCCACTAACTACAACCTCGCACACTTCTGTCGGGCTGACGGCGAACAATCAACTGCTGCTCACTGCCACTCACACATTCAAAAACTTCAGGAACAAAGAACACCAGATAAGCGTTCGTTATATTAATTTCAGCAGATTATTAAGATATAGTGATTATACTATAAAATGGGTTATTAATATCTCTCATAAGCCAGCTATTAGAAGCTACCGATCATTTAAAGCTAAATCTTGGTAGCGTACGAACAAATGTGTTTTTAAAGGAAATTACTTGGTGTTAAGTTATAACCACACAAATAAATCTTGCAGAAAATAGAAATTAAATTAATTTTTGAGAATTTTCGAGAACCAAAACTTTGCTTTTCTGCGCTTTACCTGTCGCCCTACTTTTCAAGCATCAAACTGTGGCGCATTTTTCACGTCTTTCGTCTCGTGCTCCCCGTTCCCCGAATATTTCCGTATCAGCTGAATTCAACTTTTTCTGCGCGACAGCAGCGCAGCGCGGCGCGACGCGTCTCCTGCGCTGCTCACGCGAGAGGGCGCTTTGCGGGAAGGAAGGACGGCATTAGCCAGGCGAGGGGGTTGGTAGCACTGCCGTTACATTCTGTTTACAGACTTCCTCTTTATTGTTGTCTCAGAAATCAGATCTCCGCCGTTCAAAGTTTGCTAATTCTCGACCTTTACCTGGTCATTAAATGTTTCTTGTGCATTGACTTTTCACGACGAATATCCGGACATCATAACAACATTACCTAATTCGTATAACTCGGTACCTTTCTTGGTAACAAATAATGTCAATAACCAATTGACAAGTATTTATTTTCTGGTGCTTCCTGAGAAGTATTTAATTCCTTTTTCCACCGTATTACATTATTACTAAACAAAGATATAAAAAGAGAACAAATTTGCCACATATTTTGATTATTTTTCACTGGTCTAATAAAAACATTTTTATATATAATAGGTTAATTACTCTCGTAAAAAATGCTTCACACAAATTTGAAATGTGTACATCCTATATTTAAATGCTAAATCTTCTTCTCGATGATCAAAACGAAACAAGAGTTAGTGGCGATGCGGTGTAGATGTGGCAGCTATTTCCAGTGGAAACGAACCTCCTCCTTTGAAAACGAGAGCTTAAGATACATTCTTGTAGTGGCATCGAAATCTGGGAACTCCCCTTGTACTGTCGCATGTAGTTTGACCATTCAATACGCCACTTTCCCCGACGCACACTGTATTATTCTCTTTCAGTTGCTAGTCACCGTTACACACCACTGCAGAGCGTGACATGAAATATAGGAGCATATTTTGGTTTTAGAGAAGGAAGATCAAACTCCAGCCTTAACATCTAACTAACCCTATCTGAAACAAGTGACATATTTTTCCTAAATGCTTATTTTCTGAACCCGCCGAAATCCGCAATGTGTGTGTAAATTGTAATATTTAAACATTTAGAAAAATCATGTAGTTTGATTTTCACCAATGATAAACAAGTTTTTGCATCAAGGTTTTTCACATTTCGCCAAATAATTTTCAATGACGTCTTATCTATATTTACTTAATTTCGTTCCAGGACTATCAAACAGGAAAAGGTAACAGCCGCACTATAACGAATTCCTCCCACTAACTACAGAACAAAGAGCATAAGAGGAGTCCAAGGAGATGAGACGCAGCCAGCGGGCGCGCCGCCCCCCCCCCGTTCGCGGCGAGCATCGTCCAATTCGGCCCCACCGCAGGGAGCGCACCGGGCGACGCTCTTCTCAGACTAATGGCCGGGGGCGGTAAAGGTTGTGGCAAGCAATAAGCTCGTGGTTCTAGTCAGCCAAGTTCAAAGACCTCATGCAAAATCTATCTGAAAATAATCAAGTGGAAATGCTTCCATGACGTAAAGGTATTGATACTTCGTATAATATGTAGTTCTAAATATAATTGGTAAATTGTATAATTGTTCTTCTTTTGGTTGCTTATACCCGTGAAGTTGAGAAGCGTCATTAAATAAATATAAACAAAGTTGTTGTAAATTAATTGTCTTAGTTTTAGAATTTTCTTATATCTGTTTTGTACACACATTCAGTAGTTCTGTAAAAGTTCGTAGCGTTTCGTAATGTATGTTTTTGGAGATCTTCTGAGATATTTATTTTGGATTTATGAAATGCAGTTTCGCACCATCTTCCCTCAATCATTTCATTACTTATAAATGTGGGACGCCTATGGTGTAGCTGCCCCGTGTTAAGATTTCCAGACCTTTATTCCAAGTCCTCACTATCCATCACCTTTGAGAGTATAGATTTTTACAATCACTCTAACACTTTATGTTGTTGAGGTAAAAGGTACCGCAAGGATCTCTTTTCAAAATATGTGGATTTGGGTCTCCCTAGAGGCGAGATCTCAATACAGGCACATTAAGTTTAATATACAATTAGTTGTTTTTGTTTTTTTCGTAAATTGGCTGAACGGATTAGGTGCTAGCTTTGACCACAGACCGACAGAGCAACGTTTTGACGTCAATCGAGTTTTCGGTATCATAGGCACACACAACCTGGATTCTGGATTCACCGCGTGTTAGAGGACGCAAGTCCCTACATTCAGCAACAGGATGTACCCACTTAACCGTTACCAGAGATCGGCGACAAGGGATTTTTCTGGCAGAATTACGCTGTTTTCGGGAGCACGATTACATAACTTTCTCCTCTTACGATGTAAGAGAAAATAAAAAGTTGCTTTTCCATACCTCAATCAGTGAGGAGCAAATATTTAATTGCAGGTGCCTCTTCTTCGGAACCTTACAGTCGCGTAATGTGAGCAGTGTCATAAGTAGACAAGCTCTGTCACTGACAATTCAGTTGCTGTGAGCAGTATGTTATTAAATAACAGATACAAGTATTTACATTTTTGTCGAAATCGAAACTTTTGTTTTATTTTGTTTCCCAGATCTGGAATAACTAATGAAGAAATAGAAACCTCTTACTTTAACCAAGGATTTAAATGTGGTTCAAATTCCAGTAGCAGTGATAGGAGTCACATCGCTTGGAGCAAATCAACGTTTTGAAAATATTGTGTAGGTTTTAAGTGCTAGTGTGCTTCACAAACAAACTAACGGGTGGGCAGAAAAAGACTATCGGTTTAAAATATACGTGAAACTAAAAATTCTCTTTTTCGCTAGCAGCTTTCAAAACGGAATTCCATCGCTATTTAGATATGAAATTTCACAGCATAGCACAAGTTTCCCTATTGGTATTGTGTATAAGAGAAAGTAAAAATGTGTCATCTGACTTTTTAGAACACAAGTGATTTAACAATTAATGGACCTCTGTTAACAACTATACTGAGTTTCGTAACAAGAATTGTGTGGGCACTGGTTCTCTAACAATCAGTAGGCACCCCAGTGGCGTACCTTCGATGCCGTAATGCACGGTGAACGAGGGCTTATTTCATTATTAAGGTCCTAACACCACTTGTCTTTGCTATGAACATCAGTCAGCCCCTTTTTCAGAGCGAGTCAGATTCAAACGAAAATTACAAAGCATTGGAGTATTTACCAAGAGAGTAACAAGACAGCCCACTGCGCGTGGGGGCTATGCGTCATTCAATTGGGCGCTCCGCTTCGCCGCTAGCAGGGCGCAGAAGGCGACCGCCGCCGCCGCCATTCGTCTCGGCAGCCGTCGCCGCTGGCCCCTTCGCAGGCGCAAGGCCGGCGGGGGCGGAGACAAAAGACGGCGGAAGCGAAGAAGGGCGATGGAGAGACAAACAGTTCTACGAGGTGACAAATATCACCATTGAAGGTACGCTTTCGTAGACGATAAGAAGATGATGGGAATGCCTTCAACATCAAGGGATCGGATCACTAAGAAATTCACATATTTTTCATAAACGAGCATCACACTCAGATTACTCAGAAAGAGTACTCTAGAGGAAGCTAAAACCAGGAATACGACTCTCTTTTAGAAGTAACATTACTAAACACGCTTGAGATGGAGAACGTGTACCTAACGTCGGTCGCGAGACTCTTCTTGAAGATGGGGAACGAATTGACAACGTCCCAATCTCCGCAGCAAATGCGCTTCTCGTCGGCAGGCGTCCTTACAGTGAAGACCATGTGCAGAGGCAAGGTCGCGGTTACTTACCAGCGGAATCACTGACGAAAGAAGAACAATACATTTCTGCATTAGCAGGTGTGAAAGTAGTCGAGTGTAAACATCAGCGCTAGAGAAAATAACAAAAAAGGACGCTGAGATGGATGAAATATCTACTCGAAATACAAAAGGAAATGAAGGACTCCTGCTTCTTGATAGTGATACTGCGTTGGTGTCAAAAAATGAGAGATAATTAATAGGACAACCAGGAAAAGATAAAAGTTTGCAGAACCACAGAGAGAGAGAGAGAGAGAGAGAGAGAGAGAGGGAGGGAGAGA
>BOPP01000188.1:1190221-1209831 GCA_017312745.1 Gryllus bimaculatus | reverse complement strand
ATGTAGTTTGATTTTCACAATGATAAACAAGTTTTGCATCAACGTTTTTCACATTTCGCCAAATAATTTTCAATGACGTCTTATCTATATTTACTTAATTTCGTTCCAGGACTATCAAACAGGAAAAGGTAACAGCCGCACTATAACGAATTCCTTCCCACTAACTACAGAACAAAGAGCATAAGAGGAGTCCAAGAGATGAGACGCAGCCAGCGGGGCGCGCCGCCCCCCCCCCGTTCGCGGCGAGCATCGTCCAAATCGCCCCACCGCAGGGCGCACCGGCGACGCTCTTCTCAGACTAATGGCCGGGCGGTAAAGGTTGTGCAAGCAATAAGCTCGTGTTCTAGTCAGCCAAGTTCAAAGACCTCATGCAAAATCTATCTGAAAATAATCAAGTGAAATGCTCCATGACGTAAAGGTATTGATACTTCAGTAATAATATGTAGTTCTAAATATAATTGGTAAATTGTATAATTGTTCTTCTTTTGTTGCTATACCTGAAGTTGAGTAGCGTCATTAAATAAATATATAACAAAGTTGTTGTAAATTAATTGTCTTAGTTTTAGAATTTTCTTATATCTGTTTGTACACACATTCAGTAGTTCTGTAAAAGTTCGTAGCGTTTCGTAATGTATGTTTTTGGAGATCTTGAGATATTTATTTTGGATTTATGAAATGCAGTTTCGCACCATCTTCCCTCAATCATTTCAGTTACTCATTTAAATGTGGACGCCTATGGTGTAGCTGCCCCGTTGTAAGATTTCCAGACCTTTATTCCAAGTCCTCACTATCCATCACCTTTGAGAGTATAGATTTTTACAATCACTCTAACACTTTATGTTGTTGAGGTAAAAAGGTACCGCAAGGATCTCTTTTCAAAATATGTGATTGTGGTCTCCCTAGAGCGAGATCTAATACAGGCACACTATTAGTTTAATATACAATTAGTTGTTTTTGTTTTTTTCGTAAATTGGCGAACGGATTAGTGCTAGCTTGACCACAGACGACAGAGCAACGTTTGACGTCAATCGAGTTTTCGTATCATAGGCACACACAACCTGGATTCTGGATTCACCGCGTTTTAGAGGACCAAGTCCCTACATTCAGCAACAGATTACCCACTTAACCGTACCAGAGATCGGCGACAAAGGATTTTTCTGCAGAATTTACGGCTGTTCGGAGCACGATTACATAACTTTCTCCTCTTACGATGTAAGAGAAAATAAAAAGTTGCTTTTCCATACCTCAATCAGTGAGGAGCAAAAATATTTAATTGCAGGTGCCTCTTCTTCGGAACCTTACAGTCGCGTAATGTGAGCAGTGTCAAATAGACAAGCTCTGCACTGACAATTCAGTCTGTGAGCAGTATGTTATTAAAAACAGATACAAGATTTACATTTTTGTCGAAATCGAAACTTTTGTTTTATTTGTTTCCCAGATCTGGAATAACTAATGAAGAAATAGAACCTCTTACTTAACAAGGATTAAATGTGTTCAAATTCCAGTAGCAGTGATTAGGATCACATCGCTTGGAGCAAATCAACGTTTTGAAATAATTGTGTAGGTTTTAATGCTAGTGTGCTTCACAAACAAACTAACGGTGGCAGAAAAAGACTATCGCGTTTAAATATACGTGAAACTAAAAATTCTCTTTTTCGCTAAGCAGCTTTCAAAACGGAATTCCATCGCTATTAGATATGAAATTTCACAGCATAGCACAAGTTTCCCTATTGTATTGTGTATAAGAGAAAGTAAAAATGTGTCATCTGACTTTTTAGAACACAAGTGATTAACAATTAATGACCTCTGTAACAACTATACTGAGTTTCGTAACAAGAATTGTGTGGCACTGGTTCTCTAACAATCAGTAGGCACCCGCATGGCGTACCTTCGATGCCGTAATGCACGGTGAACGAGGCTATTTTTCATTATTAAGGTCCTAACACCACTTGTCTTTGCTATGAACATCAGTCAGCCCCTTTTTCAGAGCGAGTCAGATTCAAACGAACATTACAAAGCATTGGAGTATTTACCAAGAGAGTAACAAGACAGCCCACTGCGCGTGGGGGCCTATGCGTCATTCAATTGGGCGCCCGCTCGGCCCCTAGCAGGGCGCAGAAGGCGACCGCCGCCGCCCCCGCCCCATTCGTCTCGGCAGCCGTCGCCGCTGGCCCCTTCGCAGGCGCAAGGCCGGCGGGGGCGGAGACAAAAGACGGCGGAAGCGAAGAAGGGCGATGGAGAGACAAACAGTTCTACGAGTGACAAATATCACCATTGAAGGTACGCTTTCGTAGACGATAAGAGATGATGGAATGCCTTCAACATCAAGGGACCGGATCACTAAGAAATTCACATATTTTTCATAAACGAGCATCACACTCAGATTACTCAGAAAGAGTACTCTAGAGGAAGCTAAAACCAGGAATACGACTCCTCTTTAGTAAAGTAACATTACTAAACACGCTGAAGATGAGCAACGTGTACCTAACGTCGGTCGCGAGACTCTTCTTGAAGATGGGGAACGAATTGACAACGTCCCAATCTCCGCAGCAAATTGCGCTTCTCGTCGGCAGGTCCTTACAGTGAAGACCATGGCAGAGGCAAGGTCGCGGTTACTTACCAGCGGATCACTGACGAAAGAAGAACAATACATTTCGCATTGACAGTGTGAAAGTAGTCGAGTGAAACATCAGCGCTAGAGAAAATAACAAAAAAAGGACGCTGATGGATGAAAATATCTACTCGAATACAAAAGGAAATGAAGGACTCCTGCTTCTTGAATAGTGATACTGCGTTGGTCAAAAAATAGAGATAATTAATAGGACAACCAGGAAAAGATAAAAGTTTGCAGAACCACAGAGAGAGAAAGAGAGAGAAGAAGAAGAGGAGGAGAGAGGGAGGGAGAGGGAGGAGAGAGGAGGAGGAGGAGAGAGAGAGAGGAGGGTCAACTAGAAGGCCAAGGCGAGGCACCGTTTGGCGCTGGGCTCGCAATCCCACAGGACTTGGGGGGAGGTTACCTCGCTGTAGGAAAAACCCACCCGCCCCTCCTCAATCGCCCCCCCCCCGCGCAGACCAATTAATTAAAGACTTCTCACCCTCCCACCTCGCAGCACAGCGTCGTTTTGACCAGAGGTGGCCCTCGAAGAAAGACCTCTCCTTACCGCAACAACATATATTTAGAGATATTTACGGTACCCCATAACGTCAATTTCCTTTTTCGATATTTATCGTTGATTTAGTATATTCTCATCTGCGATTTAACTCATCTCTATATTCTTTCACAATTCTCTATTATTTTTAACGTTGGTGTTTCAAATTAGGAAACAGTATCCACGAAGTTCGTACGCAGCACCTTCACTCTCGGAAGATGATGTGGTCGTGAAAAATCCAGAGTCTCTTCCATTCACTTCTGGATTCTGTTTCAAAAATACGATAACATGCAGACTCTCTAAAAAGCACTGAAAGAAAAAATAACTGTTCTACTGAGTGGCGTATATCTCGTACTAAAGTCACTCTCAATAAAACAAAAACGTCTTGAAAAATGAACGTTCTTTTATTCTCCCTTTTCACAGCAGTACTTCGCAGAGGCACACGCTAAAAAATGTGGATTCAGGTCGAGAATAAGCAACAAAGGACGTTGAAAGCTTTCTCCATCTGCGTGAAAAACAGAAAATGAGCAGGATCATTTGTCATTTGAGTGACGTAACTTACAATGTGTGTTTACAAATGGAAGATTTCACATCGAGGCATGGCCTGGCTTATACATTTTACCTTTTATTGTACAGATAAGAATGCATTTACCACATTGATGTTTTGTGATTCATGCTTTTTAGAATTTTCAAAAGAATTCCACGAAACGATTTAAATGGTACGTTCCCATTCAATTATAATATCAGGTCAACGAGGGACTTATAAGATAGCAAAAGCTAGTTTTTTTCTGTGTCCTTATCACCATCATCATCCTTCTGTTACGATAACTTTTCCTTTAGACGTTTGTCCGGATGGAATTACGTTCATGACTGCGAAATCACTTCTTTCCATCGCGATTAAAGTAAAAACGAGTTGGAGGGTTGAAATGAGATTGTGTTCTTTGCGATGTCTCGAAAATTCAGATATTTTCACGAATCTGACACGTGCGTTATTTTGTTAACAGTCTTTTACGTTATTCGAGGGCAAAGTTTAATAAAAACTGAAGCCATTTTTGAGTAAAAAATTGAATATGTTCTTAAGGCTTCATGTGAAGTACCCTCAAAAATTTAAACATCCGTTTCAAATTCCAGGGGCCGCGACATCAGTTACATCGATTGTAGAATATCATTTTTTGGGAAAATCTTATTCACGGTTTAGTCGCTACAGTTGTTCATAGACTAACGGAGACACCATCAAACCCTGAATCATGAGTATAGGACGTGTTAGGATAAGTAATTTACTACATGTAGGAATATGAATTATCAACTTTTTCGCTACCAGGAACCTACAATACAAATATCTCGTCTGTAAGACTGTCGTTTTTTGCCGCATTAACTTAACTTTCTCTATTTATATGTACAATGCAAAAAAAGTGAAAAGATGTCAAGTACTTGAGAATAACGAAGTAAGAAAAATAATTTCGAGGACATCTGAATGAGAAATCCCTGCTAAGATTCTAATGTTCAAATCTTGCGCATCAATTCTCTACTTGAAAGTTCTCTTCTGTCTCCGCTTGTTGCCTTCTGCGACCTCGTAGGGCGCCGCTTTGCCCATCGCCCTGAGCTCTTGACTGCGCACGCGGCACTTGGCGCCCTAATTAGCCCTCAGCGGCGCGGAGCAGCCCTTCGCCCGAGGCCCTTGGGCCCTTGAGGCTCCAGCGGAGGCGCGCAGCACGAAAACAGGCTGCGCGCGCAGAAGCGAAATTGCCTTATCACTGAGAGCGTCAGAGAAGGCGGTCGGGGGCACAGATCAAATGCCCTTCACGCGTAGGGTTTCCACACATCACGTTCAAGAATTGAAGGCCTTTGCCCTACATAGTCTTACGCCACTTCTATGCCTTTCGGAGAAATAAAAAGATAAAATTTAATGTTAAAAATGATTGTATATATGTCAATATTTATTTATAGATTTTAGTTTTATCTGCTTGACATAATTAAAAAGCCAAAAATTGTAATAATCTTTTGTTTAGACATTTTTCATTCGCGCATCGTTTCTAGACATTTATTACCTCATCTTTGGGCAACTATGATGCAAAACTTTACAACATTTAACAAAGGGCGTGCATTCTTGGCTATCTGAGATGAGCCGCGTCTCAGTCAGTTGTGCTGACGTTTCGGAAATCTTGCTGCGGCCTTCTTCAGAGTTATACTGTTGGCAGTATGACGTTTTGAAACTGTTTTAAATTGCTCCAAGAACTCGAGAACTGCTGTGACCGATGGTGAATATTTTAAAGTTTACTTTTTCTTTTGTTACACTCCCTCAAAAACGAGGCAATGAATAGTAAATAAAAGCTCAATAGCGATCAATCAATCATCAGCTTGTCTTCTTATTCAATACTTCAACTCTTCTGAACGTTTTTCACCCCGATAACACTCTTCTCGATGCTCTCGACACAACGAGATGGGGCCACTTGGAACCGAAACTTCAAATTCCCGTCAGCTCCAAGACGAGGGAAACAAAAACTCCGATTGGAGGTCGATGAGAAGGAGAACCATTCGCCTTTGCGCACCGAATGGGTGAAGTGGTTTCTTGCAGGTTGAAGGTTTTCGTATGGCGAGGATTGCACTTTCGCACGCACAAAACTCGACTAAATCTCGACTAAATCTAAATCGCAACTAATTCACGGAGAGACAATTTTCATAGGTGGTTGCCAAAGCCACTCGCGGTTCCTCATACCTGCTCTGCCTTCGAGAAGCTGTCGTCTTTCATTACAAAATCTGGACGCTATTACTTCGACAATTTTTGCAGCATCTGCGCTCCCTTGTCTTCGACCAACAGACACTTACTTCTTTCTACATTAAATGCATGTGTCAGCCATTCATCTGGCCAGTGCTTTCCAGTGCCTTTGACCGACATTCTCTTCTAGGTCCCTCCGCGGCGGAATTCTTTTGTAAAGAGACAGCCCTTTCAATTCCCCAACACAGCCTCCCTCTGGCCTGGCCATTCACCCTCTCTGGACAGAATTCGAATATTTCTCACAGATGCTGGGAAGAATAATACAGCGAATCTCAGTCTAACGGTACCAGAATCTCGTGACAGCCTTCATCTTAAATTACTTTCTTCAACAGCACCAACATTAGAAAATTTGGTATTCGTTCACCCAGTCACATTACATAAAGGGCAGATATTTTGATATTTCATTTTTTAGTCTTATTTCATATCCTACAGGTTGTTACATAACAAAATTTTAAATTAAAAAATATAATAGTATATCTTTGTGTTAGGAAAATATTTCCCCGTGAAAACAATATTGAGATGTGGGGCTGTTGTTCTGTCATAGTTATACCCAAATTCCTTCAGACTTGCCACAGTGAACTTGTCAATAATTAGAGACTAAAGAGCGTGGAAGAAATAGAACGGTCGTGTTAAGTTAGTATAAGCAAGTAGACTCACTAAAAGAAAAAGACATCAACGAAACTAAATTGAAATTAATTCGCAAATGTGATATAGCTGAGAAGTGGACTTGTTCTAAGCCGGTTTAGTTTTACTGTACATAAATTAAACTTGCTTCCATTATTACTATTTGTGCTGTAACAGTCACACTTTGCTCAATACTAATTTATGATGAGTATATTTGCTTTCCTCCTAGAACGCAAAATCAAACTGTAGAAATTCATAAATCATTTTAGCAAAGCGCTAGAAGGCTTATTTAAAATTCATGGAAAATCCGAGTGGAAAGAATAACCTTGACAGGTGGCAGAGATGGGGAAAAATTTAAACAAAGCTTCGCACAAATTCAGTTCAAAAAATTCGAGCTAATGTTTTAACATTGAACAAAATGGCTTCAAATTGCAATCAAATTAAAAGTAATTTATATTTAAATAATATTTTTGAAAGCACCTGACTAAATTACACACGCTTGAAATATGCAAGTGTTGTTTACGAAATATTACGAACGACGTAAACGAGATTCAACTCTTCAAAGCACATCAATCCAAGAACCACGACGTTCTAAATAGTTAACACGTATGAAAGTATTGTACCTATGCCACTCGCAGCCACATACTGTTTTTAAATATTTCCTCATGATTTGACAAACAATCTGCTACATAATACCCGAAGATTGATGTAACATATTGAAATTGAGAACACAAATTTCGCATAACATATATTTTAATTCGCTTAATAAAAACACAACTTCATGCTCCAAACTTCGAATGAAATTCATGAACTACAAACGCTAATTAGTCTATTATTATTGAAGTGTATCTAGTGATATGTGTCTATACAAGATAATTGACATTGTACGTGAGTTGAATGATAGTTTCGTTTCTGTGAGGATCACATACTCTACTTGTAAACCGAAACGAGCCATTCTACGTTTATACGATTCACTAACTATGATAACGCATGAGACACGCTTACATAAATCTTGCTTTCAGAATTAGTGGGACTGTGTTCGAGAACAATACATCCGTTGCCAGTGTCAAATGGCTTCCGGAGCACCTGGTCGTCTATACATGCGAGCGAGTCGCCTGAAAGCGCGAGGTGCAGACGGCAGACTCGCCACGTGGCCCTGGAGAGCAATGAGCGGCTGTCGAGTGTTTTTGTAGAAACAAGTGACAGACGAGCGGCGCAAGGAGCGGTTCATATGGAGATGCCGCGGGGCACAAAGGTGACGGCGCGACAGGACGCGGCGCTCAAACAACCGGAAGCAGACGGCGCCTCAGGTGGCGAGGGCGGAGGCGAGGGCGGAGGCGAGGGCGGAGGCGAGGGCGGAGGCGAGGGCGGAGGCGAGGGCGGGGGCGAGGGCGGAGCCGAGGGCGGAAGCAAAGGAGGAGGCAAAGGTGGAGGCGGGGCACGGCGAAGGTTAATATTAAAAATTGAATTAATGTTGATGGTGCAATATATTAAAGGTGTAGGCGATTATGAGATTAGAGGGCCTTGGCAGTGGGCCCCAAAGGCGTTAGAGGCGGCGTTTCCAGAGGGCACTCATTTCACTTTTTCAAACTCTGTTATATTGTTTCATTCGTACACCAAATACATATTTTGTACTTCATTAGTGTTGTAAATAAATACTACTCTTAGGGCCTGTTCCACCACACAAAGAGTAAAAGTTTCCTACGGAGTAAATCATGTTGAGAGTAACTTCAGAAGATGCGTTTCAGCAACATTTTACTCGCTGCTACGAGAGTAAAATCGAGAGTAACTTTATGCGGCAAGAATCCGCTGACTGAAGCGCGTAGTAAGCTTCGTTTGCAACGTTCGTGTATCTCCGACGTGTTGTAATGACTCGATGATAGTGATTGATGCTATATGAAGATGATTCCAGCGATGATTCGGAATTTTTTCCGCTAGTGCGAAGACAAGGATTGGTGCGGGAGAGAATGGATTGGTTTTTCAATTTTGATGATCGAGATTTTGTCACGGGGTTTACGTTTCACCAAAACATCAAGTCTTCTATTTTGATGATTTCAACCTGATTTAGAAATCAGTAATTCCCATACCAATTAAGAAACTAAAAAAATAATTTAAAGAAAATTCAAGTAGTAGACTAAGTTTATAAACTATGTTTATCTGAATTGCAGGTATTTTAAGATTACAGGCTATCAGTTCACAGTCCAGATCAAAACTGGATTTGTCTTTTAAAAATCAATTAAACAATGAAACGAAGTATTTTATTTGTGAAGTACGATGTTAACTTCATCTGGTATATTATCAACTGTGAAGGACTCTGTAAATTTGTTTTCACCGATGTCAATACGAAATACAGGTGGTATATATATGATAAATAAAGAAAAAATAATATTTACAAGGACTAACGTACTTATTTATCTATTTAGTCAAAAAGCAGTAAAAAACTGTAGTATGTGACTTATGGCGGATATCGTCTACACAGGGTTTCTATAGTTCCAGATTCCTTTAACTATAAATAATTGAAATACGAATAAAAATAATACAAAAAATAATATTATTTTAAAAAGCGAGAGATGATCAACATCTGAAAAACTAGTACCTTTGTACTAATTCGTAATAATATACATTCGAACAACTAGATAAAAAAATAAATATACAAACAAAAAGAAAGATTAGCTAACTGAAATCACCAAAACTCAGAGAAGAACCCCAAAACTGAAAAGAAAGGAAATGAACAGAGGTTACTGTTGGTACGTATTGGCCCACAGCGTCACTCCCGCTCATGGCCTCTTGAATCGCTCCCTGCTGCATATGAAATAGTATGTACTGTGGAGTAGAATAACACTCCAGCAGCGAAGTGATCCTCGCGCAATCTACTCGAGAGTAACTATCGTGGAGTCTTGCTCTCGAGTAACTACTCTTATGTTTACTCGGCTATTGGTAAAAGCGGCTCTTAAGTTAAAAAAGGGACGCAACTCCGAAGAGTATGTCTAAGTGAGCCGCGAAAATTGTTTCATATACTTCAATATAATAGTATTTCAGACTGTCTCTGACGAAAGACATGCTTACACTTTGCTAGAGTTTGGGTCACCTTGGTCGCTCCAGAATAGTTAATTTCATGCATTCTACTAAAATGAGTACGTTGAGGATTCGTATTTATCCAGTCGGGTACCATTGCATATACTTTTGGCCTGAGTCAAGTTACTTTGTTAAGAAAATGTCTTTCTTGTGATAGAATTCTAAACTTATTTCTTTCTACAGAAATTACGATTATGTATCATTTATTGTAGCAAAATTTGAAAAAAAAACCGTAAGTACCTTAAACCTTAAGCAAAAGCTAAAATTGTTAACTGCTTGCAAAACGTGTTATAATTTAAGCATAATTCTAATTTCTAATATTCTTCAAAATTCCAATTTCTAATTTACATAGGAGAGAAAATTTTAACCATTTGTATTACAAAAACGTTATATGATTTGGTCTTTGTGTCATAAACTATGACCTTTCAGTCTGTGTTTCACTGTCAGAGGTGTAAAAAGCCCTTTGTGTACATACCTGTTGAAAACTAACTATGCTTTTGACCTAGCATGAGCAAGTTGTAGAGGGCAGTTCCTCGGAGTAAAGAATATTACAGAGATGATACGCCTTACAATGATAGGTTACAATATTACGTGCAGAAAGGTAATCCTAACAGTATATTAGCGTGCTAGCGACTGAATTATTTAAAAAGTACCCTAAACTTTAAAATTCGTTGCGAAATGGCATTCAGAACAGTGTTAATTTCTTCGAACCGGTGACTTACATTGCTAATTAATTGAAAATTCGTCAAATTAGCCAATATTTTTATAATAATTTTGAGAAAATAGTTGGAGCACGAATTATAAGTTTAAAGAATTTCAAAAGGCATGCTTGTTATTTTGACAAAAACATCAACGACATATATTTATTATTTAGAATTTTCCTCCGGTATACACGATTGTAGAGAACAGCAGGCAATAGATTTTCGCAAACCTACTGATGCACTTGCTGAGTTTTGTCCTCAGAAAGTGTATTTCTCCCATCGTAAACCGTAGAACCTCGCGTCCAAAAAGAAAGAGGAAAACGCGCCAATCCACAGAAATGGAATTCCCGTAGCACCTGCAGGTAGCAATTCGCCCCTAGAAGCCCCACGTTCGCCGCCCTCCGCATTGGCCGCTAGGCAGCGCGCCGAGCGGGGTCGTCGGAGGCGCATTGACAGCGCGCAGCTCAGAGCCGAAACGGCGAAGAAGGCAGCGCAGGGGGCCTTGGAACCCCTGGGCTCAGAGGACACGCAACACGCAAGAAAAACAAGTGCTTGCGTAACCTGGAAAGAGACTTGCTCTTTGCCGTACGAATGAAATGTTGACGGACGAGGCGACGGCATTGACAAAACACAATATTCTTCCCTAATCATATTACATGAAAGTAAAACCATTGTGTGAATTGCTACATACTGAAGAAATAATGGCTAATATTTTTGAGAATTAATTCATTTCGAGGGAACTGTTCATTATTGAGTGCGGTGTTGTCCGATTTTCATGTTGAAAAATAAATGTTTGCATCGTTGCTATATAAACAATTTGTATCATAGTATTTAAAATGTCATAGTATTCATTCAAAGCCACTAGTTATTCATTCGCTCCGCCCTGCGCCATGTGATCGGCTGGTGAACTGTGGTACAGGGCTGAGGGGAGAGAGCGTTGCTGCGTTTTTCCGTTCATCTTTTTTTCGCCGCCGCCGCCATTTTTTTCGCGAAATTAATCACCCATCGCCGCCCCCCCCCACGCTGTCAAGCCGAGCTGTTCTCGGCGCGACACTCCGGTTTGCGCCGGAAAATTCAAAATTGGCGCGCAGGGGAGGGGTTGCAGCAGCTTGCTGAAGGCGATGAGGAGAAGAGCGTAGGAAATTTCGGTTGCAATGAGGGAAGTTCTGTGGAATAGAATAGCGGGAACGAAATGTGAAGAAAAGGAATCGAAACGAATAAAAGAATGAGTCGTTATTATAAGTTTGGATTATTGCATTTTTTTTAATACATTTGCATATCTAAGATGGAATTAGCAGGTAATCAGATAGTTAAATTACATACGATTTATTCAGGCCACGTCTAGGTTGAAAAAACAATTGATATCTTGCTACAAGATACTACATCTCAATTCAATTCTCTATGAATCAGTTTAAATTAAAATATAGTGTTTTCATGCCTATTAACAAATTATTTATTTCATGAATTGTCGACACTTTCATCTTTCGTGACAAGAAAATTACCTTATCCGCAACACAAAATAAAATTTCCTCCTACGCGAAAAAGTACAAAAATGCTTCGTACAGTGTGTTCATAACAATTACGGTAGGTGTTTGGCATGAAGGTTCGTCAGCTTTTAAATATCATGTCCTTTCGTCTGTCACGGCACTGTGACCCTCTGAATCGCACAATTTGGATGGTGGACTCTTACCAATCCTTTCAATTCATTTAGATCTGTTGAGGACCACTTAAGAATATAAACTGAGAAGGTGATAATGGGCATTCAAGCAAAGGAGTTGATGGAATGCGGAGGTTCCGTAAGTTGAGGGAAGATTTTAATATTGCCGGAGTCGGTTGGTGAGCTCAGTTTCACCTGTAGTTGAGATGCAATCATGCTTCCTAGCTTTACACCGAACAATTTGCACAGCACATGACTTCCTCAGTGGTGAAGATTTCTTCACGGGCTGCATCATACGCGAGTTTGTTACTGAGATAGCCCTTCTGCATTTGTTGCATTTTGCATCTATCATTGCCTAGTAGCATATTAATGTCACTGGTAAGTTTTTCAGTGCAATTTGTCTGTACGTTAATGCCACGTATCGACACGAAGTGGAGTTTCACTTCGTCCGTTAAGTCCAAGTGGTTTATCTGCAGCCTTCCAGTGCCTTTCATTTCGAAACCTAGTTTCAAGTCTTTCAGGAGTGTCAGCAGAGGATTTTTTATGCAAGGCAGAACCAGTGTGGGACTCAAGAAGTTGATCAGTTAAGGAATTGAATATTTTGAAGTTGATTCCATTTAAATTTTAGAATGAGAAATACGAATAAGATGTTTTTTTTCAACTAATCTTAATACATTTTACTTAATATTCTATCTAATTTTATATTTGAAATGAAAATATCGACTACCTTCCTTGCATTAGATAATAATAATGTGGGTCACAGCGGTATTTTATACGAAGTAATAAATTACACTGCGTGTACAGAAGTATATTTGAAAATGTTTTTCTCCGACTATAAATTTCCAATTACCAAAAGAGATGCAATTTCAGAATAGAGATAAAGTGTTGATGAATAATACACAAGTATCAAAATTAAACTGCCATTCACGTGATTGATGTATAAATTGTAATAAAGCAGAGCTGTTGCAAAAATAGTTGTTTTCGCGAGAAGATTCAGCTTTTGAGAACACACGGAAACTAGTATCCTTTATTCAGCATTCTTCTCTGAAGGACATCTGTGTTGTCATGTCCCGAAAATATACAATGATTAAACGTGGTTCAACCTTTCTCTATAGACTGCCACTGCTGATTAATATTACATGAAATGTAAAAAAATATTTGTATTGAATTATATTACCTTATTTATGTAATTAACTTCCGCCGGACTATACCTAATTGCAGTTTAAATAAATATATCTTATCGTATTATTGTTCCCATGGACCAAACACAGGAAGACTCGACTCCTGAGAGTTCTCTTCCTTATGGGCTAAGAACGTCGTGTTGCTTTAATACTTAATAAAGACATTTGCACCGACTTCAAGTACCTTACAGAGATATTTTATGTTTAGCACCGTGCCCTCAGCTCTTACGATGGTTGTTATTGTGAATATTTTGGACCTACGGCATTCTATTCCTGTCCTGCTCACTGAAATTAGAGCTACCTTATTGCGCAATAAGAGCGATTCCCACGAGCGCCGTTTTTTAATTGAACTCCCTGGCCAACGCGCTGCTACGACAACTCGCCTACGGTCGGAGGAGGCTAGAGCCCCTCTATTCCAACCTTTTGAAGAGTCATCTTTTAGAATTGGTTCCAAAAATTCCTAGAACCACTACAAAAACCTTTTGTGAATATAATGCTGTGATGCACAAGTTATTACTTTGGGATGGATAGAAGGGGTTCCTACGTATAGATGTTTCAATTAAACTTTTCAATTAAAATTTTAAAACCATGTGTAAGTTTGTATTCACAGTGAGTACTGATTTGTATTGTTCCTGAAATCGTCTATTTCAGTAGTCCTGGAGAGAAAGTACTGCATGACCTGAAACTTTTTTTTTTTTTTTAGTTTTCGATTTTCCGTAAAGTGCTCCGCCCGTATAGTACTTTTCTGTTGTAAAGTTTCTACAGCTCTTCCTTTGTGCGATGCAATTCCTAAGACTCAGATCATTAGTGTTGTTATTGTTATGATTATATTATTATTATTATTATTATTATTATTATTATTATTATTATTATGCCGACGACTTGACTTCAGCGATCAGATTCCGTCACAAGTGAGAATTATCCAGACTTGTCTCCGTCGACGGGAACTGATGACACCTTTTCTCCCGGCGTGGCGTGACGAAGAAAATATCCAGTGTTTCCAGGGCCGTGGAATAAAGAAACCCGACCGTAGCGCCCTGGTGGCGAAGTATCGAATGACGCGACGGTGGCGCCTCGCGGCGGCGGCGGATCGCGTTGCGGAAACAAAAGCGCGGCGCGAGCCGTGATGAGATTGAGGTCGAGGGGCGGTGAGAAGATGGAATATCCTCCGAGAATCTCCAATCAGCCGAGACGAGCAGCGCACCACAAGTTGAGAATGAGTAAGAGATACGCGGTGGTAAAAAGGCTCTGCTTAATTTAACGGACGACCGAGAAATAGAACAAGAGGCATAGTTACGTTATAGAAACGTTATAGAGGAGGTAAAAAAGTATAAAATCGAAAAACTATCGACATGGTAAGAGAGAACGAATTTCGCCGGGTAAAGTAATGTTTGATGAGAATACGGATGGAATTTTCAAGAAGCAGATTGTAGAGCAGACCATCATTGTACATTGTCTGAAGTGCTAATAACATTTCTTTTAGTCCTACATTGAAGAGACGAAAAAAAGGTATTAAGAACATTTCTAGTTTTGATTGGAGAAATTCATCCTTGAAATTTGGGTCTATCGATGTCTATTACAAAACTTGTACCATTTAGTTATATTAGTAGTCACGTTTATTATTCTGAACGTTTGAAATTCAGGGTCGCATATTCTTCCGTGAAAATGTTTTATTTTAATGTAGAAATTTAATGAGAACTAAACATAATACTTTAGTGTGAGAACATATTGAAAATTGTAAAAATGCTGCACTATGATCACATAGTTAGAACTTGGTTTATTTTCTTAACAACGGCCTCACAAACATGTTTCACGCATTATACTTGACAATATAAGAACTATTTGGCACTGAGGTTGAATGTGAACGAAGCATGTTGGTGCTTAGGAAACTGCCTAGGGAAGGAAACTATTATATAATAATTATAGGATGATACAATACAAATTGAAAACAAAATTACTCTTAATTAAAAGGAGAGAAACTAAGGAAAAGAGAAAGGAATTATTAGGACGTGGAAGGCGGTAGAAAACCGTCACGTGTCTCAGGCCAAGGACACTAAATTCGTTTCGGCATATTTTCCCCTATAAAACAAACACGATGTCTTTGACAGCTGATCGCCAACTTTTGCAATGTACTCGACAGCGCGGAGCAGACAGTGGGAGGAAAATAACGTTTAGAGATCGACAAAAAGAAAGAGAGTCCACAAATCAAAACTTTTCTTCGTTTTGGTTTATTAATCAAGTATAAACTTTCTTTTATTTTAGAAATTATTTTTAAATCAAGAAAATATTTTCAGTTAATATTTTATACTGTGTCTTCTTGCACACTACCAGAGCAGTAATGTTAAAGTTAATACCGCCATAATTCATTATTATTTAATCAAGTATATAGAGAAAATACGGACGGAGTTGAAACTTGTAAACCGGTGCGACAAAGATGTCAAAACCAACTAAGCCCGTAGTTGTGATAATGTCCGATTCATTCAATACTTAATAAGGAAGCCTAAGAAAATAAGAACACCGTTTTACTGAAGGAGACCCGCCTCTGTGCTGGGTTGTGTCGGACGAGCCGCTCCAGACAGCTGCTCCCGTGCAGACGGGGCCAACGGCTGACCTCCGCGGTGGGCTGGGC
Source organism: Gryllus bimaculatus (assembly GCA_017312745.1). Taxonomy (NCBI): domain Eukaryota; kingdom Metazoa; phylum Arthropoda; class Insecta; order Orthoptera; family Gryllidae; genus Gryllus; species Gryllus bimaculatus. The sequence goes on along the minus strand of BOPP01000188.1, from coordinate 1,194,039 downwards.
AGGGGAGGGGGAAGGGGGAGGGTAGGGGGAGGCGCGGCCGAGATGAATTGCGACGGGCGCAAACCCAAAGTGGCTAAAGAGGAAAGAATTAAATAATTCCTCTTCCGCAGCTGGATGCGAGACGAGCGCTGAGTGGGGACGAGAGGGCGGAGGCAGAGGTAGGAAGGGGGTGGAGGCGGGGGGTTTGGGAGGCGTGCTGAGGGTGGATGTCTGGCTGCCTCCCCCTCGCGGTCACCACCGCCTCCTTCAATCTGCTGCTGAGCACTGAACACCTACAATTCGCTCTCGCTGCCCTTTGAGACAAAACGACCCGTGATTAAGGTTTTCTATTAAAAAAGCTCACCCACTAGTAGTGGCTTTTATCACTTGCATTTGGGTTCTGAGATACGAAATTCGAGAGCATATAATGGGCACAAGGTTAGCAAACCAAATGTTACAACAAAAATACGTGAATTGAAAATGCACATGTATAAAGCTGTGTTTCTGTACTTCTCATTGATTTAATCAATGGCACGAAGTGAAACGGTCAATTTTTACGTTCTAGGAACAAAATATGCAGCTGAGTTTTGTGCAGACGCAAAGTGTCAGAAGCGAGGCCAGATTCCACCCAATTGTCATGCTCCAAATGGAGAAGCGTACCGCCTGCGCCCTTTGCTGGACGACCTCGGGACGGACACGGAGGGAGCTTCAATTCCTTTCTCAACTTTGACGCTTAAAATTCCAGATGAGCATTTCCACACCAAAATAATACAAAACGAAAATTCATACCTCACGACTCATTGATGAAAATGAGAGTAATCACGAATCTTAGTACAGAAGATCTGACTTTGAAGAGCAGGTGAAGGGAAAGAGAGGAGAGAAACTTAGCGCCTGTTCTGCGTGCAGTAATCAAGCTACGTTCCGACTAATGCCTCACGTAAGTATACCTCACACGCCTCGATTCTCGATCACGGCTCACAACCGTTTTGCGATATTCGAGTGTTGGAAATTTGGTAGGTAAATTTCTTTCAAGATGTTTTAATTTCATCGTATTACAAATGTAGGTCTTTATGGCTTTCGATAATTATAATAAAACAAGGACTGTATTTTTTGTTATTTAAGGTCCAATGATATTCTATGTCATTAGCGACTACTATTGCGAGTAACAGTATGATAAGTATGAGGATAACACGATATGATGATAATAGAGGGTGAAAGAACGAAAACCATTCAACCATGCCCGAGTCGGGACTCGAACCCGCGATCCTTCGGTCCGAGATCGCTACGGCACTACTACCTTAGCGGTTTCGGCCATCCGGACTGGCAAGAACTTCACTTTGAATATTATTTCTAAAAGGTTAAGTTTCGTTTTCTTCATTTTCGTTTTACCTCTTAGGTTTAGATTTGTAATACTACATAGAAGGAACATAATTACGAGTTATTAATGAAACAAATATGTATATAAAATAGCAAGTTTCGCTTAGATACAAAGCGTATAAACAAAGCGACAAGAGAACTTGTAAAACTGTAGATAATTAGTTTCCACATCGGGAAAGGTCGTTAAATTTTCAATAATGTCTAACATAGGTCATCTAAAACTTATTCAGGTAGGAACAGATATTTCCAAAAAAATTATTATCTTAAAAAACAACTCACATTCTCAGAAATGAACTGCAAATCAGCCGATGAATCTGCACTGTGTGAAATGACTTTACCTGAAAAATACACGAGACGAAGTTTTAGACTTTCAAAAGAAGATGACATATGTGAGGAAATGATATACATTTGTAATATAATAGGGCAGAATATCAATCAGACACACATTTAAACACAGATAAGAGATTTGTAACATTTTATACATAACAATTTTTCTTTTGTACAATGTCAACATGGTATAGCGGTTTTAATTCACGTCATGCTTTATTTACTTTTATATCAAGCATATGCTGCAGTTATGTTGTATGCACTTCCAGTATCCACTTTACATTTGCTATCAGATATTTTGAATCGACTCATTTCAAGGATTTCTGCTTTGTCCACATAGTACCTTCGTCATAAGTTGGCAACAATTAACTCTTTCCAAAAATACAAGTCGCCATGTAAGAAAAGTGGAGATTTTCTTTAAAGGGATGCTTATGGGTATGAAATCAGAACTGATTTTCACACGACAATTTGTATATGCACCTTCAATAATACTTTGACTTCTTTCGTTTCACACACTTATGAAATAACAATTATTATTATCAATATCTTCTAATGCATACAATGAATGTTTTCACAAAAAAGAAAGAATCAAGACTAGTTTTACCAATGATACAAATTGCTTATCAGAGATGAACAGTTTTATCAGATCATCTCACAGGTACACGTTAATTTCGTTAAAGATTTTGAGGGAAAAAATTCATACTGTTTACGTTTCTGGAAAGACGACCAGATCAACGTGACATATATTATAGTACCAAACAATTTTATACCTGATATGCGGTACCAAAAATATTTTCGTACTTTCATTTATTGATTGATACGAAATTGGTCCAATATATCATTTCTACATCACAAAACAAAACCCAGTATAATTCTAATAACACGCATTTCTCACAATACTGCTTCCTAAAACACAATTCCATTATAAAAATAGTGCATTTTTTGTCCGATAGTACACGAAAATTGGTAAAGGAATTCAAATTGAACCTGTTTACTTCTTAAATTTATATTAGACATGCTAGTACTTACGTTGTAGCTACGTTGAAATTTTTAAGATTGCTACGGTGACCCAATGTGCGCCTCAAGTATTATTTGCATTTTCCTTCTATTTCAGAGATAAGTGTATCAGAGATTAGTTAGTGATTGTAAACTACATAAATAACGCCTTCACAAAAGCACTTATTATGTCCGTAAACACTACAATAAAAGTAATTAACTCACAAAATGAAATAGAGCTCTTTACTTCCTGGCCACCCCAGGAATCACAGGGGACGTTCAACGAGGCCTACGGGAGCGGTTGGAATTCGGAGGAGGAAACCCGTTTGAAATCTGCGCCAATCACAGATCACCTCTTTTGCTCATGCGCAGAGGGAAGGGTGAATGCGGCGGCAGGTGCCCCCAGCCATCACCCCTCCCTTCCCCCTCTTACCCCCTCCTCAGCAACACAAACAGCGGACGGTCGCTGTTGGGCGGCGACTGCCAGCTCAAGGCCATCTGCAAGGCGCAGCGGGATTGAGCAAAACAAAACAAAACACAACGCACGAATGAAAATGCGTTTCTCAGAGTTCGGACACCAGCCTCAGCAGCGCTAATATAATCGATAGGAATGGCGATGACAACTAAAATAACAAGAGTAAGTGTATACATATTTTAGTAAATCGTATCTCAGTACTCGTACTACAATATCTTGTATCTCAATGAGTATATTTTTGAATACGATCTAAAGTTCAAGTACTCCCAGCAGGCTGCTTAACGAAATTGGGGTCGGGTCTTCTGTAACAGAAGACAGTCTGACAACTACGCGTCTACGTTCAATTGATTGTCGCAGTTTTCACTGTTGCTATCCGAAGGAAACGTGAGCTCGTCGCTTCATGTTTCATCATATTACGCTACAGACTGACAAACTGCGTGATGCCTATCTTGCTTGTCCGTTCTTCCTCGTTTCCGCTCTGGGGCTTCCGCATCCTGCCTCATTAGCGCCGCCCGATGGTTGTCTCTGTCTGTGGGGGAGGAGAGTCTTTGCGGAGTGACCTTCGGCGCCGTTAGCGGCAGATAAGGAGCGGAAGAGGCAGCGGAGCGCCTGTGGTGTGCGGTTAAGTTGTCAGCTGATAGACGGCGCATCCTCACGCACACGA
>BOPP01000188.1:1155980-1190204 GCA_017312745.1 Gryllus bimaculatus | reverse complement strand
ACCTCTCTTCCCCTGGGCCACTCCCCGCCATCGCCCTGGCTCTCAACCCCCATTCGTCCCCACACCATTTGTACGGTATCGTCACGGTATCCTCATTTGACTCCGGATTTGCTCCCGATTCCCACTTCCCGTTCTCATGCTTCCCAAACACACACACACACACACACACACACACACACACACACACACAGACACTCCGCCTGCTTTACCTTCGCCTCCATGCCTTTTGCTAGTGGCTTCTTTGTGGCGGCTTTAAACAGGAGTCAATAACCTAGACATCACAAGATAAGATCGTTATAAATTAACTTTAAAATGACATTACGCATTTACACTCTCATCTTCTGATTCTATTGGGGCAGGCAAAGGTCACTTAATGATATTACGTTATGACATCTGATCATCATTCATATTTTTTAATAGCATTTTCATTACCATCATAGTATTCTGTCAATGTATAGGGTTTTTAGGACTTTATAAATTGGGTTTAAATGAAATATAATGAGGTAATTACAGTAATAAATATTAGTAACCATTCAAATGGGGGACAATGCTGCCACATTTTGAACATCAGTGTTAAATGACAATCGTAATGACTTATTTTCCCCCAGTTCCAGGTTAACAATAAAGTATACTCGATCATATTTTTTTGGCACGGTGAGGTAATTTTCTTTCATGAAGTTTCCTCCAAAGACTGGCACCACAGGGCTTCATATTCATAGAATTCTCTTTCCCGACACTGTTCCAAACATTTTTGCAGTTGACGTATTATTTTTACATTGTAATTTTTCAACTTTTACCTCCACTATTCGGTCACTCAGATGATATTTTGTTCCCAATTACGAGCAGATCTGTCCTCGCGCATCTGAATGATATGGAAATTTATCGCCATATCGCTACACAATTGACCATAAAACATGTTCCTTATCGAACATAACATTACTAAACGCGAAGAAGCGATTTTGGTAACATGCCTGACTCATTCATGTGCTCGCCAACTGGTCATTTTTCATTTTACGCATCCAACGCCAAGAGCTAAGTGACAATCTAACAAAGAGGAGTCACACCTCAATGAAGTTGCTACATTAAGTTGTACTCAAACAAGACTCTTATCGCAAACAATTCGTGACTTTTTCACATCTACTCGTTAGCTACAAACATGATTCAGATGTACTTCTTTTATGAACCGGATGGTATTGCAGTTATCACGTTAGACCACATTTTTATTGTCTTACCGTTTTGAAGGTGTTTACTTTATTATCAGAGACACGGTATTTGTACATCGTGTTACTTAATTTACACAGGATGCTGTAAAAGAGGAAATTAATTTTAAGAGAAGATTTTAAGAAAATATGAAGTTATTGTTATTACCCAATTTTTTCCACAAATCTTTTAATGGCGTAAGTAGTAAAAAGATCATGCAATTCATCCGCGGAAGATGCCACGTGTATTACGATTGTTGCCGTTATAAAATCCTCGCATTTGCTGCTTTGAATTGTTCCTCTCCTAAACAACGTCCAACACAGAGGTCTGTCAGAGCGGCTGGCCACTAGAATCCTTCCCCACAGAGAGACAATTCGATCTAACTCTGCAGCTATATTTGAAAATCCGACTCCGTCGAGACTGCACTCCTGGGCCCCCCGGTCAGAGCGGCTGCGGTGGCAGGGGCCGTTGCCCTGAGCACAATGTCCCCGCCGCACCCTCTGAGCGGCCCGTTCCGAATAAAGCACACGCGGATTACCCTAAATGGGATTAAAATACTCGAGAAATATTGGCGGTAGTTCATTAGGCGGCGGCAAGAGGGCGCCGATCTACGAGCGGAAATCCGGAGGTAGGAACAATTAGCCCAGTCTCGCTTGGAAGCACGTGCTCAGGCGTTATTATGAGCCGTGGGCAAAGAGGTACGGTCTCGGGGGTATGGAGAGTGCGGAGAAGAAGAGGCGATGTGGCGATGGAGGTGGAAGGGAACGAAAAAATAGAAAGAATGAAGAAGAAGGAAGTGTGCACACGTAAGCTTCCGCGGCTCGAATTCATAAATTCTCGGCTATCCGGGAGACGCCGCGTCGTTGACTGAGAGGCCGACGTTTCGCCTGACATGTCACAGGCTTCCTCAGGGCAGTCACAGGGCACCTTTATAGGTGGAAGTGTGAGTGTGTGAGGGAGAGGGAAGCTAGATATGGGCTAGGCAGTGAGCGAGCAATAGGTCTGATGAGAGCGGGTGATGGGCGTGTGAGTCGAGGAATTGATAAAAGAGGTGAAGTGAGCAGGCGGTGCGGAGCTAGGCCAGAGGACGGGTGAACATTCGTGTGGGTGGTTGAGGCTGCGACGGCTGCGCTCATCGCAATAGAACTGCTTTATTATTGAGGCCACAGCAGCAGAAAACAAAGAGGGGGAGCGCCCGGCGCATTTGCGTTGGCTGCGTGAGGCGGAGAATAACCGCTCGCCTTCGCTCCCGACGTCCTTCGCTCCGGGCGAGTCAGCAAAAGAGCGGAGAGCTGTTTCGCGCGGGCGAATAAGTGCTCCTCTAAAGCACACTTGAAGGGGATGAGGCTTTGACTTCCTGCAGGGTATTAGAAATTAAGCAGAACGACGCGCTGCAATATATGATGCCATGTAATTAAAGCAAGACAGGAAAATGGCATTTTGTAGATGATCATTAGACTTTTGCTTTGATGTTCTCCTTCGTAAAACTACATTTTAATTTCGGTGTCTAGAACGATCTCTTCGTTTCAACTTACTTGTTCCCAGCAGAACTCATTCACTGTCACGAGTGATATTAAAGCTCTGTAAGTGGACAAAAAGTTTATACACGTGTGCTTTACGAATCTTCAGTAATAGAATTTGAAGAGGTAATCTCGTATTTTACTCATCTGAGTTCAAACGCTGAAGTGACAAACTGCGGGACGGGATGTCGAGAAGAAGAAAGAATGAAAGGAAGGAAAGAAGCCAGAATACAAGAAAGAAAAGAATAAAGAAAGGCAAGAAGGAAAGAAGAAAGAAAACAAAAAAGAAAGGCAGGAAAAAAGAAAGAAAGAAAACAGTCTGATTCGTGTGTCCTTATGAATTAACAGGTCTGAATATCATCATTACCATCATCATTCGACCTAAAGTTGGAATCCTGAAGCATAAAATTGTATTTACTACGTCGCGTGGTGAAATAGGATATCTACGTTTTTGCACCGACTAGTCTATCTCAGCGCCATGTAACTCACATATTTCGTAAGCCATTTGTTTGAAAATTAAAACAGATCAACACTTCCAGCTTCGAACGGATAGGTCCTTACGTAACGTAGAGCAATTTTATTCGTAAGATCACAATTGGTAAGTGTGTATTAACAAATAGAAAGACTTCGACCCCAAGATTAAATTGCACAGAATAACAAATATTCATGTTTATTTCTCATATGCCTCAATATTCTGCACCGTTTTCACAATACATTTTGTGGAGTAGGGTGTTCTGAGAATCAAAAATCCCAAAATTGTAATTAAGGCCCGAACTGGTTATTGTTTTGTACATTACGTTAAGAATGTATTTAAATTGATTGTCTTTGTACAGCCGTGATTTTTGGAGCAAAAATTCAGTACGTTTTTCCCTAGAGCCTCAAATTAGCCTTAAAATTTGTACATTGCTTCATTTTTTTTGTTTCTTTATTCGCTTATAAGAACTTGTGTTGATCCTCTTTGTACAGCCCGGATTTTTGTAACAAAACTGTGGGAATAATTTTTTTACAACAGCTTCATATTAGTCTCGAGTTTTGGGTAGAGTTTCATAATTTTTAATTGTTTGGTGGATTTTGTGGATTTTAGGTGGGCGCTGCTAACTTAAGACTAAAGCTAGCAGCGCCCACTATTTTAGAAAATACAAAAGAGCCTACAATTCGGAAATAGTACATTTATTTAGCCTCAAATTAGCATAAAAGTTATAATAGTTTGGTTGAAATTGGTTTTTGGGTGCTGCTAGCTTTAGATGGCTGAGTTAAAAGCAATTGACATTTCGTCTTCGACAAACATGTGAGTATGAGGTTAGAGCTAGCGAAGTGAAGTCATTTTCTTAATTTTGAGGATTAAGTATTTTCAAATGTAAATATTGCTGAGTGTGTATGCGTCCAGCATTGGTGAATGTCCAGCATTGGTCAAACAGATCGGTCCTCTCACAAATAACATTAAGTGGTTATAATTACGTGCATTACGTTTTATGTGGAGGTGAACAACGGGATCTCTTTTCCACAGTACCATTCAACTTAGATGTGCAGATCTTGGCAAACACAAAACATTTTAATTTCATTTTCAGATGCTTACTTAACTCTGTGTTCATAGTGAATAGTTACTGCTTGTTTCAGAATTAGTATAAAACCCTTATTTTGTTTGTCTTTTAGAATAAATACTGAATTATACGAAAGAATGTTTGGGGGTTACCGATTTACCGTATACGAAGTGAACTTTTCTACAGCTTTACTTTTAGATTCACATAATCACGAAAGTTTAGCTATTTCAAATTTATATTAAAAACTGTTCTTCTCCTCCTCCAATATTAAAGGCAGACATCTTTAAAATGCAATTTATCCGCTAAATGAATTGCGATATGCAGAACGCGAACAACTCACAAATGTGGTCTTTAGGCAGATGAATATTATTTCTTTAATTTCCACTAATTTCTGCTGATATTTGAAGGCAGAAGCAGTAAACCATTTATCACTATTCATACATTAATAAATACTGCATAAAAATATCAATGGTAGATATTAGTGTTTAAATTATAAAACGATAATGCAACTTGGATGTAAATATACTTTCCTTATATTTGACTTTCAGTGTGTTCTAAATTTTAATATATGTCCCAACTTTCCCTGACATTTTTCAACAATATTAATTCTTGGGACATGATTGTTTTATGACTAACTTCATTCAACTACAAGTTTTTAAGGATGCCTTGCACGTTTTTGACACATCTAAGGATTTGTTGACTAATAATACAGGGAAGAAAACATTTCGATACACCGTTCGTTCCACTTGTTTCTTATTTGAAGATGAAGTTACAAAAGTATTGAACGTCACAAAGACGACAATACAAATAGCGGACGCAGTTGGTTACAAAACTGTCTATTCTATGGATTTACAAACTTCAACGGCGACTGTTTTTTGCTGTGTCTCGGCTTAATGACGTTAACTACAAGAAATGGTTGAATATATTGGAGTTTGTTCTTTTTCTGACAATTTTTCTCTTTGAACTTTTTCTTTCAGTCGTATCATCTCATCTATTTCCCTTCCGCTTTAAATGAAAAGGAGAGACCATCTGCAGGTGAATACCGTGTGCCGACAGGTTAGTATTCTAGAGCGAAGGCTGTGTAACGCTGTGTCTTGTACTGTGTTTCACATTTGTAATAAACTCTTTTCTCAGACTAACACCTCAACACGAACTTGATAAACAGTTTTCTCAGATGCGGCACATTTATTCGCAATTGCCTATAAAGAGGTTAGTAATAATATTTCCTAATTCACATTGTCACTATTCCTTTGCCTTCTCACCCTCATCAAAACGTTACAATTGTCTCATTAAAACTATTAATCTAAAATGATGAAGACATTTTTTCCTTATTCAAAAGTCATAGAACAAATTTGGTTATGATTTGTCTCTAACATTGGCTTTGTCTTTACAATTAACATTAAAAAAGTGCTCTTAAAATTGTAAATCTATTCGTCAACTATTTCAAAAGTGCAACTTAAAATGCGAGCATTCGTTGTTCTTAAATAAGTAGAACTCTCCATATAATGTCAAAACTTGCATCGTGAATGATTTTGTTTATTAACTTCATTTTTTATTGAATTATCCGCAAATGAATCTTTTCTCAAAAAATTATGTCTGACCTGTGTTTACACTTTATTTATATTTCTGACATATCTAATTTACCATAAACACAATTTTGCATTTCATTTTATTTACGACAATTTCGTAAAAATACAGTAGAATTGTGTAATTAACTACTTCAAACTCTATATTATATTAATATTTACACAAAATTCAATTTTGTTTATGATAATTTATTAAAAAGTATTCTCGAATTGTGTGGTTAATTACGCCAAACTCCATATTACAATATTTATATTTACACAACCTATGACATCTGAATTCGAATTTATCAAAAATTATTAATACTGCATCATATTTTCCTTCTGAAAAGCAAACAATATTATTTTATCACGCATTTGATAAATGAAAACCATATTCCCGCATTAAAATTGGTTGGTCAGTGGGGTATGGGGTATAATATATAAAAATAAGTGAAAGAAATATTGAAACGATGGTCACCTCAATAAAGTGAATTTACAGTTTTCCTGGAAAAGAAATAAAGAGAATCAGGGAAATGAAAGAAATTCAAGGAAATCACCTTGGTGGGAGATGAATTTCTAAATTATAAAAGACGATAGATAGATAATTCAAAAGGTTCTTCTTCTTACCTTCAAGTATTTAGGCATAATGCCTGTTACGCCGCTTAATTTTGGTCCCTCCAGCGCATTCTGACGTCCTACATTCCTTTTTTCCTCTCGGCTGATATTTTGCAAACTTGTTTAGGAATTCTGTCCTTTGGTTCATTAATCGCAACATGTGATCTTTGCATGAGAGTCTGTAGTTGGTGATATTCTCTATAAGACTTATACCTACCATTATCTCAGTTTCGGATCCTGTGTTCGTATTCTTGTCCTCGCTACCAAAAGGCTATATGCCGCTACGCACTAAGGAATGCCTCATTTCGCGCCTGCAGTCTTGAATATCTTTATTGTCATTGTCCAGTTCCCCACTCTCATCTCCCATAATAAGCAGGTTGGTTATTGACATAACTTTGTAAATTTTAAATGAGAGTGGTCTCTCTCACTTTTTAAGTGAGTAATTCTTCTTAATAGTTTCCATTCATTTGAATTGAATCTTTCCATATTCTTCCATTATTTATGTCGATTTCGCCATCAGAATATTATGTCTGCTCCCACGAACGTGAAGTGTTGTATCTGCTCTATCTGTTTTAATTATTTACTACAATTTTTGAGCGTATCAGGTATCGACCGTTGGAATGCCATCACTTTTGTTTTGGTGTTCTGATATTTTCCACCGCATAAATATTCTGCCATTTCGCTGCAGTCTACGGTTGCCTTTTTGTAGTAAACCTCCTAGGAGTACAGGGGACCTGTCGCTGGTGGCGGGAGCTTGAGTACTTGAGATAAATAAATAATAAATAAATAGAATAAATAAAATAAATAAATAATAAATACAATAATAAATAAATAAATAATGAAGAATAAATAAATAAATAAATAAATAAATAAATAAATAATAAATAAATAATAAATAAATAATAAATAAATAAATAAATGAATAAATACATCAATAAATAAATCAATGAATAAATAAATCAATGAATAAATAAACAAATAAAATAGATAGTCTTTATTGAGGGCAAAGCTCAGGCCATTTAGCGTGCTCTTCCGCCTGACTAACTAAAAAAATTAATAATAACTCATAAAAAGAAGGTCATTCAAAGAGAAATTGCAACGGTACGCAATTTGGAAGAAGGGTTTCTTGCATTGAAGGCATAATATGAGTATATATTATATAATTATTCGGTTATTAAATTAAGTAAGAAAGGAATTTAAAACGTGGATATGATCAATTCCATGTTAGGAAAGGTTTTAATTTAAACCCCGAACTATGAAAGTAGTAGTTATGAAAAGTTAGGAAATGTTTACGATTACAATATTCTCAAGACTTGAAAACCTGACACAACATCTCTCACCCGTAAGCCACCTATAAATACCACATTTAACAATGTAACTACATTTAAAGTAGAGGATATTGTATTGCAGTAATATCTTTTGTTGAAATCGAGTCATCATCTCGTGATGCAAAAAATCATACTTGATTGATACGATGTCAAACTTTTATTGAAACACACAACTATCCGTTCAACATTTTTCATTGTACATTATTGAATATTTTCTACGTGTAGTATTCTAATAAATGTTATTGTTTTAAACAATTTATAATATATTTTCTACCCAATAACACACAACTGTGCAAGTGTTAATCACAGACTTCCAATAATGTAATTGAATATATTTATCAAGATAATAATGTACTATAATTTTGAATTTTAAGCTAATTTGGATAATTTGATAATAGTGACAAGCGAGTTCCCGTCACGCGGTATCAAGTCTTAGAAAATTTAAAATTAAAGATGGCCAGATCTTCGAAAAGCGGCACACAGTTTAAGCCATGAACGGCGATGAAAATAATGATTTGTGAAAATGCAGTCGCCGACAGCTGCCGGGCGACCGCTAGCTGCACCAACGGGTGGTAAAATCGGTAATAGCACGTGGTCGCATCACACACACTGAGGCTGACGCCAATGACTGCGGTGGCAGCGATAGGGCGAGAAGCCCCTCTGAACTTTTTATTTCGCCACACACTATATAAATATTGCGAAAAACGAAAATGCACAATGAACACAATCAAAACATCGAAAGAGCGACTCACATTCAAACCGCGCCATAAATCGTTAACATGACTAAGGAGACAGTTTGAGTGCGTCCCGTTGGAGGTGTTGGAAGGGACAAAACATGTCTTGAACCATGTTCTAGAGAGTAGAAACAAAAGAAATGTTGGTAAGTGACAATCAACGCCCGCAACACTGAACAATGCCCAATCAGTTTCGCAAACGTGCGCTGTAGGAGAGAGGGAGAGAGGGAAAGAGTGAGGCGGTTCGGAACTGCAGCGCTTCAGCAACAAAACCGCCGCATGGATTCACACACCCGTTCTGCCTTGACTCCTCTGCATAACAACTCGATCCCACTTCCGCTCCCCACGGCCCTCAGCGATCTGCTCCTGCCTCCCCCCTTCCACGCCCCGCCCCGCCCCGCCGTGGGCTCTAATTAAAAGCCGGTCGCTGCCGTTAACAGTTTCATATCAGCCTTAATAATGCAACGGCGCAGGTAATTGGAAACAGGGCCCACGTGGGATACCCTCCCCCGCTCTACCCCGCTGGCGCTGTTGCGGCGCCAATCATTTCACCTTTTAAAGCAACGTCGCGGGCGAAGAGATAAGAAGCCAAGGAGAGGGAGAGGAATTGAAGATAATGGGTCACGAAGGAGGGAGGGAGGGAAGAGACGAGAAGGAAGTGTTTTAGGAGAGGGAGTGGAGGGAACAGTCAGCGGGGGGCGTGTATGGAGAGACATGTGCAAAAGGAGGAAGAGAGGCGAAGATGGGAAAGAGAATGGAAGAGAAAACAATGGTAGGGGAGAGAAGAGAAGTAATAATGGTGATTGGAGTGAGAGGGAGGAGGAGGGACAGGAGAGAGGGAGAAGTGGCTAGAAGAGGTCTAGTGACGACAAACCGGGGGTGAGGGGCAACGGCAGAGCTGTCGATGGAGATCAGATGGGGAGTGATGAAGATCAGGGGGAGGACAGATATAACAGAACACAAGTAGGTGCCAGGTTGTACAAAGTCACGTGTGCGGGTAGGTGGAAGGCGAGCCTAACCGATTCTCTTGCAAACATCGACTGAAGGACCGGCGGCGGGGCCGAGGGCGAGGGCGAGGGCGAGGGCGAGGACGAGGGCGAGGGCGAGGGCGAGGGCGAGGGCGAGGGCGAGGGCGAGGGCGAGGGCGAGGAAGGCGACAGAGCAGTGAGAGGGAGGAGGGCATTTCCTTTGGCGAGAGAAAAATATTGTTAATTATTTGATTGCTCTTAACACACCCGTCTTTCTCTATTATGCTCGCCCCTCGAGTTTCTTCTTCTTGATAGAAAAATACAAACTATCAAATTTAATGAAAATTGCCTAAAAATGACTAAGTTACAAAAAGTTAGAAAAAATAAAAAGAAAACAACTTGACAGCAAAAACATCTTCACAGACCCCAGATTCGAACCGCCGTAATCAAACCTTCTACCCCAGAATTGAGAACGTATCTGATGTTACTTTCAATAATGATGCAATTAAGCTGTTACCCTATGGCCTCACGTTTGCACCTAAACATCACTCTTCAACTAAAGAATTAACTAATTTAGCAGTGGGCACTGAAGAAGCCCTAGGCATTATTAAAAATTATATTAATTCCAATTCTATCATGATCAATTGTTCTAAAATCATGTCTGATGAAAACACATCCAACACTATCTCCCCCATTACAAATAAAATACAAATATAAATTAATTGGAAAAGTGAAACTCAACAACTTATTTATTGCTGTTAAAGCTGATAAAGCCAATTCTATTGTCATTATACACTGAAATAACTACATTAATAAATTACAAACATTTTTAGATGAAAATGAATTTACTTGCCTTTACAAAGACCCTTCTCCATCTTTTCATCAAAGAGTTAGGAACACCATATTAACCAAATCACTTATCCCGCAGCATAAAAAGAAATCCCTTCAGGTTATGAATCCCCAATGTGCCAGGCCGTATAGCCTTATTAAACTACATAAAGAAAATCTTTCTATTAGGCCTGTTACTTTCTGCAATTCTAGTAGTTTACCACTTCGTATATTTATGATCCCTCTTTTCAACTATACCACCCATTTTAACCCTAGATTTAAACTGAATAATTCTTTAGATCTCGTTAATAAAATTAAAGATATTGATGTCCCCCCAAATGCAAAATTAGTTTATTTTGATGTGAAAAATTGATTTACCAGCATTCCCCTTAATGAAGTCCAATATATTTATATTTATCATATAATTAAATTAAATCTATCACACATAGAGAAAATATATTTTATCAAACTACTTGAAGCATGTATAAGACATATTTTTTTCACTTTTAACAACAAATTTTATTCTGAAACAGAAGGATTAGCCAACGTTTCCCCTATTTTTGCTGAACTGTTTATGGATATTTTTGAGAAAAACATTTAGTAGCTTGAACCCTCTCCTCAAAAACATTAATTATTTTTACAGGTATGTGAATGACATTATATGTCTCTGGCCAGGAACTTCTAGGCAATTGAGCCAGTTCTTTGATTTTCTTAATTCTTTTCACTCAAAATTAAAATTTCTCAATGGAAATTGAACAGAACCATTATCTGAATTTCCTTGATTTAATCATTACTATTATAAACTCTAAACACAATTAAAATATTCATAAAACCTGCTCATACAGATACAATCATATCTTCCCATTCTAACCACATTCACAATCATGAATTTGCTGTTTTCCACTCCTGGACCAACAGACTATTTCAGGTTCCTATGACTGATATAGGTTTTAGTAATGAAGTCAATATCATTCTAACCATTGCATTAAATAATAGTTTTGATCCTCTGACAGTCAGTTAACTTATCTACTAAGAAGGTGTAAAATTGTTATAAATAAGGTTGTTCCTCAACATTGCCCTGTAGAACCTAAGTTAATTATTTGCATCCCCTACATAGGTCCTGTATCTAAACATTCACTTAACAATGCTTCACTTAACACAATATCTCAGTAGCCTACAACTCCCTCCTTAAACTCCCTCCAATCTTTATTCCTTAGTTCCAAATCACCTATCTCCCCCCCCCCCCATTGAAAGAAGAGGCATTTATCATCTAACTTGTAATAAATGTAATGTAAGCCAAATGTGCAGAAAAGTTTCAGTTAGAATTAATGAGCATATTAGATGTTGAAAACAAAATTTAGACACTTCCACTTTTGACAATAATTTGATTCAATTTAACCATTCCTTTGACCCTAATTATAATTTTAAAATTCTTCACTTAGTCAACAAAGGCACAAAAATGAACATTTTGAAGAACTTGAAATTTCTAAAACTATTTAAAAATACTAATTTCTCTATCTTGAAAGAACATTCCTTAATTAAAAGCAGTCTCACTTTAAATATTTTATTAACTAGCCTCTAGTCCTTCTTTTGACCTAAGTTTTTTGTATCTCCTTATCTATTCTCAAATTTTGTTTAAAATTGGATCTTTATATTTGAAATTCTAGTTCTAAGCAAATTCTTAATTTTCTCTCCTGTTTTACATTCCTGTAAGAAAAACAGTCAATTTTAAACCTTTTTATGACTACCCTTTCTCTTCTTCTGTTCAACCCTCTCCCACAATTGGTAGGGTTCCTCTTCTTCCATTCCATAACATGGTTGCCAAGAAGCTCTAACCAGCACGTTTTGCTGTTTTCATATTTTTTGACCATGTTGTGAACATTTATGAGTGATCCACGTTACTTGGGTGGTAAGTATTTTCAATTTTATTTATTTAATATTATTTGTTTGTTTGTTTTTTCACTAAATTCACTATATTTCTTTTCTTCAACTTGTGTTTATGTTTCAATTTTCTCCTTCTGTGACCCACTGAGGATAAGAAAAGTGTTTCCCGAATGTTAACTCTGGATAATAATTATTAAAAATTATTAAACCTTTTTTTATTATTTCCTTTATCATATTATTGCTCTAAACATCTTAACGATAAACGATCGACACGAAAGAAGTAGAAGGAATTTGAAGTGTATAATTACGTATATAGTGGCTTCATATCAGAATCATTTGTATCACCTCAATGCGAACTACTTTTGTGGCCTGACTACAGAGCTAAGCTGTGAATCCGTTGGCACCCCTGCGTCAAACGCAGTGATCGGCCCTCCCCTCAGGGCGGAAGGGCGGAAGGGCAGAAGGGCAGAAGGGCGGAAGGGCAGAAGGGCAGAAGGGCAGAAGGGCAGAAGGGCGGAAGGACAGAAGGGGCGGAGGGAGGGTCGCACTCTGTCTTTCATCTAGTTTAATGGCAGACATTCGCCTGGAATTTACAAAGTAATCCAAAAGGATCAAATCTACGCTGTCATTGCCACAGGCAGTGGAGAAACGCGATCTATCTACTTCTTTGGTAACAAAGTTCGCTGCCAGTGGTACTCGAATCTAGAACCTATCATTCAACAAAGGTGCGTTTGACCTTCTTTACGATTTACTATTTCGTAAGCTAAAATAAAATTACAAGTTGTTGCAACCAGTTACTATACACACGACAAATTACGTATTAAATTATCGAAACGTGTCATGTGCTTG
The DNA here is from genome assembly GCA_017312745.1 of Gryllus bimaculatus. Classification (NCBI taxonomy): domain Eukaryota; kingdom Metazoa; phylum Arthropoda; class Insecta; order Orthoptera; family Gryllidae; genus Gryllus; species Gryllus bimaculatus. Next base: position 1,177,172 of record BOPP01000188.1, on the reverse strand, counting down.
CGCATAAAAAGCCAAAATAGAGAATAAGTTTCACTTTATGTCAACCAGACCTCTAAGAAAACATTGCGTGCACGAAGACATTTTCCAAAGTTTGTGCTGGAGCTTGAGTAACTTTCGTCTCAAAGTTCCATCAGGATTCTGCCAACTTAATTACTGCAAAATCAACTTTAAAACTTTCTTCTCCCCCCCCCCGTGGGTTGTTCTGTATAAGGAACGACCGTGTAAGAAACCTGAAAGCCCATGGGAAGTAAGAAAAAAGCAAGTCATTTGAGGTGTCGTAGTTTACTGTGGCGGGCGTTGCTGCTCAAGTTTTGAACGCCTGACGCTAAAGCGAGACGCGCTCGTCGTAAGTGTTGTCGGACGCTACGCGGACACAGGCAGCCTCCGGGTAGAGGGAGGAGGGTACACTGAAGCCAAGTCTAGTGGCCTCGTTGTGGGCAGTACTCGAATACCCGCGACCACCCCCAATACCGCAATATGTCGATATTCAGCAGCAATACGTAACTTTCTCTTTACTACGTATATTACTCCATATATTCGTTCGTAGACGATAAGTAAAAACGTTATTGTTCTAAAGGCAAATACAGTCGCAAGTATTCTTATATCAGAGGAAGTTAAAAGTTCCGCATCCACTAGACGATCCAACGTGCATAGAGGGGATTTGGAGGAAAGACGTGAACGCGGGTCGTTGAAGTCTCGTTCCCAAGAGCAGCGCCGGCACTCGCGTTGACGCTGGTGGCAGACGGAGTGGCCTCGTTTGGGGGAATGGAACTGAGGCAAGCGACTCCAGCAAACAACTTATCTTTGTGTTCTCACCTCTCCTGCGAGTCTCTCACACGAGACTGACGAGCTGTTCTGCATAACGGTTTTGTATCGTGCCTTCGATGAACTCGGGAGATGACCTCCGACGGGACCAAGTTAGTTCACGATACACACCTCACCTATTGTTCGACGAGAAACGTAATGTTTCAAAAACAACCAACCATCACAGGTGAAGTGAGAACAGATCACTGGAATTTAGAATGTTCGTTTCAAGTAAAACTTGGTCCTACAGAAATAATAAATCACGCAAAATGTATACTCAAAATGGACACCTTATCAAAAAAGGTTTCATATCAGTATAAAGCACAACTTGGAGGGACATTGTACGTCAAGTAATACATATCTGAAATGTTATTTCAATAGGAAATGCTACGTATTAAAAAGGAAACATGATGGTGTTTAAAGAATACCCTCATAATAGTAGAATTCACATTGGTCATCAGAGGTTTTAGACCTTTGTATCATTACGAACTTGGAGGTGTTAAGGTATTTATTTCTATGATCAATTAGATTTAGGAGTCTTTCAACTGCACAAGTGACTGAGTTGTGTGAAGGAGATGATGCAGAAAATGTGTAGGGGGAGGATGGGAAACGGAAGATCCTGGAGGGAACTCTCTTCGCCTGCACGAGTCCCTCCTGCGGCGACCACTGACTGAGGGGCGCCAGAGCAGCGAGGCCTCTGCTCTTCGAGTCGGAAGGCATTGGCAGGGGGAGGCGACGGTGGCGCCATCGGCCGAGCTCCCCGCGAATCCATCGCCAGCGCTCTTTTGCGCAGAGGCCCCAGATGCCTTGCAAATGGGATGCAAATCCGTGGCCGTGTACGAGCGCGCGTTTAAATACTGCGTTGCGCCCCGCAGCCACACAGTATGGGACGGGTGGCTTCTGCTCGGCCAAAATGTCTGACACGTCGAAACGAGACAAACTAATTTTATGAGAACTTTGGCACTCCCTTTTTCCCCTTCAAGTACGGAAGAGCGCCCACTGCGCGTGACCGGCGGCGAAATCTGTTGCTCTGATACGCAAACAGGCTGGTACTGATCTATTTAAAAGAAATCGAGGCCCTGCAAAGCCACATGACTCAACATGGCTGAATGTGTATTCACACTTTTTTTTATTTTCACTAATGTACATAATTGCACATACCTCGAGCTTCATTCTTAAACTAATGTCATTTTGTTGGAAAAGTTTTGACTTACTCATGTCAAAGTTTAGGTCGACTTACCCAAAAACATTTCTTTCATACTCCAAGGACTCACTCTCTGATTTAGAGGAGAAAACTAGTGCCTCCTCGCTCAGAACATAAAAATGCTCTGCCTTGAAATGTATACTATCAAATGCTTTACGAAATAATATTCGATTTAGTTATATCAAACCTGGTGCTTGTTTTGTTTCGTCTTCATTTCAGAATGGTAATATATATGTTCATTAAATTTTATGTAAATGTTATTGAATATCAACCAACACTGATAAAACATCGCCTAAATATCCGATAAACACTCCAATAATATTCAAAGTTTATTTAACCTATTTTGAAACAATGGAACTATTAAACTGATATTGTATTTTTAATTCCTCAGAATGTGACATTATTTCCAGTTTTAGTGAAGTGAAAAAAGCAAAATCAGGGCGTTTTTAAACCACGAGAATTAAATTTAAATATTTTTACAGATGGGAAAAGTAGATTTTCAATTAAAAACGTATACGTATTAAAAGAAATATTCTAGTATTTTAAAATTTTATAGTGAGTAATAATCACAAACTATTTATGAAAATTAATTTTCGTTAAATTTAATGTGGAGGTAAGTACATGCATATCAGATAATAGTGGTCATATGGATTTTCAACTTCTTACAATCTTTTGAAACATTTACTACTAATATAGTTAACGAAGATAAGCCAAATAATAAAAATATATAATTTTACTAATTAGTAATACAATTAAACAGTAAAATTAGTAGTAAAATTTAATTGTGTACATTAATAATAATTTGTAACGATAAACTGAATAAAATGTTGATTTCAATCGGTAATTAAACACAAATTCATTTGATCGTTCCCCTACCCCTTGGCGGCGGGCATCGCTCACTCAGCCAACTCCCAGAGCAAGAAAACATATTTAGGGCATCTCCAACTCCTGAAAACCGGAATTGGATTAGGACACTTCTGCCATTGGCAGTCGCTGCTACTTTACCAAATAAAAGCCCTCGGAAATATCGGAGGTTGTAATGGATCGTAGGACAGGAATGGTGTAATGGTGGTGTGATGGAACAGAGATGGTAAAGGTGTAATGAAACAGAGGTTGTGATTGAAGCGAAGTTTTCAGACTAGAAATGGAACTTTTAATCAAATGAGACCTTTAACCGAATATATCTCCAAAAAGCTATCATCGTAAACTATTTAAACACGATAGCAGTTAAAGAGGCACTTGGCATGCAAGAGCGTGTCCCTCTCGCACGAATTATTTAGACAACTGAAGTGACGATGTAAATGTGGAGGAAATTACAGAGACACATAACACGCTGGTACTTTTGCTGTAACTATAGTTGCTTCTCCGGTCAACATCCATTTTCCACCCAAAAATACGTAGTACTTGCTCTCGGCAACTTACACGTTGGTACAATATGCTGTAAAATTTACTCGATGCAGAATGAGCATCAAGCAAAATATCAGTTTTGTGGCAACATAATAACGATCATAGCAAAGGTATATTCTACGGGAGTACATTGTATAATACGGACTCTGTTCAACGTGGAAACGCACACAACGTCTGATGTAGGTCGAAAAGTTAATTTATAAAGTGGAAAAAGAGCTTTAATATTCTTGGAATTTTGTTCGATTGCATTGGTCATTTGTGCAGTCAGGCAACCTCCCCTCACAGAATTTCCCTCGTTCTTTATTGGACTGTTGCACGGTAGTGATGATGACTTGCTACGTTTTGTTTACGAAATGGAGAAGCAGAAGGCCAATTGTTTTGGGAGAACTTTGTTCAGTAGAAACAGAGAAGTCGTTAGATCGCTAATTCCTTTGCCATTCTTGCTAAAAGATTTAAGATAAAGAAAATGTCAAACTATGTCAGTGTGAGGAATAATCTTGGTGTTCAAAAGCGAAGAAACATATTTATTAAAAGGTGAATAACAGGGGGGGGCAATAATGAGAAAGAGGTTGCAAGGAAGAGGTCGAATACAGCGAGACAGGGAAGAAAACAGATAAACAATGAAGAAATACATAAAATAATGTAGTGTGTCCAAGCACCTGGTTTGTGCTGCAGTATTTCTTAGAAAAATATTGCTTCATTTGAACCATCAGATTCTTGTCTATGAGGGAAAACGCTTGTCTCTAAAAATTCCAGACTAAAAATGTTTACTATTAACGAAAGCAACGTGGCTTTCACCACAAGCGTTGGTAATGCAATTGCTTCACCGAGTGAGAGGCTAAAGTGCGTTCGAATTCCTTTCCACTGAACCACCTTGCCAAAATTGCTTGGTAACGTGGGGCGTAGAGCCGTCCTGGTCAGCCCCTGACTGTCTAGAAAATACACCACTCTCTACTTAGGAGCTCCCGCTAGGTTTGGTCCTGATCTGTAAATGCAGCTGCACCGTGAGCACGTTTTCCTCAGCTCTCTTTTTGGTAGATACGGGTGAAGCAAGTCAGAGAGCTCGTTATTAAACAATTCGAATCCGTAGTTCCTTTGCTGAAGGAATTACCTTTTCTATTACTCGGGCGCGTACGTTATAGCTTTCACTTTTGCAAACCAAGCTCGTTATCTTCTTTTATAATTCAACTACCCAAGGAAAAAGAGGCTCATAAAGCAGTGGGCATACTTCTTACCGTATGCACATTCCTGTTCCAGTTTTATTGACAATAAATATTTTTTTATAAATACCACTGTGTCACATGCAAATCTTGTATCATACTCTATACTTAGTACGTAGTATTCCTATTATTGAAACATTTTTATATTTTTCGGAGACAATGCAACGACTAATAATTTCTTGGAGAAGAAACCAAAGCATCTATAACATTTCTTTTCATTTGGCATCAAAGTAAATTTTCTTTTCATACGGGTGTTGGGTTTTCAGAAGTTATAAACCTACTGAAAAAGTAAAATCCATAAAAATAGGTGAGTTCGTTTTTCGTTCTGATTCTTGCCCAACCATAAATAACTTTTGTGTGAAAATTTTGGAATTTCTGCCTCATAATTTACCTCACCTGTGAAAATATGGAAACAAAGTTCAAGATAAAAGCAGTCAGAAACATATTGCTGCGTATTACCAAACAGCATGTTTCCTTATTATAAGCTGAGATGTCGGAGAAAGGGAAAAGTCCACAGCCGAAAGAAACAAGCGGGCTGCGTGAGGGCCCAGGTTGAACGCGAGGAAACTTCTGCAGAACAGTTATTCTTATTTTCCAACTTTGTCCCGTGCTTCGGGCTCGCGTGCTTTGAATGCAGGGAGGGGATGGAAGGCAGTTGTTTATCACAAGTGCTGCCGTCTGGCGGGGCGAAGCGGAATGATGTCCCGGATGTCGATGGCCGCTACCGGAAGTGCAGCCGTTCGAAGGATAATTAGTTGGCGACCCGACCGACGGATCGTGCTGTCAACAGCGCCCGCCGTGGGGTTTCATTCTCGTCAGCCGCCTAGTTTAGCGGCGATTTCTTAACTTTGGGGTTATCAATTTCTCGGCGGGGGATGTGCTGCGTGGCTGGTTGTGTCAAGAGGTGTCGTTGCTGGCACTTGGGCTGTAGAGATCGTGTGTGTGGATGTCGTTGTGAGGGCGAAATACGTGGCGATAGGAAATGGCTATAGAGAGAATGGTTGAGAACGCTTCCTACTACCCCGAGGTTACGAGAAGATCGATTGAGAAAACCTAGAAATATTACCCATAGAATGTACTTGCTGATGGAAATTGGTTCAGTTCTCATGCTTCTTACTCGGGTATTTGCTACGGGCTCAGATTTCATTATTATATTATATTACATTATATTATAGTTTATTATTCAATACTTTACACAAATACTTAAGAAATAACTCCGAATAAGGAAAGCTTTAGAATGAACTCTAGATGGAATTCAATTTTAGAATAGAAGAAACCATTTAATAGAGCATCAGTGATATTTACCAGCTTCTGTGTTTGTGAAAAATGTATGTCCATGACAATGTTTTTCTCATGAAGGGTGAGACTTGCGAGTTGTATGATAATGGAGCAATGGCGAATGAGAGAGAGAGAGAGAGAGAGAGAGAGAGAGAGAGAGAGAGAGAGGGGGAGACGTAGGAGGGGAAGAAACCGAGGAACACCCACCGGGCGTCGCGCGTCATCCGTAAGCTTCTTTGTTTCGGCCGCCAGATAGAAGGTGTGCTGTCTGACCGCTGTTCCAGAGGGCACCCTTGGCTTCTGAGGAAGGACCAATGTGTCTACCCAGATCGCGGACAAGGCGAATTCGCAGTTCAAAGGAACCTCCACGCGGTGTCACCATGCGTTCCACAACGGGGTCAGTTGATGCTCGTGGACTGCAACGCACACAGGGCGCCAACGGCGCTGCGTTTCTTTGGGGAGATAGCTTCTGCGGGATAGAAGCTTTAATGAAGGTTTGCTGGGAATATCTCGGGGAGCGCCTTTGATAATCCAGAGATATAAGAAGCTACTAACACAGCAGATTGCTTACGCAAACAAAATCATCATTCGATGGTCAGCTATTGTATTCTACGGCCAGGACGAGTACCACGGTTGATGGGAAGGGCAAACTCTTGCGCGCCTGAGCACAGGTAGCCCGTCTCAGCCCCCTGGCAGCCCCCCCCTCCCGGAGCGCCTAGAGCGCGGCGCGGCTCGCGTGCGCAATGGCTGCTTTCGCTTCCAATTAAAACTTCCCTGACAAGTTTGCAGCCCTGGCGATGGGGAGGACCTACCAGGGATATTCGCTTTTGAGTCGCTGTGTTTTCAGGTATTTATTGTCTCAGGTTTTCTCTCAAACAAGGTTATATCTCATGGCTCTTTAAAAGACGAACGCGAAAAATCAATGTGCATTAGTTGGCGGCTTTTCTCAAATTATGGTTAAATTGCTAACACTGTTTAAGTAACAAAATTACTTTTGAGTTCTAATTCACTGTTTAATTACTTCTGGGTCTTACTGTTCATGTGAGATTCCAAATACTCTGTGAGATTCGAAAAACATGTATGTGTGTTTTCTTATGTTCTAGAATTATATTGATCTTGTAATAATATCAATATAAGTTTTCAATGCAATGTTTTTATGTACTATTTCACCTAATTAGTATAAGGAGTTATAACCTCTAAAGTTTTTCATTTTTCTACAGCTGTGATTTTCATAAGACTGCTTACGCACCAAATCTCAGAAATAAAAAGAAATATTTGTGAAATTCTAAGATTGGATAATATATAGGGGTTGCACACACTGAAAAAAATTATCTCAAACAAGTGACAATTTATAATATTGAATTGATTTATACACTACTGGTCTTCTTATATATTTCTTTCATCTTTTCCATATAATTTAACTATAAAATGGGAACCAAAGGAGGAATTTAACTGCTAGAAAAGGTGCGTAGTAATGATTTTTGGGAACTTGGCTCCTTTCATATGAACATTTACTTTTAGATTTTAATTGCCAACACAAAGAAAGGAAAAAGTTTTGGATGCATCCAAATCTATCAGTACTAAATTAAAGGCAGTGTGAAGGAAACCAAACATCTCTGTTAAGTCTAAAGAGATTATACGAGATGGAATACAGAATTGAACAAATAATAACTAAATCTGGGAAAAGAGAAATCGAGAAACACGGATAAAGCAAATATGAAACGTACGATTTGGAAGTGATCCCGTCGAGTAATTTTACATTTCTCGGTAAAGTAAACGTAAAACAAAGAGTATGACATCAGAAAAGCAAAAGAAGAATTGGTATAAAAACTGTAAGTCAAAATATCGGAAATCAATACCAGGAAGATCAGAATACTGTAAGGCAAGTGAATTAACATTACTTGAAAGTACACTCCAAAGCTACATGGGAGTTTGGACTTCAATTCCCAGCTTCTGCAAAGTTTTACAAAACTCCATAGGGCAAAATACTGAACGCAAGTGAACTACTTTAAAAGAACACCTCCTGGAATGAAAACCCTTTTACTACGTGAACATATGCATTCGTAAGAATGAAGTATTTTCCAATACTATGAAATACTTTACTGCGTAAGTCTACAAAGCGACATTTACAGGCACATTACGGGAGAACAAGCTCCTAATGCCACTCGAAACGGAAGCAACAAAGCCCCAACGATCTTCTTGAACAACGACCTCCCGGAGCAAGAAGCATTTCCACATCAGCTCCCTTCTTCTGTTGCTCTCGGAGGAATAACGCGCATCGTTTGTTTAATCCCTCCCAGCCGCCATTCGCGCAGCGGCGCTTCTTCAGGCGGAGCTCAGGAGGAGTCGATGCGTCTCACTCTCCAAAGCTCCTCGCGCGGAAACAAAACGAGGGCGCTCGCGGAGGCGATTAGCGAACAAAACGGCAGCGTCCGCGTGATTCATCTGTCGGCGCGAGAGCAGCGCGCTCTGGCCGCGGGCGGGGCGAGATGTCGAATGGGCATCAAAGGGCCGCAGTGCGAGGCCTCGACGTGTTTCTCCTGCAGAGCACCGCTTCCAATACATCGACACTCCCCCTCCCATCCACCACAATCACAACCTGCAACCCTCGCGCCCTCACAGGGCGATGCCGCGCACTACTCTTTGGGGGTATGCGTGTATTACGCACCTCGACCCGCACCCGCGGCCCTCGTTTTATTTATCAGAGAACATTTAGAGTTCGTAACGTTATTTTCTCTCTGCAATCGTAAACAGTCTTTTTACGTATCTGAGCACCAATCCTATTAAAAACATTTTGGCACTTCAACCGCACATTTTTCTTTTTTGTTTCTCTCCTCAAAAGCACATCCCACATGCTTTAAACAGATTAGAAAATCGACACCAATAAAAGGATGTTGTGGATATTTGGAACGACCGCAGATGCTCTTTTGATTCCGCAGACTCCACCGCTGAGGCTTCGAAGGCCAAGGCGTCGAGCGGTGGCTGGGGAAGTTTCTGTTCGCTTCCCAGGCTGCACAGAGATTTGTGGCCGAGGCCGCAGCCGAGGCTGCAAAAGACCCAATGGCCACGCCCCTCCCCTCACCCTCCAACAGGAGGAGGGGGAAGTGGATGATTTGCGGGACAAAGTTACTTCTCCTGTCTTCCGTACTACTTACACCTCCGTAGCTGTATCACCATTCAAAAATAACATCACGATTGCAATCCATCAAAATCATTCGTTACTTCAGGTATGGCTAGGTCTTAGGAACTGACGTACACGAGACACGACTAATAGTTATTCAGAATATTAATACCAAAACAATGTGCTTAGAGCTGTTATGTATAGCAGATACATAATTAATATCAATTATAATAATAAGTTTTGCTATAATAATATAGATTTCATTCGCTCGGAAAAACCATACAAGTCGGTTTCATGTTTTTGCAATATTATGTTTTTATTAAATATTGTTTCACATGCTCATTCCGTCGCTCATAGAACTCTCCAATTAGATCAACCAACTTCAAAATCAAACAACATCAGGGGACTTGCAAACGGTACATGTCCATGGTCTACAGAGCCGATGACAGTAGTGAACTTGAGCTAATTTAATTTTATTCACTCACTCCTCCTGTTCACTATAACCTACGTATTATATATTAATTGAAATGTTCGTCCTTCTTTCAGTCATTAAAGCAAATTTTATCCATACTTTTTACAAAACGTTTGCACCAGTCATTAAACTTTGCCAAGAATATGTTTCATATCAATTGGCCAGATTACTGGCTGTGGCTAATGCGCCCTTAATTGGGCTTAATAATATATTAAAGCCGAAAATTAAACTATCATCTTCTTTACTTTTTGAATAAAAGGTGTCAAACAAAAAAGCAACATGCCCCTGCAGACTACTGCATGCCTCCGCACGCTACTGAAATCTGCGATGCTGGTCTTTAGAGAGACTCAGAGGCAGACTTACTTTACTGTCATTTGCGAAACCTTTGATAAAAATAGTATCTAAATCGTTACAAATCTCTGAAATTATTAGAATATTTTAATACTAGATTTCAAAATTTTAAGCTCAAGAAAAGTTTTGATATCCCAAGCTTTTCCTTGCGTATTGATTCAACATCATTTTTACTTACACCTCTTTCGAGAACTGTAAAATAATTTGGAACAAAAATGTTTAAACAACTTGCAGAGTATTCACTGCGCATAATTCGTGTACCGCCATGAACGCCATCGTCATTCGCGACGACTTCCGTTAGTGTTACGGGAGTTTTACTTTTTATTTTCTGGTCTTTGTGTCTCTTTCTGCGAGCGAACAGAAGAGACGCCCCAAGGCGCAAGGCCCTCTGCGCCAGTTGAGAGTTCGCAGGCGGCCGCGCGCGCTTCCAGGAGCTAAAGAAGCCTTCAAACACTCGCAGCCATCTAACCGAGCGCGAGAGTTCTGAACGCGCCCTCCGCTCCCCGTGGAAGTTACACGATGCGGCTGAACAGAAGAGCAACGAGGGGAGGGCTGCAGGTATTCGGTGAATTCGGTCAGCGGTTGGTCATGGTGCTTCATCTGGTAAACGAAACGTCAGAGGCAAAGTTTACATTCAAACACCAGAAAAAAAATTATTCAAGTGCCTCCAACTGATTACTTCACGAAGGACCGATCTATCAATGTAGTTTAAAAATTCAAGTCGTGGCGACAAGAGAAGATATAGGATACAATAACTAGAGACTTTTACTCAATCCCAAGGATGAAAAGTGTCCACACGTCCAATTATCCAGAACTGGTAAGTCTTGTATTTGTCATCTCACAGTTTCACATTTTATCACTTTCGCCGCCGCGTTCGCCGCTTCTTTTTTGCGCCTCGACAGCCATTTCTTTTTAAACATATGTAAATCTTGGTGCTAATTTTAATAATTCATTTTAATATTTTGTTGATTCTAAGATATATTATTATCTGCAATTTAGTTTATTTGTTCAAAAGCACCCTCAATACTACTACTATTTTTGAAAATTACATATTCATTCCACAGCAAACATAATATTGCCCGATACTATTTTTGCACTTTATATTATGTTATTTAGGGTTATTATTTTGATATTCGTTAATGTTTTCTAGTATGTTTTGATTCTTGGGTTATTTCGACTTTTAGAACGTTGGTGCCCATGAAAAATTATATAAAAGAATAAACAATCGTCAATTGTGAAATAACCGATGAAATGGCTTTTTTAAATTGTATATATTACGACGAAAGTTTGTATGAAGACACTTTATGAGCCATTCGCATTAAACAACTTTGTTTTTATTGTATCATTCTTTTACTTCTTCCCTAATTTTCCTCTTGAACACTGTTTGTAATAAATATACTGCTTTAATATACGGCCTAAAAATTTAATTTACTTTCGCCTATTTCTTGAAACATCTCTCCAATTTCCTACTATTATATTTCATCGAGGAAGTTATGTTTCTTACCGACTCTAATTTTTTCCTTTTTAAATTTTTTCTAGTACATATTTTACGGGTTATTTGTCTAATTGTAATAATGTTCTTTTCATACGAAATTTTAACTTCTTGGTAGTGAGAATTCAAGACCACCTCTCATGTTCGAATTTCACATCATTCTGTGGTTCGTCGATTCTCGAGGGACAATGAAGTGCGACCAGCGTTTTCGCAATTTCCAACTAACAACTGCAGTTATTTGGAGTGTCTATTCCCACAATTGTTAACACAATAATTATATTAAGAGTTTATAAGACGTAGCAAGGAACGTTTATTGCAGCATTCTGAACTTTCTTTCATGGATCTCTAATTTTTTGTGGAACTGGCAACGCAGGTAAGTGACTAGACGACGCCCACAGGTCACGAAGTCTGCAGTTCAACATTTTTAAGAGCTCCCGAAGTGGCTCTTTCCAAGCAGTAGAGCGAGCTCTCTTGAATACTTCGAAATCGGGAATTTGTGTGCCAGAGAGGAAGAGAGTCCAACCCTCAGAAACGAGAGAGGACGTTCACCCAAGGGGTCAAAACATCAAAGGAAGAATGTTTATTTGCACCATTCCCGGAAACAAACACTTGTTTGTTATCTTGCGTTGTAATTGTGAGTGTTGTCAGAGATGTATCTAGGAGAGTCACACTGTCAAAAATGTCTGCATTACTTTTAATGTAAAAGTACATGAAAGTAATTATGTACGCACATTAAATTTACTGAACACATATCATTAAATTTACTGTACACATGAACATTAAATTTAGTATATACATGTACCTTAAATTTTTTGTACATTAACTTCAAATTTAATTGAATTATTGATTAAAATTGATCAATTGAGCTTATAAATCTCCGAAGCAGTTGAGCAGAGATTCTTTCAGATGATAAGGAACTGATGTAACAGGCTGTGAAATTCCCTTTCCAATGGAGATAGCAAATAGCCTCGTCCTATCAACAGCAGTTATGGCAATTTCCAATAGAACACTGAATAGGTTCAGACATCAAGCGTAGAGATTGTTAAAATAAACACATAGCGTTGAATATCAAACATTATTATGCAACAATCAGCTTCATTAGATACTGAACCGTGTGGCAGATGAATAAGTATTCGTACGTGTATAGTGAACGTCTAGCGACATTGCAGAAGGAACAGGCTGCTTCTTGCCAACTATGGCGTATGGCCACACCTAAGAACACATTTCTCACACAAAAAAAATGTAAGTCTACGAATTACCATATTCCACATGACAGGTTCTTCCATAAAAGAAATGAATGGTGCCACTACATGTATGAATAAAATGTATGAATGGGCAAAGCAAAAACAGACGGTATGCAGAAGATGCGGAGGTGCAATTTGACAAGAGGCTTAAAGCGCAGGAAACCGTAATTCAGCTTCAAAGCAGAGCAGTGACACTGGAACACCATTCGTTTTATTTAAAGAAAAAAATATCACCCTCATGTTTGTGTCATTAGGGGGAAGAAGAAACAATGTGATTTTCTAACTTTCATATATTTCACTGACATGATGAAATGCAGTTCTTTGGAGGCGTTTCTATGAAAAGAACGCGCTTTCCAGTAACACATACTAAATTCAAAATGTTGCGTTTGTTTCGCAAAAGGAAACAAAATCACGCTAAGAAAATATCTAAAGGAAGATAACAAAAGAAATCATAAAGTAGCTGGCGGTGGTATGTCATGTTCAGTTAGACATTTTGATTTAAAAAAGAAATATTATGTCATATCTTCAAAAAAACCATATGAGGAATAAATATAATTGTCCTATTTTATACATGAATACGCAGAATTGATTAAGGAAAATATTGCCTGAGAATTAATTATAAATAGTGAGTTTTTGCAAAAAACATTTTTATTCCAATTTTAATATTTAAATTTACAATACAGTATGAATTCGATTCGTAAATATTAAGGTGTTCTTTGAATAATTATTTTCACTTTATGACATAATGATGGACAGTTGTAGAAGTGACATTATCCTCTATATGGTGCAGTTTGTGTCCCTAATACGAATATAAATAGTTTGAAAGTGATTTGTTGACACAGCTATTTTACCGATTGAGTTCTGATCGCCCAAATCCATAAAATGTCTCCCTCAGTTCCCCGAAGCGCTACGCCGTCCCTCGCTGCCTCTCGAGTGAGTGAGCGGCCAACCGGAAGCGCAGAGCGAATTTCGCCGACAGCGAGAGACGCATCGCGTTAAACCTGCTCTTGTAAGCGGGTAATGGGCCGCGCTTTCTGTTAGCGCAGCGAGCACTGATGTCGCACGCGTTGGCGCCCCTGCCTCTGTGATCAGCACAAATCTCTCAAGTGACGAGAGGATACGAATGGCCACTGAAATTTCCTAGGTTCTAGGCTAGTAGGAGTGGAGATTCGACATTCCGTAATGGTTTTGAGAAGTACCATGCCACTACCTCGAGAATTCTGGAATGATATTATATCCCGTTTTTATGTACATATACATCTGTCGATGTCCCATGGTCGACTCCCTTGCATACTTGACATCCATTGCCCAATCTAGTTTGGGCCTCACTCAAAGGTTTAAAAATTCTTCAGTAGCTCTCGAAGGGCATAGGTGTCATCAGAAGTAAAGGAGGCGGCTTCGGCTGCCTCATTTGTAACTCCTTGGCCGTCCGCGAGACGCCGATTCCAGGGCATGGTCGTCAACGTTCAGTCATAGTTCTGTTGTCAACCCTGCCAAGATCTCGACGCACTAACGATAATAAACTGATTATCGGATTATTGTAGTATCAGATGAAATTAAGAGATTCGCGAGATAATTATTTAACTATTGTACCATATCTGCTATTTACTATCAAATACCACCTGAGGTCTTTTTGGACGCCAAGCTTTACTGAAAATTATAAGTGATAAACAAGAAAGTATACGGTAATATACTGGGTGTAAATAAATGATTTTATGTAACGATACATTTTATGTTATTTTCAATAACATATTGAATATTATTTATCCAAATTAAATATTTCAAAAATGGAATTACCTTTACCGTGCGTAACCTTAATTTTTGATATATTATTCTTTCAAAAATTTTCTATGAGTTTATGTAAGTTATTTCGGGATAAATAAATTATTGAGAGTATCAGACACCTTTTTTCAAGTTCATGACCAGGTATTTGAAATAAGAATGGGAAAATAATAATTATGTTAATGCATAAGTTAGGTCAAACCGGTCTCAGGCAACGAAATAAAATATTAAATTTTCAATATTTTTTTTAATATATGAAAATGGCATATCTAGAAGATTAAAATAATCCTGTAAATTTGCATCATAATATTAACAAGTTAAAGAAGATGGAGTCCAAAAAGACCTGAGATATGGTACGAGGGTTAAGACGATTGTGCACTGCCAGATATTTTCAGCAATGAAATGGAATCACCTAAGAGACTTTTACTGATATCTAACCGGCGTATGAATCTTGCAACTTCAAGGGACAGCATTGGGACAGCATTGCGGCAGCATTTTAAGAGTGCAGCACCCAACCACCCACCGTCTCCGTCCTAGAACAGCCTCCACATCCCCCGCTGCCTGTATTTCGCCGCTGTCAGAATTATACATGCCTGCGACGCTGTTAACGGGAATTTGCAAGTAAGAACAGGGGCGAAATGAGCGGTATTTCCTCAAGGAAATAAAACTGAGCTCGAGAAGTGGAGAAGGGAGTAAATCGTAGGTGACGGCCGATGCAAATGCGAGCGCGCGGGAGCGAGGAGGGGGCAAAGCCCCCGCTGTCCATCACTCGAAGCGCCTCGCAGGTGGCTTTGGACCCCCTCCCCTCCAGGGCACAGCTGATGAACTGTAGGGGGCTTTGGGACAGGCACCACTCTCTCTCCACATGTTCAAAAGTTCAGCTGCGGGCCTCAGCGCACCTCAACAGAAAACCTTAACGGTTCAAAGGGCGTTGGAGGCGGTATACGTGTTTCTCTGCGTCAGTTGTTAGTGCCTATTGCTTACGGGTGGCCAGCAACTCACGTCATCAGTTTCATATGAGTACTACGTTTTAAACTGCAGGAAATAGCGGTGTTCCCTTTCGCTGAAACGGGTCACTGATTTTAACGTCACCCCAGAAACACCTCTGCGTCCAGGCTACTTGCACTGCACTAATGGGACTAATAAGCAAATAATTTGTGCCCGGAAACAGTCGATACTCTCACTCGGCTGGCTGCTCGCTGCTCACACACAGTCATTAGCCAGCGTATCTCGTCGCTGCGACAATTCGCAGACGAGGATCGGCGTATACTAATTGGCCCGAGATCACTGGCCCACATGGAAGCGATGGCGAGCAAAGGCTCCAATTCCCCGGCCTGGACGCTGTTCGCAACTGTTACGAAGCCACTCCAGCTGCCTCCCGCGACGGCCACGCGCCCAGCGTCGAGCACTAAACAGCGGAGCAATCGGGCAATTGAACCGGAGTGCTTATGAGGGGGTTCCCACCACGCGCCTCCTCGCCCACTCGCTGGCGTCAGCACCGTTTCCTCACCAGCGCTCCGCCTCGGCTGCGGCCGAACTGCGAACAGCCTCTCATGACAAGCGCGGTGGGGCGGCTCACGACCCGATTCGAGGCCGGGCGGGTAAGTAGAGCTCGAAGGCGAGCTCCACGGCTTACGGCGGATAATAATTGTTTGCGTGCAAGCCCCCCCCCCCCGTCCAGCTTAATCGCTCCGCCGCCCCCACCGCCGCCTGACTGGGACTGCACGCCACCTGGCGGCGGCGCAGAGGCGACTCCAAGGCCGGACTAAGGCGGGGGCGGCTGTGAGGATCTGCGCCTGCTGCGCTAGCGGTGGCGGAGGGGAGGGCGGGGCGGGGCGGGGGGGGGGACGGGGTTCGACGGAGCGCGAGCGCCGCCTGTCGCCCGCAGAGGCCGCGGCTGAGGGCTGAGGACGTCACGAACCGCCACGCCCCCCCCCGTCCTCCCATGATGAGGATAGGGGCGCCTCAGATCAATAGCGCTGGCGCAGAGACTCAGACAAGTCATCGAAGCATCTCTTGGGAAAGAACACATCACATGCAAAATCGCACAGCTGTATTAATAACGTTAAAGTAAATTGAATGGCAGCGCTGGCGAACGCCCATCGGCGTGCGCGTGGAGAGCCAACGGCGCACTACAGCGTAATCGAAACATAAGTATTTATGATTTGTTCCTGTACTTAATATTATACAATCATTGTCGACTAGTTCGTGCCACATTATTTGCAGTTTTGGTGCTAAGGCATGAGCATAAATCTCTCGAAACCTCTTTAATATTTTCACGGCAGATATTCTTGAATTAACAAACTGTGCTATGGCTTTCTATGCTGACAATTCAGAAATCTTCACATTCAGCGACTTCATCTCTGAAGAGACAAATGACCTGCAACGACTCTTAAATACCTTTTTTGAATGGGTCAAAAAATGAGAATTATAATTGTAAATATGACTCCTGAAAATGCGAAATCAAAAAATTTTACCTCTCGAACAAAACTCCTTCTCCCTTGAAAAATAAATAATTGGCCGATTACTTCTAATCCCGTCAAATAAATCAATCAAGTACCCCGGCGTCTCTATAGATACCTGTTTCACATGGAAATCATACATTATTCGTAGACTGAATAAAAAGTATGGAGTCCTACTCAAATTATATCCACTTGCTATCAAAAAATCATCTCTAAAAATTGAAAATTTTTTCTTTCTTTGCAAATCAGTCCTAAGACCCTCAATAATTTACGCAGCCCTAATCTTGGGAGGTGGCGCTTTGTTCGTTATGCAACCCTTACAAATCTTCCAAAATAAAACTTCGTACAATTACGAATGACCCGTGTACCAATAGACAACTACATAGAGAACTAGACATAAAATCAGTTACATATTACAGTTCCTTATTGTCCAAATTCCTTTCTAACCTCCAATCTACTCCTTGCACCAGCCACTTTAATCTCGTGAAAACCAGCGTTGCTCCTGGAAGAATTAAATCCCGTCTCCCCAAAAATCTGTTCCGTCCGCCACAAGTTAGAATAATGTTTATGCCACTTTTCTTTTCATATCTTGCATACTTTCTTGTTAGACTAAATCTCACAAAATTAACTAAAATCATCATAGAGGTACTAAGTGAGGAAGTCCTGGTTCAGAACTAAGAACATATTGCACTAATTTACATTAACTTGTAACTTCGAACCACTATTGATTTTAATTAATGTTAATGCTGACCTTAAAGTGGTAATTCCACTGATCTGGTAAAATAAAATAAAAGAAACTATTTTGATCAGTTTCTGAATATGCAGAACTTTGCGCATCAGCATTTACTATAGTAAGTTTAGGGTTTGATTTTGACATCTGAGAAATTTATCAGAACAATTAACGTGTATAGAAGATACTAACGCATATAGAAGTTCCATAATACATGACGCTACTCAATACAAGACGCTACAATGTATTGAATTCTGTCGTGCAATATAACGCGTTTGTGTTGTTTCAGAAATATTTATAAATAAACATTCAGTAGTAAACCCATAAAAATTCTACTTTGAATACAAAATTGTAATTCGTAGGCTACAATTAATTTATATCTTGCTTTAAAAAGTTAATTTGCTAATTTACGTGCGTTTTCGTTTCCTAATGTGTTTAAGCATTGTGAAAGTTTTTTAGCCTATACTATCAGGACCAAATAATGCAATAATGTTTTATTTGAGCCATTGGCTCCCCTGTCAAAGCGCAACAATATCATTTCACGTGTGAGATCGAGCAAATACGACGATTTCATTTTCTCAGAAATGGGCTCAATAGTCCCTTGTGGTGTCTCAAACAATGAATAGAAGTAGCCCAGTCGTGCCGACTTACTCTCTGTTACCTCTTCACCATTGTACCTCTAAGGACTGCGGATTGAATTTTTATTGCCAACAGCACGAAAGAAATACATCATTAGTAGACTTAATGGACCACTCTCTAATTGTATTCCAATATATGGTCAACTCTAGTAGAACGAACGTGAGTGAATCATCCATTTATTGGTTGTGCAACACTCAACATGACGAGATGCGTATGAGGGCAAATGCACGCTCCGCTGGTGGCCGCATTCGAGCCAATGTGGAAGGCCTCGAGAAGGGAAGAGCCAATAGAGCGCGTTCCGTGCCGTGTGCCTGAGGAGCCGCTCGAAATGTCTCGAGGTGGAGCACAAGACGAACGTCGCCTCCGCCTGAATAGCCTCAAGAAAACTCTTTCGGAAGAGACCGCGCATCGACATGCCATTCAGTGCCACTCTGCAGCCACATTGCCATCAAGTTGCCATTTTAAGAAATTCTAGCTCTTTGCAGGAATTCGAATCAGCAACAAAGTTAGTGCGCTGCACCAGGCAAAATGACGCACAATTGTTTTCTATCGAATTGCACGCCCACACATGAAGAACAACAAATGAAATATCTTGTTTAATGCTGCAATAAATTAAATCAGTCTTGACGACTAACAACTTAGTATATATGAAGTCACACAATTATTTACATACAAAAAATATAAAAAGCTTCTGTTCCATAACGAAACTCGTAAACAGGAATTTGTTAATGGCGTAGTGTCTTCCTGGGAGCTTTGCTGTCACCTAACCTCATCTGTTAAGTAAGCATTGATGCACTAAATAGGATAATTTGGTCGGTACGCGCAGTGGCAAAATGGGTAAATTAACATAATTGATTTTGACATAAACATGAAAAATTGAAACTATTTCAGTGTTTTTTGTTGTTGTAGTTTCTTCGAGATTATAAGTATCAAACAAATCCACAAACATCTTTCACACGTGCGCAGCCTACTCGCTTTGCTTTTAATTCCCACGCGCAATAGAAAATAGTAATACAGATAAAATGTCGTGGATCTAATTTTTTTAACTCTTAAATTTCGATAATTGGAAAAGTTAGAAATACAGCGACAAAGTATGTGCTGCTCTGGCACTCAACAGAATGCGTCCGCTCCAGTAGGCTAACGTCTTTCGCACCCACCCCTGTGCTTGCGGTTCCTCTTCTCGCTCCTTGTGCGCTGTGCTGAGGGTCGCTGCCTTGTCTTGGCCCGTCCGCTCGCCTGCGCTGGCGCCCGGGGCGATGGGCGAAGGCCGAAGGACGGCGGGCGCTGAGAGGCTGTCGGCGGCGGTGGCGCCTCTTCCTGATGCGCCCTGACAGCTCCATCACCGCCCTTCGCCCTCGCCAGGGACAAATGACCAGAGCCACAGCGCCACAAGGAAGACGCGCATCGCTGACTCCACGCCCGTTGCTTTGTTTCCTTTTACCTCGCTAATCCGAGTGGCACGGTACAGGGGACTAAGCATAAATATTAAACTTTTAAAGCATGTAGTGGTGGTATCAAAGGTTATCACATTTTACCAAAACATGACAAAAGTGTCATGAACCTTAATTACACACCCCGGATTGAGTTTGCCCCGGATTGTTAGGCAACTTCCTATGCACTAGGACCCGGCAAGTCACAATCTGACGGTGTCTTTTATTGTTTATACCATTTACATACATTATATCTAATTTATTCCCAAAAATATAGTACGCAGATCAACAAGCAGGAACACTCAAACGGACGGACGGAGGAGCTATCGCGAAAAAGATCAACAGAAATTGGCACCCGCAACAACATAGCACATACGACATAGGACTCAGTATTGAATGAATGGAATTGTAAGACGAGAAACATGGGCAGACCACATACAAAAATAGCAGGCTACAACCGGCTGAGGCTAACACAGGTCAGAAATACACGAAACGAAGACGGACGCTGAAGTGAAGGGCGACCGAAGACAGGCGAAGAACGATGAGCAGGCGACAACTCCACATGATCGGATAAACAATACAGCGTAAAATACAGCAATTAAATGGACGTGAATGTTATCAATCGTGATACTTTTGTTGAGTTTTAAATAATAAATGAAATAATAATCCAACCTCACATTCTGTCTAATTAGAGATCATTACCCTAAGTGGCTAAAATAAAATAAAAGAACTAGATTATTTGCGATGACCTAATTGCATTATTCACAAAAGACTGATTCGCTTGATGGAACAAGCTGCATCTAGCCACTCTTTGAAGACAACAGCCTTGCACATGTTCCAGTTGTTCTCTGTCGTCTCACTTCTTCGATCAAGTACTTCTGTTATTTGTCGTCGCCATTGCCCTTGGCAAACTTGTCAGCTCGATATAAGATAGAGAATTATTATAGCAAAGCGGGGAGAAGGAGGCGAAAGAAGGAAAAAAGTTCCGACATCACTGTCATTGGCATTTCTGTCAACCCAAGATACTTCTACGACTGAAGTGCGGACGTGCTGATGCAGAAGGGCGAGTTGAAAACGCAAGATAAGGAGGGAAGTAGTTTTCTCAGACGCCGTAACCAAACGTAGAAAGGGATAGCGATCAGAATGTGGAGGGCGTTGATAATTACATAGAGTAGCGAATAGCCTACTTAGCATTTTCACATTTACCTTCATTTCTGTGTCAAAATAAAGCAAAAAGAGCACATTAAAAATTAGATAAACAATGAAAATATCAAATAATTTTGCTCGGAAAGGTAGATTCTTCTACATAAGAGAAATGAAAAAATCAAGTAATTACGCAACCTTTTAAAATTATGTTTCGAAATTATTTAAGGAATTAAATGTACATTTTTTATACTTGTCAAAGTCCAGTTTATTGTAACGATTATGTGTAAGGGACATTTCTAATGTTACGGACAGTTGTGAAAACTCTTCATTTCCCTTTCTCATATACTAGTGTAACGTCGTGTGTAGGGATCTACACCACAAGGAAACAGACACGAGTGAGTATATACAAG
>BOPP01000188.1:1131111-1145413 GCA_017312745.1 Gryllus bimaculatus | reverse complement strand
CGCCCCGGCCCCAGCCTCGCACCCCGACCCCGCCCTTCACCCTCACCCACGCCGTCGCCCCTCGCCTGCCTGCTACCGCTCTGTGGCATCACCATGGGCCCTCCTCCTCGCCGTTCGCGTCAATCCGTGTTTATATTCTACTCCGGCCTCCCCCGGACACGCAATTTATTCACGTCCTACTCACTCGGCGTTCGTGTTTTTCTTTCACTCTCCCACACAATAACGTCACGGGAAAGCCGCACCACCGTGTTCAATTCTGTTACTCGCTGCGCGCCCTTTCTAAGTCTCAGCCGTTTAGCCACCGCCTCGCTCCACCCACGTAAGCGAGTATTTCGCATGCGCGATCAACCCTCCAACTCGTCACTCCGCTAACTGTCCTACAAAACACACACACACACAGCCACACTCCACGGCGGCGCGCGCTCTTCCGCTCTCAAAAGGAGCGCAAATTGCTTCTCAATGGAACGCGCCCCCTGCCTCCTGCCGCGCGCGAATAATCCGCCTCCGACTCACTCACAAACTCGCCTCCGCCCGGCCCACCCCGGCCGCAGCCTCGCCCCGCCCCGCCCCGCTCCGGCCCGCGCCCATCATTATTGCCGCCCAGCTTCCGCTCACCCGCCCGCCCCGCCGCGCTCCGCCAGCCGCGCGCCCTTTCGCCCAGGAGCGGAGCAGTTTTCAGGCGCATCTTCCTGCCCCTTAGGATACTTTGCAGACGTAGAAACAGCAACATCGTACGACAGATGCCGAATTTAGGGAAAATTCCGCCCAATTGGCATCATAAAGTGACAAGGCAAAATACTAGTGGTCAAAATGCGACCCACCTTTGAGTTTTCGCAATAATAAGTAGAGTTTGTAAAATGTGTATTCAATGAAATCCACATCTAGCGTGATTCACTACATTTACCCGCCTCCACCACTGAACTAACCAGTCAAAAATGTATTTATTTAAAAATGTGTGCTGTGCAAAATTGGAAAATTAAAAGAAACATAAAACCTGGTCTCTAGCAGAATCAGGTCTGGTTGGCACCTTTACTATTTACTGCAGGTGATTATTAAGAATGAATTAGAATTTCTTCTCCGGATCAAGAGAGTATGATTAGAAATAATTAGTTGGATAATATAATTACAAGAGCTAAGAGGAAAATTCTTTATGAGAAAGTAGAAATATGTAAATTGAAAATTGGGTAATTGTATTACATTATTAAGCATTAAATTGATAAAGCAAGAAAAGAATGAAAATCATGAAAACCTCTTTAACATGAATTGATGAGTTATACTGTTCAATTATAGCAGGAAGTAGCGTCCGCCCAGAAGGCGGTTGACCGAGCGGGCGGCGCACCGGCCATCGAACATGCGGAGGGCTTGCTGCCGCGGCGCACCCCATTCCTCGCTCGCGAAGCAGCGACTCGCGTCTCGTGGGCGTGCCTTTGGCTGACGCGGGGGCGGGAATCGTCCGCTCCGATGTGCCGATCTAGCCGCGCACTGCACGTCGCCCCTGACAGCAAAGCGGATTGTGGACGCGTGGTATCAAGTGCGGTGAATAACGATCGTCGAACTTTCTGGTAATACAACTAAGTAAGAGTACGGAGAAGGGAGGTCACAGAGGTGGAAAGGGCGGCGCAGAAGGCAAAGCCAAGGTTTACAGCGAGAAGCCACGGCGTCCGGCCCGATCGCTACGCCGAACCGAATGGCACTGGGCGAGGCCGAGTACCCGGCCGACCTTCTAGTAGCGTCTATCTGCTAACGCGACTCGGTGAGCCCGTGAGAACATCGAATGTATCGATAAATAGCTTTCTTTGGGGTAACCTATGCACCCTCTAGGAATTTCTCACTGATTATATCTCCGGGCAGCATACTGGTTGTGCACAAATTGCATTGGTGCACGTCAATGTAGAAAATATGCTGTCTCTCTCAGCGTTAATGGACTTCACCGGGTCTCGTAATTTTGGTACTATTAACTGGTAAGAACGGAATAGCAAGTGACGGTTAAACGTGGGTATAATTAATATTGAACTTTCTTATTACGAACAATTTCAATTGCAGAAGAAATAAGACATTAAGTAGTTGATACGTACCCATGACATTTGGTGTTTATATCTGTTATTTAGAATCGACTGGGCGTGCCGCACAGATAAACGTGCTGGGCGGCTGCATAGGCCCCGGAAGCCAGGCCACATCCCCTTGTGATGGACAGGATCAAGGTGCTGTAACACAGTCAATTGTGGCGCAGCTGGATCCACCTACATGAGAAGTCCCTTAACGAATGAGTGTCAAAAGTCACAAATATAGTACACGTGAAGTCCCACTACATTTCGTTCAACCAAAAATGACCAATCTTCGAGCCTTTCACATGCAATGACAGTTTGTAATATTGTACTCGAATTTCTTCAAGTAATAGTCCCGAACTACTTATATCCCAAGGCGTGTAAAAGTCAAGATTAATAACAAAATCTAGAGGGCAAATACTGTCATATTTTGAATTGGAAACCCAAACACATTTCATATCAATTATTCGTATAAAAATGAAACCTAAAACACAGAACATTTTGTGGGTACATCTCTGGTGTCGCCCTTGTAATGACAAAGAATAATATTGATTTTGAGAAACAAAATAAACTTCCAATTTAGGATTCGAAAAGCTTTAGTGTCAATGCGTTTTAAAGAGACGCAACTTTATCGATAGGGAAAAGAAGGGGTGCAGCCGAGAAAAGGCGACCGCATTGCACTCCTGGTGAGGTCGGAGGGAGTCGTTTGCGGCGCCGCTGCGCGAGCGAAGCACAGGCCTCTCGTGCTGTTCTCTGCGGCGACCTCCTCTCGCTCGACGTCGGCATCCGCAGGGCGTGTCCTAATTTCGAGGGGCAACGTTGAAGAGGAAATACAAGAGCGTAAGGTCGCGAAAAGGCTTATGGCAGCAAAGGAGAATGAAACGGAGGCGAAGAGAAAGAAGAAATTGTCTGCGTCGGCAGCTTCTGCGAAAAATTAAAAACAAAAATAGCGTCCAGCTTGGTACAAAACCGTCACTTCTCTGTAAATATTTTATCTAACAATACAGGGCAGGTATATTAGTACAGCTTTTACAGAAGTTTTTAATTAAAATATATGAGAAATAGAGTACTTACACATATCTTTTCCTGTTTATAGCAAAAGCTGTTTAAACTTGCAAATTTATTTCCATTTCAAGAACCGTGGCATTAACAATACACTGCATTGTTTTTGTCCGGGTTATTTTTTTTCTGTTCTTTTTACTTTTTCAGGATGAAAATAGTTTCCTAACGTCAACTATAGTTTGGCTGAAGCGTTATGAAGGATGGCGAGTTCAATTTCGATGAGGATTAAGCGGCGATCGGAGAAAGCCACTTTAGGCGACGTGAAAGGTGACCCGTGGTGTAGCGAAATTAAACACGACCACCAAGCGGAATTCGGGGAGATCAAAGACTCCCGTCTTCACTTGCCCTCCCACCCCAAATGGCCACCTTTTTGTGTTCAAACATCTACTCTCATCAATCGCAGGTGCGCCCGGGAGCGTTAGGCGATGCAACGACTTCCGGCGAGGCTGAGTCGAACCGGCCGCTTTCTGGCAATATCCACTGGCTTGACTTCTGTAAAGAGCCAGCACACCCTCTATCTCCTCTACCTCTCTCTATCTCTCTCTACCTCTCTCTACCTCTCTCTATCTCTCTCTACCTCTCTCTCTATCTCTCTATCTCTCTCTATCTTCTATCCTTCTCTCTCTCTATCTCTATCTCTCTAAATCTCTCTCTATCTCCTCTCTTATCTTCTCTCTCTCTCATCTCTCTTGCTATCTATCTCTCTCTCTATCTCTCTCTCTCTATCTCTCCTCTCTAATCTTCTATCTATCTCTCTCTCTATCTCTCTATGCTATCTCTCTATCATCTCTCTCTATCTATCTCTTCTATTATCTCTCTATCTATCTCCTAATCTCTCCCTCTATCTAATCTCTCTACCTCTCTCTCTACCCTCTCTCTATCTCTCTCTATCTTCTCTATGCTTTATCTCTATATTCTTCTATCTCGTCTATCTCTCTCTATATCTCTCTCTATCTCTCTCTATCTATCTCTGAATTATCTTATCTCTCTCTATCTCTGCTCTACTCTATCTATCTCTCTCTATCTCTCTCTACCTCTCTTAACCTCTCTTATCCTCTCTTCTCTCTACTCTTCTCTTATCTATCTCTCTCTCTATCTCTCTCTCTCTAATCTCTCTTCTCTCTATTCTCTCTCTCTATCTCTCTATCTATCTCTCTCTCTATCTCTTCACTCTATCTCTCTATCTAATTCTCTATTTATCTCTCTATCTATTCTCTATCTATCTTCTATGCTCTCTCTCTATCTATCTCTCTACCTCTCTCTCCTACTCTCTCTAATCTCTCTCTATCCGTTCGTCTCTAGTTATCCTCTATATCTCTCTATCTCTCTATCTCTCTCTATCTCTCTCTATCTCTCTCTATCTATATCTATCTATCTCTATCTCTCCTCTCTCTCTCATATCTGCTCTCTTCTATCTCTCTCTATCTCCTCTCTATTCTCTCTATCTATCTCTCTCTCTATTCTCTCCTCTCTCTCTATCTCTCTCTCTCTATCTTCTCCTATCTATCTCTTCTCTATCTCTCTTCTATCTCTCTATCTATCCTCTTATCTATTTTCTATCTATCTCTCTATCTATCTTCTATTCTCTCTCTCTATCTATCTCTCTACCTTTCTCTACCTCTCTCTATCTCTCTCTATTCTCTCTATTATCTCTTATAATCTCTCTAATCTCTCTCTACATCTCTCCTCTATCTCTCTCTATCTTCTCTATCTATCTCTTCTCTCTCTATCTCTCTCTATTCTTATCTTCTCTCTCTATCTCTCTATACCGTCTCTCTACGCTCTCTCTATCTCTCTCTATCTCTCTCTATTTCTTCTATCTGATCTCTAATCCTCTCTCTATTTCTCCTCTCTCTCTCTCTCCTTCTCTTCTCTCTCTTCTCTCTCTCCACCGAAGGTCGACTTCAGTCCTGAGGGCACGGGTTTCGACGCTACCTCACAGTCCAGGTCGGGCAACAGCTATCTGAATTCAATCCTCTGTTTGATGAATTTCAGAAAGCTGTTCAGAAAGGTGATACAAGAGCGAACCTCCTCCTTACATCTTACATAACTACATACCACACAAATAGGGAGACAGTTGGCGATTAGAATTCTGGCGCTCATAGTTGCTGCGGCGGGGTGATGCTGGGGGATATGACGTAGAGAGGAAAAACAAGACCCGCCCCGCCCCGCTCCGCCAAGCCCCGCCCCGCCCTTTCGCCCAGCGGAGCGGAGCAGTTTTCAGGCGCATCTCCCGCCCCCTTAGGATACTTTGCAGACGTAGAACAGCAACATCGACCACAGATGCCACATTTAGGGAAATTCCGCCCAATTGGCATGATAAAGTGACCAAGGCAATAATACTAGTGGTACAAATGCACACACCTTTGCAGTTTTCGAATAATAGTAGAGTTTGTAAAATGTGTATCATGAAATCCACATCTAGCTGGATTCACTAAATTTACCCCTCCACCACTGAACTACCTCAAAAATGTATTATTTAAAATGTGTGCTGTGCAAAAATTGGAATATTTAAAAGAAACAAAAACCTGGTCTCAGAGAATCAGGTCTGGTTGGCACCTTTTACATATTACTGCAGTGATTATAAGAATGAATTAGAATTTTTCTCCGGATCAAGAGAGTATGATTACGGAATAATTAGTTGGATAAATATAATTACAAGAGCTAAGAGGAAAATTCTTTAGAGAAAGTAAGAAATATGTAAAATTGAAATTGTAATGTATTACATTATTAAGCCATTAAATTGGATAAAGCAGAAAAGAATGAAAATCATGAAAACCTCTTTACATGAATTGATGCAGTTATACTGTTCAATTATAGCAGGAAGTAGCCCGCCCAAAGCGCGTTGACCGGAGGCGGGCGGCGCACCGGCATCGAACAGCCGAGGGCTGCTGCCGCGGCGCCCCCATTCCTCGCTCGCAAGCAGCGACTCCGCGTCCTCGTGGGCGTGGCCTTTGCTGACGCGGGGGCGGAATCGTCGGCTCCGATGTGCCGATCTAGCCGCGCACTGCACGTCGCCCCTGACAGCAAGCGGATGTGGAGCGCGTGGTATCAAGTGCGGTGAATAACGATCGTCGGAACATTTACTGGTAATACAACTAAGTAGAGTCACGGAGAAGGGAGTCACAGAGTGGAAGGGCGGCGCAGAAGGCAACGCAAGGTTACAGCGAGAAGCCACCGGCGTCCAGGGGCCCCGATCGGCTACGCCGAAGCCGAAGGCACTGGCGAGGCCGAGTCCCCGCCGACCTTCTATAGCGTCTATCTGCTACACGCGACTCGGTGATGCCGTGAGCAACATCGAAGTATCGATAAAAGCTTTCTTTGGGGTACCTATGCACCTCTAGGAATTTCCACTGATATATCTCCGGGCACAACTGGTTGTGTCACAATTGCATTGGTGCACGGTCAATGTAGAAAATATGTGTCTCTCTCAGCGTTAATGGACTACCGGGTCTCGATTTTGGTACTATTAACTGGTAGAACGGAATACGCAGTGACGTTAAACGTGGGTAAATAATATTGACTTCTTATACGAATACAATTTTCATTGCAGAAGAAATAAGCATTTAATATTTGATACGTACACATGACATTTGTGTTTATATCTGTTATTTAGAATCGACTGGCGTGCCGCACAGATAAACGTGCTGGGGCGCTGCATAGGCCCCGGAAGGCCAGGCCACATCCCCTTGTGATGGACAGGTCAAGTGCTAACACAGTCAATTGTGCTGCAGCTGGATACCACTACATGAGAAGTCCCTTACGAATGAGTGTCAAAAGTCACAAATATAGTACATGAAGTTTCCCACTACATTTCCGTTCACAAAAATGACCATCTTCGAGCCTTTCACATGCATGACATGTTTGTAATATTTACTCGAATTTCTTCAAGTAAATAGTCCCGAACTACTTTATCCCAAAGGCGTGTAAAAGTCAAATTATAACAAAATCTAGAGGGAAATACTGTCATATTTTGAATGGAAACCCAAACACATTCACAATATCAATTATTCGTATAAAAATGAAACCTAAAACACCAGACATTTTGTGGTACATCTCTGTGGTCGCCCTTGTAATGAAAAGAATAATATTGATTTTGAGAAAAAAATAAACTTCCAATTTTAGGATTCGAAAAGCTTAGTGTCATGCGTTTTAAAGAGACGGCAACTTTATCGATAGGGAAAAGAAGGGGGTGCAGCCGAGAAAAGGCGACCGCATTGCCCTCTGGTGAGGTCGGAGCGGAGTCGTTTGCGGCGCCGCTGCGCGAGCGAAGAAGGCCCTCTCGTGCTGTCTCTCTGCGGCGACCTCCTCCTCGCTCCGACTCGCATCCGCAGCGTGTCTAATTCGAGGGGCACGTTGAAGAGGATACAGAGCGTAAGGTCGCGAAAGGCTTATGAGCAAGGAAATGAAACGGAGGCGAAGAGAAAGAAGAAATTGTCTGCGTCGGCAGCTCTTCTGGAAAAATTAAAAACAAAAATAGCGTCCAGCTTGGGTACAAAACCGTACTTCTCTGTAAATATTTTATCTAACAATACAGGGCAGGTATATTAGTACAGTCTTTCAAAGTTTAATTAAAATATATGAGAAATAGAGTACTTACAATATTTTTCTGTTTATAGCAAAGCTGTTTAAAAATGCAAATTTATTTCCATTTCAAGAACCGTGGCATTACAATACACTGCATTGTTTTTGTCCGGGTTATTTTTTTCTGTTCTTTTTACTATCTTTTCAGGATGAAAATAGTTTCCCTAACGTCAACTATAGTTTGGCTGAAGCGTTATGAGGATGGCGAGTCATTTCGATGAGGATTAAGCGGGCGATCGGAGACGCCACTTTAGGCGACGTGAAGGTGACCCGTGGTGTAGCGATTAAACCACGACCCACCAAGCGGAATTCGGGGAGATCAAAGACTCCCGTTTTCCCTCCCTCCCACCCCCAATGGCCACCTTTTTTGTGTTCAAACATCACCTCTCATCATCGCAGGTGCGCCCGGGAGCGTTAGGGATGCAGACTTCCCGCGAGGTGAGTCGACCGCCGCTTTCTGCAATACCACTGGCTGACTTCTGTAAGAGCCAGCACACCCTCTATCTCTCTCTACCTCTCTCTATCTCTCTCTACCTCTCTCTACCTCTCTCTATCTCTCTCTATCTCTCTCTCTATCTCTCTATCTCTCTCTATCTCTCTATCTCTCTCTATCTCTATCTATCTCTCTCTATCTCTCTCTACCTCTCTCTACCTCTCTCTATCTCTCTCTATCTCTCTCTATTTCTCTATCTATCTCTATCTCTCTCTATTTCTCTCTCTCTCTCTCTCTCTCTCTCTCTCTCTCTCTCTCCACCGAGAGGTCGACTTCAAGTCCTGAGGGCAACGGGTTTTCGACGCTACCTCCACAGTCAGGTCGGCAACAGCTATCGAATTCAACCTCTGTTTGATGAAATTTTCAGAAAGCTGTTCAGAAAGGTGCATACAAGAGCTGAACCTCCTCCTTACACTTACATAACTACACTACCACACAAATAGGGAGACAAGTCTGGCGATTAGAATTTGGCGCTCATAGTGCTGCGCGGGGTGATGCTGGGGATAATACGTAGAGAGGAAAACCAAGACGTTAATCTGCGTGTTATTGGCGTCGGATCTCACCATCCAGCAGGGCAGGAACACCGCAATCTCTCGGGATAATGTATTCCAACACTAGCGGCAAAAACATGAATAATACTGGGACCGGGACCATCATTCAATGAATAAATAGATCAATCCCGTAAGTATCTCAATTCCCGTCGCACCAGGGCCGCCTGAAAGGCTCCCTTCGACTGACGGACTCGCATCCGGCGGCGGCTGCAAAATCGCTCGTGCGAATTGCACGCTGGGCCTCACAAACCCACTCACTTTTAGGGCGGGCGCACCACCTCTTCAGCCGCTTCCCATTCGCCTGGAATGACACTGCGCAGGCGATTGCTTGAGAGCACTTCCCTCACAGGGCTGTCGAACAGAGTGCCAAGACTCCGCCAACTGCGCGCGGAATATTTACAGCAAACGCACCCTTCTTTTCGAGGAGGTTGGGGTGAGGATCTTCAACGTAATTCCAGATGAAGGTGATACAGAAACTTGCGGAGAATCCGGAGTTAGAGGCGCGTCTATGGTTCGTGTTGGTGCAGATTTTTAAGGGATAATGATTCACTGCAAAACTACAAATTACACAACAGAGCAATAGTTATTTATATTAGGAGCCATAAAAGTGGCATTTTATTTTGCGAATAGAAAAATTTGCGACACGAAGCCGATATACCAAATTGTGGAATCATACGAGCAAAATAAAATCAATTTTACGTGTCTCATACACTATTTGTTCGAAAGCTTAATTAAGTTTCCTTTTATTTTAATTCGAGTTTACAAAACTCTTCATTGTGTACCATGTTACCTTAAGATCAGTTGCAGTTGATCAGACGAAAATGTTTTGTTTTCTGGGTTGAATTCACAATTTCGCCTGGTCACATGCGTATAGTCTCTCTTTTAGCACTACTGGTAAAAATGTATTATTTAGTACGCTTTGAATGCCCTGAAAGTAACTGTTTTCTACTAATAGCTGTCTGAAAACATTGTTATGTTGCGTTTATTGCCGGTTTTCTTTAGTAGTTCAAAGTCTGAATTCGAAAATCGTTTACCTATTTCTATCATATGTCATGCCTTGCATCAAATTTTCGAATACGAAATATAAAAAGGGAAATTATCCTCGCGAGCCCCAATCTTGTTACATTCGATTGTTTATAAGATTAAACATTTAAATGAGTGTTTTCTAACCGTCAAAAATCCACCAGGAAGGCAATTAAATATGGATACCTGCTTTAAACTGTTATTTGTATACATATCCGAAATAATTATGGATTTAGCTACAGAACAATATTTCCTAATTGTTTCTATCCTCACAACTCCTATTCCACAGAAGACAAAATCTATTGTTTCGTAAAGTAATACAAGCATTTAATTACAAATACACTTTTATATGTACACATGTATACGTGTATACGTGGTTCTAGAACTTCTGTAAATACACACAAATCCCTAACAATTTTCTCTTCCGTTATTCGAACACAAATGTTTCATCAACAACTATCACCCAGATATCTGGCAATAGAATCAATTCTTACAATAAACCAATAATTTCCCTCTTAGCATTGTACATGCCAATTAAGAGCGCTCAATTAAACGTATCACAAGCACTGCACGATGCAATTACATTTTAACAGCATTGTTTCGCAGATAAAGGATACCAGAGGTAGCAAATCTCATCGGACTGTCGCAGTCATGTCGCTTAGGCAGTGGATTTCTGGATGTAAATCCCAAATAGGACATTACTCACTCACAAATGATTCCACTTCACATTAATGAGCGGCTTCAATCCATCGGTATCTGCAGCTACACAAGTGACGTGTTCTGGCTTTATCGTTCGGGGAACAAAAGAAAAGATTGAAAAGCGACGGAGATATTTCAGCAAAATTTTGACTGTCAACACGTCACTGACTGTCAACTAACGTTTTCGCAGCACTAATGTATAAAAAATGGCACTTATTCACTCTTTATTTATTGGAAAGTGGTACTTTATGGTAAGCGTATGGCAAAGCCTACTCCATCGTTCTCGATATTCGAGATTAGAATGTTCCCAAGAGTACATACTTTTAAGTTTCCATGAATGTGTACTAAGAATAATGTACAGATATCGTACGAAACTGTTTTAAAATGATGAAATTGGTCCTATCATCGCCTCGTCCGTCAACGTTATATTCGTAAGCCAAACACTCGTTACGAAAATAATTATTAATACACTAATGTTTAGTTGCATGACCAGTATGGTTGCAAGCGACCACTTTGATATCCATTACAACATTTAAAAACTACAATTTTAAATTGCAATGCTTTGCAGAAAGCCGAAATTCAATTGCCCTCTCTTAACTCTTCTCGAAAACCTGGCTGGAAATAGGAAGTAATACTTTGAAAACCAAAGGGAATTGATTAATGATAATTGATTAGGACGAAAAGCTCACGTCAGTATGGAAAAAGAGCTGAGAAAATCGAATTTTCTTCCAATGTTTCCCATTTGAAAGAGGAGCAGAAAATTCGCGCAGGATACGAGTTGATAAATCCACAGCGGAGAGGCACAAAATGGCTGAAGGCAGAACAAGAGCGAGCAGACACCCACTGCCTCCACCCTGTCACCAGCCCTTTCACCAATTCTTTCATCCCCGCTTACGCCTCTCGCTCAGCCTCTGTCGTCGCTCCTTCGGCGTCGCTGCTGCCGCCTCCTCGCCACCCCACTCCGCCTCTGCTTTGCTCTTCCCCCTCCTTCACGCCCCCCTTTCGACAGAATCGTTTTCACAATTCAATAATACTGCCAAAAAATACAGCACAGTTCGCAAAAGCAAATTTCAACAATTCAAGCATTTTAATATTGAACAGTTCTGCGAACAACATGCTTCCAGGCATAATAAAATATATCTATAAAATAAAGTTCAATTCGTTATATCCTACGTAATTGCAGCAATATTTTTGATTCTTCTCTGATAATTTACTGCCACTGAATTTGATTTTTCGCTCGTATATTACGCACGGGTTGCGATACAGTTGCAATAACAATAAATTGTTGGTAGCGGATAAAATTAAGATGATAAATCATTTCTGCTCCGCCTCTATATATTTAGGCGTTAAATTGCGCTGGTATTTTCTTGTTGCAATTCTTCTTCCAGAGCGGAGCTATAGTCCACATTTGGAATCGACGTCTTGCATGCGAGTCCTTCCGTCCGACGTCATGTTACGTGACCAGAAACACAAAATGTTATTGTTTCAAATCATACACCCCTCTCACACCTGTTGGAAGAATCTTTTCTACCATCGAGTGCTTTGATCGAATCCTATGACATTTGTGAGAACATATTATTTTATACATGGGTTGGGACGTAAATCACGGTAACTCTTGTTTGCGTTAGAGTAAGAAGACAACCCATGAACCTCACCCACGAAAGTACAATTTATAAACTAAGTGCACAAACATTGAACGACTCACCAAAATTGTGACCAAACACAAGACACCGAACTGTTTTTTTATATTAATTAATTAATTAATTAATTAATTAATTAATTAATAATATGTGGAACACAATTTGGTGAGTCGTTCAATGTTCGTGCAGTTAGTTCATAAATTGTACTTTCGTGGGTGAGGTTCGTGGTTGTTAATTAATTAATTAATTTACATCTTAATAAATATGAAAAACCACTTCGGTGTCTTGTGTTTGGTCACACTGATTTGCTGGCAATTGTGTTGAAATGAGAACTGGTTTCACGTCTCAAAGCATTTTAGCACATATGAGTCTAATTTCAAAAACTTCGCGTACTCGCTCTAAAGGACCGAACAGGCTCGATTTCACAACGAGCCACATTGAGCACTCACAGGCGTGCACTCACAGGCGATCGCCCTCTCAGAAACCCTGCGTGGAGGGGAATTATCACATATTGCACCAATTTACTGTGTCATTCTTGGGCATTTGTCCAATGGATAACTGACTAAGATTATGAGTGCTGCTTGAAACATATTACATTCACCTCGCCCTGCGGTAGTCGGACAATTCAATTCACTGTACTAATAGCGACACAGAGGCATCTGCTGATGTGAACGCACCCCACTGCAACATTTCTTTCACGCTACAAATTAACTTGTGCGATCTGAGAACATTTCATTTAGAAAAAAAATAGTCTTTGTCTTTTCTTTTCCCTCAACTTCAGAATAAGAAAGAAACTTTGTTCAAGATGCTTTTGACTTCGTCCGGTCGGTACTACATACTATCGTTCCAGACATGTGAGAGATTGTTTTGACTCTCGGTTGATGATGTCAAACCAAACGGGGGGGGGGGCGTGGCAGGTGAGTAGCACGTATATGATTTGCATCATCTCACCAACGTTGGCTAACCAGAGCTTCAGCTGTTTCAGCCCCCTTCATTTTTGTCCTTCAGCCAACTGTAGTTTGTTTGATAGATATCAATGTACTTATGTAGCTAAAAGCAAGAATCCACACTTTAAAACTTTCGTTTAAGAAACCTAATTACAAGCATATTGTGTGATACTTTTAGTCTATTGTGAGTTTATTAAAATCGCAAAGAATGTTAACGGGGCTCTTCAAAATTCGGTAGCTATGGCCTGTACTACTACATACGTGTGATGAATTTACTCGCTTAAGAATTCTTATGAACTTTCCAGTGATATTTTCTTTCTCGCAGAAGTTCTTGAGGTAAGAGTCAAAGTTTCATTTCCTTCCCCTTGCAAATGAAGTGCATTAGCCACATTTGAGAGTTAGCGGAAGTAAATGAATTGCGCCCGAAGGAAGACGTTTAACACCTTTTGCTAACAACCAAGGAAGGTATTGCTAATTTGGTTTGAACAATCGAACTCTCCTACCCTGGAGTCTGAAACGCAACTCGTCGTTTAGTGACAGATGTGTCGTATCGTGCCACTCCACCTCCCTTGTAGGTATTTACACAAGTTGGACCAGCTCGTAGAATTTTAAAAATTGGGATTTAAAGCATATTAAATTACTTACACTTGTGTCTTCGAATTGAGTTGGGATATTGAATGTGGGAGATTTGCCAAGAAACAGCAAAGTACTGGATCAAAAAACTATGATTTAGAATCTCAAGTTTCACCAAAGGTTTGCTCTGAAAACATTCAATGAACATCAAAGTTAAAATGATGTACGAGTTTGTTAACTCATTTTCATTTGAAGTTTTAATTAAAAAATACACTATAAATTGTTTTATAGGGTTTGAAGAAATATAACCAAAACGTAAGGTATAAGCAATGAAAAGTTAATTTCTAAATAGGTTTGGCTCTAAAATGTGGTTTCCTATTGATAAGCAGGTTAAATGTTAACTATATCCATCCATTTATGATGGAATGTTATATAAGGTCCATCAGACCATTCCTTAAAAGAAGAATAGCCATTGAAAAATATTTCATTACAACATATTGTTCCAGTGAGCCAAAAATTAAAAGTAGTTTTGCAATGCAACGTGTCCAAGTTACCAACATTTCGTTTCTGTACACGCAGCCTGTCGCCCGCGCCCTCGCCCTCGCCCGCGCCCGCGCCTTTGCCCCGCGCCTTCCGCCCTCGCCCTCGCCCTCGCCCACGCCCTCGACCCACGCCCTCGCCCTCG
>BOPP01000188.1:1085825-1112642 GCA_017312745.1 Gryllus bimaculatus | reverse complement strand
CCTGCCGACGGGGGGTCGGCGCAGGATTTCGCCTCCTAGCGCGGGAAGATCAACGCTACATCCCGAGGAGGAAACACGCACGACACTTACGGGACCTAACACCTGAGCAGTTGACGTGCCCAGAACAGCAGGCCAGGTAAGGCTACCTGGTGGAAGGTTCAGTGTGCGGTTGCGGCAGTGGAACGAGAGGAAGACTGAACTGTGCCATCGCGACTAGTGTAGAGTCATAGACTTAGCTCCCTAGAGAGAGAGGAGAGGAGAGAGAGAGGAGAGAGAGAGGAGAGAGAGAGAGAGAGAGAGGAGAGGGAGAGAGAGAGACGAGTGAGCAGGAGGAAGGAGAGAGAGGAGAGAGAGAGGAGAGGAGAGGAGAGAGAGAGGAGAGAGAGTTGAGAGAGAGAGGAGATAGAGAGAGATTAGAGAGGAGATAGAGAGGAGATAAAGAGAGAGAGAGAGAGAGAGAGAGGAAGAGAGCAGGAGAAAGAGAGAGAGAGAGAAAAAGATGAGAGAGGAGGGAAAAAGAGAGAGAGAGAAAAAGAGAGAGAAGAAAAAAGACGAGAGAAAAAGAGAGAGAGAAAGAAGGAAGACGAGAGAAAAGAGAAGAGAGAAAAGAGAGAGGAGAGAGAAAAAAGATGCGAGAGGAGGAAAAAAGAGAGTAGAGAAAAAGAGAAAGAGGAGAGAAAAAGAGAGAAACGAGAGGAGAGAAAAAGCAGAGAGAGAAAAAGATCGAGAGGAGAGAAAAAGAGAGAGAGAAAAAGAGAGAGGAGAGAAAAAGAGAAAGAGGAGAGAAAAAGAGAGAGGAGAGAAAAAGAGAAAGAGGAGAGAAAAAGAGAAAGAAGAGAGAAAGAGAGAGGAGAGAAAAAGAGAAAGGAGAGAAAAAGAGAGAGGAGAGAGGAGAGAAAAAGAGAGAGGAGAGAGGAGAGAAAAAGAGAGAGGAGAGAGGAGAGAGAGGCGAGAGAGATCGAGAGCGAGATAGAGAGAGAGAATATCTTGCAAGGTAGAGGCATGAGAGTAACTAAAAATAGCCACCCGCACCAAGACAGCCGTAGCAGAGCAGGGGACTTGTAAGTGGCTGGCTCCAAGGCGCCGCGCCGTGCGCGAACACAGCGGCGGTTAGGCACATTCAGAGCAGCGCGTGGGGGGGGGGGGGTCCGTTTATGAGGTCGCGCCTCGCGTCGAGTAGAGAATGGGTTTCCTCGCAGCTTGTCCGCAGAATCGTCGCCCGCCGACGCTGAACGCACGAGGTAGTAATCCGGATGTGTTCGGGCACGGATGAGTGGTGCTCGACCACTGAAGGGAAGGTCGTATCTGCGGAGGCACGTCAGATGCCGAGTAGCGAGTCGGCCTAGTTGGCTAGTCACCTGCGCAGCCGCAAGGCACGAGAAGAAGCGACGTTAAAGCTAATTTGCTCCGACATACGCTTTAGAGTGAGGACCTGTAAAACATGTAATTAGTTGTGGACAATAAATTGTATATAGTCTACTCGTTTCTGTTTCACTTGGTCTACATCGCTCCCCACGACGTCACACAAGGAATGACAACTCAATGGATTATCCCAGGCATTCAAATCGCATGGTATCTACTGAACGAGCATCTCACAATATTCTTCAGAAAAGCGCCCGAACGTCAGCAAGGAGTCAGATGTAGGGTGTCACGGCAACTAAACGATAATACTCATTTCTGAGGTATTTGGAACTCTCCGAGCAATAACAATACTTAAAAACATATATATATATATATATATATATATATATATATATATATATATATATATATATATACATACATACATACATACATATCAGTAATTGTATACTCTTCTAGCTGTAGCAACTAATTTAGAAATATGAACACTTGTACTTGTAAAGTAAAAGTTATAAGTTGGACCTACTCCTTCAATGAGTGCACGAGATTGAGAAATTCGTTATTTGCGATTTACAGCACTCCAGTTAATTGGATGCGGCGTTACCTGTGTATTAATCACCACAATCCATTAATGCCATTCCTTCCGCCTCGTGGCTTCCGGAACAATGCCATTGAAGGCTGTCTCTTCTCGTTCTAAAAAAGAGGTTCTTACAAAATATGCAAGCTGTCGCTCCAGCGCTTCAAAGACTTATGGGGGAGAAACAGACATAAATGCATATTTTACAAAGATACATACCTCACATACGCATACACGTATATTTTTCATTGTACCTAAATTGGATATTTATTTTCCCGCTTGCAAGATGTCCTTGTGGGCTTTTAACTGCTCGAAGATCGCGGAGGCCACGTGGTGTCGCTGCTGGGATAAGGGAGGAGCCCTTAAGTAAAAACTCTGGAGAGCGCCGTAATTCGCGCGCAAATAGCCTTTTAGCGCTTTAGGGCTTTTAGCCACGGCCCCCTCCCCTCCTCTCCCCTCCCCCTCCCGGCGCCCCCTGCGCCCCGCTTTTGGTTCAGCGCAGAGACGGAGCAGAGAGCGGCCGGTTCGCTGCCCCGCGCGCGAATCAGAGGCGCAGGTGTCTCCCACACGCATCCGCTGCGACGCTCGAGGGCAGAGCGCTGCGCTCCGACGAGGCTGTGGGGAGGACGGCTGCTTCAACTGTGATCATGCCGACGTACTCTCACGACTCCGAGTCGAATGTGCTCCAGTTCGTTGAGCTTTAGACCATATTTAGAGCTTAAGAATTGTATAGATGATGCTTTAAAAAGCATTTAAATACACAGCGGCAGTGAGGCTCAGGGGGTAATTACCAGATAAGAAGGGCGCTGATGAGGCTTTGAGGACACCCTACTAACACACTGCCCCACCCTCGCTACCCGCCGCAAAGGCTGCCTCAACTGCAAAATCAATATCGTGTTGCCTGCAATATTACAAATGTGCTACCGGGAAGGAAGATTTCACAATGCAACGGCGAACTGACAGTTAATAAGCCTTGCAGATTTGAAAAAATCTATTATGTAACTAGAATACATTAAATAATTCTAAAACGCAATATAACAAAAACATAACTGGGTGATTTTGGGTGCATCGAACTTCGAATAAGATGTAACGTACTTCACCCCTGGGGACCTAAGACAAATCTATAAACTGTTTCTATTTCTCCCCTCAGAATTAATTTATATCTTCCAGCTTACACAAAATGCATAGTATGTGTAAGCGCCTGCATTTTAATTCAATGAATAACCTTTGTTGCACTTACGTTTTTAATCCGAGTCTGTTGTAGTGAGATTGGGTCACCTGTTCATATTACAGTATACTTTTACCACTGAAGGTTTCTAGAGCTGAAGCAAGAGAATGACACACATTGAAACTTCCGTGTAAAAGAGACCTTTTATGGAATGAAAAAAGGCGTTCAGCCGTTTAGTAAGGAAAATAGGAGACAAAAGGCGACCGCTTTAGCTTTAGGATAATTTCCTCTCGATCGAAGATAAAACATAGTCCCTTTAGTGTAATGAGCAATTACTCTACTATTCATCAGCGCTGCGCGAGGCAAGCGCCCCACAAAGGCTACTCAGTGTTCGCTGCACTGAGTGTTCACGCCCTCCCTCGCGCCCCGAAAGAGGGCGTGCAATAACACACCGCCCGCGCAGCGGCCTTTGGCTTCTTGCGCGCAACGGATCTGGCATGTGGTTGTGGGCGGATGGTTGGGAGGGATGGGTGAGGAAAGAAGAGAGGGCACGGGACGAAGGGGGACGGCGAGAAGGTGAAAGGGAAGGGACAGGCTGGAAGAGAAGAGAAAAGGGGGGAGTAAGGAGAGAAGGGGGTTGCCATGACGCAGATTCGCGAGGATGATTCCAGCGCCTGTGGAAGTGGAGCCTTTGAGGGAAAAGAGTTTATTGGAAAGAGGGCTCCACCGCAGGCCAGTTACCCTCCTTCCGGGGCAGCGCCCCCCCTCCCTTTCCCCTCCGGCGCCACGGTAGTTGCGCCCTCCGCGTGGCTTTTGTTTCGCCCGCACTCGCTCCCGGTCTTGGCGCTTTTGACGCACTCAACATTACTGGCAACCAAGCTGGATTTAGAAACAAGTGATTAGACACAAGAAGAAAAATATGATGCAAAGATTACAAAAGAATGAGCAAAATTATGTTTTAGGCACATGCGGTGAATGGATATGAGCAGATGTCCTAGTTTTACAGTGATTTACAGACCACAGCAGTTCTAACATCTCGATTCATTCGTATTGCGATTTTAATCCTACC
This sequence comes from Gryllus bimaculatus, assembly GCA_017312745.1. Classification (NCBI taxonomy): domain Eukaryota; kingdom Metazoa; phylum Arthropoda; class Insecta; order Orthoptera; family Gryllidae; genus Gryllus; species Gryllus bimaculatus. Next base: position 1,108,466 of record BOPP01000188.1, on the reverse strand, counting down.
TCTCCAGTCATCTCTCGAACAATTCCTAACCAAAGGAAGTGCTACAAAGACAAAAATGTTCATATTCATTCATGTTCATTTCATTTATTTGAAAATTCAAAAGTTTGAATAAAATTCATTTTGTCAATGAATGCATTGTGCAGTGCGTTATTCTCCGAATAAATTAAAGAAGTTAGAAATGATTAACAGCACGTACTTTCTCGTACTAGTAATGGTTTCGTAACATTATAATACAAAAATGTCTGTCCATGTTTTCAGATCTTCAAGAATAAACTCGTACGTATAATTCGTATGCTCTACGAATCGTATCGCATTAGACACCAAAACTTAACTCATTTAAACGTGTTGCATCCCAACAAATTCGACTATCAAAAATTACGTTTGATAACCCAGAAAAAGTGTCAGTGCTAGCAACTGCGTCATTTTGTGATTTTTTGTTCTAAAAAAACATTTAACCAACAAAGGTGCCATTTTTGAGAAAAATTTGAAAGTATAAGCCATTATATAAAGTACCACCAAAATTCAAAATAACCTTTTCAAATTAAGAGGGCATGCACAGGATCGATGGAGACATACTAATTGTGGCAAAAACCCCATGTTTTCTCCGGTAGCTTTGTTGACAGACCGATGAACATACAGATGCGCTGACGTAAACCAACACTTTCTCTAATCCACGTAAACAGTAAGCCGGAAAATGAAAACTACTTTCTCAGGCCGAGCTTCGGAGCGAAGTGCTACAACGCGTCAGATGAAATTCCTTAACGCTAAGATCAGTGTGATCAGCTTTTTTAAGCATAAAAATGAAATAGTTCGATAACTTTTGGTTGCTAGATCAAGACGTACAAGACAAACACTACCGGATAGACGGTCAAGTTGAACGCAACTTTTTAGTCTCATTTGTAAAATTTGACTTGTTTTGCAGACGAGTACCCATGAAAGACTAAACATGTGTTTCTGTAGCAGTGATCACTATCACCTGGAAAGAGTCGTTTGCTTATGATTTGTGCATTTGGAGTTCCTTTCCGTAGCCCTACTTGCAAGTCCTCTTCCGAGCTCATGAGTGGTGGTGGTGGGGGGGGAGGAGGCGACGTAGCGCCGAGTGCTGTCCTTTATCAGCGCCTCAAAGGGCTCTCCTCCCCAGGGACGAGCGAAGGGCGGCCGAATCTATGCTGGCGCTGCTTCTTTCGGCCAGAGCCACAAAACGACTCAATCAGCCTCCCACCGCAAAGCCAACTTTCATTTACTCTTTGCCCTCCGCTCTTGCCACTTCAATGCTTTGCAAAGGAAGAGAGTCTACTAACGCACACTAGCAAGGCCAATACTTAGTATTTAACGTGGTTGAGAGAATATGAAATATATGTTTCTCTTTTTCGTTTATAAATAATATAATAAAAGGTACACCCAAGTCTCAATGCTAAATAATTAAAAATTTTACAATTCAGTAAAATGATTACACCAAACGGGTATATAAAACTGTATTTGTTGTTGACAATTACATTGCTTTGCTTCGTGAATTCCATTATTAACTGTTTCTTCTAAACAGTAACCTCTTCATATTAGCTTCTTTGGTCAATATAATGATTTCCTAAAACTATTTAATAGCGCATCTGATTGAGCCAAACCATTTCGAATATCTTCCTTTTACAAAAAATGTGTGTAGTTTAGGAACATTACTTTTCGGAATCGAAGCGGCACGTGGAGAGACAAACAGACGCGCAGTAGTGCGTTACGCGATAGTTTTTGTTCTTCCAGGAAATTTTTCTTCAGCGAGAAACCACATCGAAGAAGAAGAATTCATGTAGTTTCGGAAGTCTAACAGAGACATCACAGAAATTAAATGAGACAGGATTTGACCATTTACATACAGTGCAAGCTATTAAAGTCGTTTAAAAAAACTTATTTTATCCACATGTAAAATTACGAAAACTATATTATAACATTGGAGAAACAAAATTAGCAATTTTCATTGAACCTCAACCGCCCGTACTCTACCAAGAAGTCCAACGGGCACAGGGCTAACTGGGGGCCCTTCCTTCACACAAAGGGACGGAGGGAAGCTGGTAACAGCGTGCCCTGGCCTGCCCTCTGCCGGCGGAAGTTTTAAACTGCGCATAACGCAATTGGGGAACCTCCCACTGCAGCGCCTCCTAACTCCCCTGCCCCCCTCCCCCCCCTCTACGCGCAGTCAATTGGGCATGCAGCGGCGTCTGTCTGCTGCCGCTCGCCACGCGCCAACTCCGATGGCGTGCTCTGAAAATGGCCGGCCGTCGCTGGCGCCAACTTCTTGGCGCCACGTTTCCCCACGAAGAACGAGGAACTCACAGAGCCAACCAGGACGAGTTCTCTGCTTTCTTCCTCTTTTTGAGTTCTTTCTTAGAAGGGGAGGGTGTCCGTATGTGCTACGTGAATCTCAATGTCTGTAAGCTGAAAGTCAATAGAAATTGCTTTGATGACGCCCTGTTAAAGGACAGGACTAAGAAACGCGTTTTATCTAGGGAGAAGCTGATAAGTACCACGCTGCTTTTATCTTGAATATCATCACATTTTGTTGCAGTATTCTTTTCCCAAAGAAGTTAATCTACAACACCCTCCTGATATCGTTATCATCTCGGCCTATTCCAAGGAAGAATCAACGTATTTATTTTTTTTTATTTCCTGGCACAATTTTACTTTTTGAGAGGAGAGACCTTGCCCTGGCAGTCAGTCCATTTGGTGCCACTGTGCGCCTGGCCGACGTTCGCCTCGGACGCAGCGACTATCGACCTTCAATCGAAGGGCCTCTCAAGCCATAGCTCTTTATACGTAATGTTATTCCCAGGCGGATATATCAACTTAAGTTTCGGTTCAGACGGAGGTAGTCGGAATACTCCACAAGTGGAGTGAAATTGGCAATCTACTTTACATACCCAAACCGCCCGGGATGGAGGCTAAAGGTTAAAATATTGTCATGAACATCAATACTGGATCACAGATGAGTATTTTTCGGGGAAGCATAAAGTTGAAATAATTCATTCATCAATAAATGTGCTGAATAAGAAGAGTGTGGGAAATGAGTTGCAATTCCATTTATGGGGAAATAATAATTTTATACAATACACGGACAGGATCAGTTTGTTTCAGGAAAGTTTGAAGCAAGTTGCCTCCGCCCGTGCATCTGGCGCCGGAGGCCCACACAGCGGCGGCTGCGGAGGGGCAACTGGGGAGGGGTAATTTGTGCATAGCAGCAAGCGCCTACCTAGCGACCTGCGCGTAATTCACGTCTGAAGAGATCAACGCGAAAGCTGTTCACATTACGCCCAGTGACAAGCGGTGGAATAGGTAAACATGTTACTATCGAACCAAAGGCACGCACTGCTGTTAGCAAAATAAAGGAGCGTTTCATGTCGGCTTAGGAATGATGCTGCAAATAAAACAGCCTCACCCTGGTTACATGTCTGTATTCATTACAAACTCACTTCAATCCAATCAGGTCGTGGCGTTTTTCGTGGCGAGACTGAGGCTACAGAACTGCGCTTCCGTCTGACCGCACAAATTTTGCTATGCTCCTTTCACCGGGAAGTGGAGGAAGGCGATATCATTCGGGGACGAAACAGGTGATTTACATTTAGCTCAAAGACTTCGTTTGGACCTGAGGATCTTTTACATGCAGTCAATCTACAACGTAGGAGAGCCGGCTTTAGTTCCTCTCTGAAGGAAGAGGTAAGACGAATTTTTTCGTCGTTAAAATTCCATAGCTTCGATTGAGTGTTTGAAACTGCAAAGTTGGTTATAACAGTCCGATACGCTAATTGTTATACACTCCACTCACGTCACCATCACGAGACGGAGCTAAAAACCACGCACGCACAGAAAAAGCTCCTCTTGCAGCAGCCGCGGCTTCCGCACAGGGTGAGAAGCGGAACATTTGAAAACGCTCCCCTCCCCTCCCCTCCCTTACCCCCTCCCCGTCGCAGCGCTGCGGGACGGCGCCGGGATATTCCCAGAACGAGCGGCAGTTGTCGTAATTCCTGCGGGCTGAACGCGCTCTTTATATCACCGCTCGGCCCCCTGCACGCGCCACGGCCGCCTGGTGGCACCTCCCTATCTCCCCCACCAGCCCCCAACCCTCAACCTCCTGCGTAGCGCTTAACGTATCGCGTTGCACTACAGCTTGAGTAATACGACAGTGCAGGTTTGATGATACAATGAGTAGTTATTAGGCAACGTGACTAGAAACACATAAAAAATACCATTTTCTCTCCCGGGCACACACAAAGGGCGAAACTGGAAGCCCTTAAAATTGCCCTTGAATTGCCTTGAAGCCCTTAGAATTCCTTCGGGGCGTGTCTTCGCACATGAGCGAATCCTGAACGTCGTTAGCGAGACTCTGAAGCTGTATATGGAATCCGTGAAGGTAAACGTTGTTGCCAGAAGCGTCACACAGACGGGTGAAATTGGGCGTGAATTTGCTGCAGCAACAACTGAAATGCTCTGACGTCGGCAAGTGACAACTGGGTCGCGAGGGCCGGAATGCCATATCGCAAAGGGTGATTAACAGAAAAGCATCAATAAAACGTCATATAGAGTTTTATTCAAAGAACTAAATTTAAAATGCTCTTCTGTAAAATCACGTAAATGTGGCACACGGCTTGTATCTTCAGGGCAGAGAGTACGAAAGACAAACCAGTAGCAAAGCAGAAGACGCTAATTATATGAAGTCGTAAGAAGTAATTTTCTTTCATTAGCAACAATCGTCATGTCTTAGAAAGGGCGTATGTTCTTCGTAAATAGTATCGTTTAGAAGCATTTAAGTGGAATCGGAAGTAACCGTGTGAGGTCATTAAATCTCTATCAAACCCTCTTCCTGTATGTCTGCGCATTCGCAGGTTGTTTTATCGAGGTCATCCAGACGAGCCGCGTAACTGACACGTTGGATAACGTTTCGTTCAGCGTATTGTGGCCTTCTTCAGAGCGTACCGTGAAGAAGGCCACAATACGCTGGCCGAAACGTTAGCCACCATGTCTGTGACGCGGCTCGTCCCCGATACTGTAGATAACACGAAGTCCGGCCGCAGGAGTCTACGCAACCGCATTCGCGGCTAGGCTCCGCCCGAAGGCTCGCTCCGCCGCCGTTGGGAGGCAGCACCGTACGCGAGAGCAGCGCGAGGGCCAACTGCCCGCTAACCGGGATTTATCTGCGCCCCCCCCCCCCACCCCGGCGCCGAATTATGAGCGCGCGCGGGATTGGGGCCGATGGTTTTTTCGCGTCGCGCGGCCAGAGAGTTAGTGCGGAGAGAGAGAGTTAGGGGCGACGGGGGCGGGGGCGGGGGCGGCGGGAGAGTTCGCCCGGTGAGCGAAGCGCGGGGAGGTACGTGTGGGAGGAGGCGACGGGTGGAGCCGGTGGGGAAGCGAAGTTCGTTGGGCCGCCAGGGCAATGTCATTGTAGAGCGAAGTGGGAAGGGCGTGGTTCGGGCTGCAGCGCCGCTCCGTGGCCTGGGCTCCAAGCTCACTCTCCCATGTGCGCTGATGGGACGACCACGCACCAACACCTCTTCGCCTTCAAAATAAGTAACTATCGTTCTTTTTCAATTCTCGTAGTAGAAGTGTGTATAAATTGTCTAAACGTGAGTAGTTGAAAACCATTTAAAACTTCAATGGAAATACAGAATCTATTTAAGAGCAGTTGTAATGGAATTACTAACATCGTTTTCACTCTACTCCCTCTACATCTTGAAAAGAAAGAGCTAATCAAAACGTTTGCATAATGAAACAACATTTATATCCGGTAGCAAAAAATGGTTCATCTTGTCATTGTATCAATGGTTGAATGTACTCTAGACAAAACACCCTGATTGATATCGCTTCGTCACAGTAATGTGTGTGGAGGCAGTGTAAGGCTGCAGTGCTGTGATGGTTTGAGCGTTGAACTCCTCCGCACACAACTCTCCCACCCGAGTAGTTCACTTCAACCGGAGCGGCTGTCTTGCCTTCCGCGAGGCAACGTTGCAGCATGCAGACTCCTTAACGGGCGGCGCGTTCGGCGAAGGCTACAGCAGTCCGTGCAAAGGCTTCGCAAAAGGACTTTTCGTTTCGAAGAAGAGCTGAAAGAATCCCTCGAACACTTCTAATAAACATGTGAATACATTCTTTACTACAGTGGGAAATTTTGTTTTATTTTTAATTCATTGAAACAAATTTATCACGAACGGTGTTGGAACATACCACAAAATAATAGTAATGCATTACGATACGTTTCGAAGTCTATCTCAATAACGGTAGACTTTTTCAATATTAAAATATCAACTCGTGTAACATAAAATACTTCTTTTCCCCTACTTTATTGCATATCGATATAAACCGTAAACAAAAGTCAGGCTAAATGTATTGACACTACTTCATTGAAATTTAAGCTTTTTCTAAAATTAATTTTAAAAATTGTAAGAACATTAAAAATAATTGGACCCGTTAAATTCTTGAAAGTATAAAAAACTTTGTTATTTATAACACAATATGTACATCTCTAACATGTTCTTACGTGTGGTACGCGCTCGTGATCAGACGAGATAACAACTTGCGTGGGAATAGATTTGTCGAATGTGGCTCTCTTACAGAGCCCCGAGCACCGAGGACGGACCTTTTAACACTTGGCCCGGAAGCGAACGGAGCAACGGTGCGGTCGGCGCATAGCGGGAGAGAGATCCCTTCCCCCTCTCCCTCCGAGTCACTCCGCACCACTGGCGCACATCCAGTGCAGCGCTCACAGAAAGGAAAAAGAGAGCAGCGCGCCGCGGGATAAAACATTCATACGCGCGACTTCCGATGCGAATAACTTGCTCATTGATGAAGCATATCCCCGGGGAAGAGCAGTACATGGGCTCAGCCGAGCGGGAACAAAACTTTGGTTGCTCTTTGAATCATGCAATATTAATAGTTTAATTTTGTACCTCGTGAATTACGCGATGCGGGTTTTTTCATCACACCCGCGGAAACTAGAGGTCACTAGTGACTAGTGGTGTTCTAATCCTGCTTTATGAGTCTGACATTCTGTGGAAAAACATTTTACATTTGGACCGCGCTCAAAGTGCATCGTAGTATTGGCCGAGAAGGCCAGAAGTGAAGGATAATTATGCCTCGCACAGCGCCACCACTTGAAGTAGAGTTCTCTGTAGGTTGCCCTTCCCCCTTAGGGCTGTTTGTCGACTGTCAGAGCTGCGCTCGCACGAGGTTTTGTCCTAAATGAATACATCTTCAACTTTCACTTTCGTCCTACCGAGTACAGAGAAGGGTATATAAGGGTACGCAAAAATGGGCTAATTTTTGGCAGAATAACTCTTAATGTAGAGCCCTTGTAACGAGAATGAGGATAAATCCAGTTGCTAAATTTAAGGGGGGATCCTCTATCCCGTGCTGTCGCCATAGCCCGTGTTGTGTGGGTCCTTGATTGCAAACATTCGGATGTCTGAGCGAATGAGCGGCAAGGGAGGGGGGTTGTGGTGTTGGAGAGGGGCGACGCCGAGGGCCGGGGCCGCCGGCGCCGCGTGCTGAATGCGCAATTACCTCCTCCCCCCCCCCACTCCCACCCCCCTCCACTCGCCGGGCCCACTCTCTGGCGTCCCTACGCAACCCTCCACTCCGCTCTGGCTTTCAGCCGCACGTGGGAAAAGCCAAACACTCTATACGTCCCACCTCTCCTTTACATTGGCCTTCTGTGCATAGCAATCTCTATTCTGGCCTCCAGGATCCTTGTCCTTGAGTCCAAAACCTAGAATGACTGAAGGAATGAGCAGAAAAGGAGGGTGGTTGTAGCGATGGAGAGAGCGACAGTGTTAGAGAGTGGCGATGGATAACTTTGAGCATTTCATTCAGAAGGAATATTCAATTTTCCGCTCTTTAACCCAATGCACTCAAAACCGCACTCACAGATACATTGTACGAAGACATGCATATAGGGAAACGCATTTGCTGAGAGATTGTCTAATGAGTAGAAGGTCCCAAAGATGTCACGTTATTATTTGAAATTTCTAGATACACGTTTAGCGGGTATTGGAATCTATGACGTTCAAATACCAATTAAGATATATTACACATAATTTAATTTCTCAAATTTGCTGCTAAATATCGTGGAATGCTACTTGAGCTTGTTATGAGTAGCGAAATACATTTTTATAATCCGAAATATTTCTATCAATCAACATTCCATTCGGTTTCTTTTTCATCTTTCTATGGACTAATATAGCAAAAACCTTCTCTGTTTTAATTATCAGTTTCGAATCACAAGCATTTATCACCTAATAACCCCCCAAAGTAGGGGGTTGCAAGGGCGTCGAGTCGTAACTCACCAGAGCCCAGCGGACTGTCCGCGCCGCCGCCACCGCCGCCCCACGCGGTCTCGGCCCCGTTGCACGCGCAGAACACGCGTCATTTAAAATGTCTTCTGCAGAAAATGTGCTTCAGATTTTATTACATTGCGATATATTATGAATTCCAATGATAATAAAAGTTGTGTCAAAGATACCTTAATGACAAATTGCACCACTTTTTCCTATCCATGCAGTATAAACTTTCAACGGGCCCCCTATTTAAACAGACATTCCGGGCAGTTTATTCCAAACTAAAATGTATTAATTATTGTTCATTTTAGAAGAGAAATTAGTTTCTCGATCGTGTAATTTAAAATTGATTACAAATGCTCCGGGAATTTTGCAGGGGTTGCAATGCACAAAGTTTCTGCAAATTTGGTTCACACACGTTGCGTGCACTGTAAATTGAAGGGAAATTTTACGTTGGCTGAGAGCTGTTATTATAAGTTCAGTTTTTTCTGCAATAGTCAATTACAGTAGTGAAGTTCTTGTCAATGAAATGCAAGTTCTGTGATGCTATGTATTTTCCATGTGAGAGTAAGTAAGCAAGTCACTTTTTCCTACACGTAGCTGTCATACTAGAGAGTAGTAAAAAGTATAATTTCCTTAATCGCAATAAAGGGAAACAATGTCCTTGCCGGGGCGAATATGCAGGTAGAACGGCAGCGCTTGTCAAGAGTCTCGAGCGCAGGAGCGGTCTGGTCTGCAAGTGTGGGCGGGCGGCGCGAAAAATGAATGAGACCGGGAAAATAACTCAGTGGCTCTGTGATATTCAGTGCAGCGCCAGAATAGCCCTCCTCGCAGATGAATGGAATTCCCATGTGCCACTCGCTTCAGCCACTCCATTCTGCATCACCCAAAACACCCTCCTCCTCCTCCCTCCCCCTCCTCTTCCCTTCGCACATCTCCACGTGCGAGGTCGGGGCGTACTGCGGTCCGATCGGGCGTCACTGGGGCAAATTGGGTAACATTTCTCCTCCGGAGGAACAAAACATAACCTCACGGCTCCGGAGAAACATTTGAAACGAAGGAGAACAACAGGAAGGAGTTCATTCCAGTCACAGGGGATACAACGGAAGCCCGTTTCAACAATAAAGGGTGTCCCTTCCGGGCAAAATAAAATAACTATTGGATATATCCCATATTAGATTGTAAAATGCAAACTCGAAATAACAGAAAATGTATTGTAATGAAAACTGATACCTTGCACTCTCCTGGAATGGGTTCTGTATTTTGGAATTCTCGTCAGGCCAATGTATACCGGTCCAATCCTTTCGTGTAATTCCACAAAACCCAAAAGAATGAATTACCACGAAGACGTTTTCGTAATGATTTTATTCAAAATTATTTAAAAATGAGACCTCGATCAACGTCACTTATTGCAATCGCAGTAATAGGACTAGCTGGTAAATTCGTCTCTTTCCAAAACATCCTTGAATGAATACAAAGATATTGCAGCGACGTCCGGCGATCGTTTCATGACCGCAACAGCTGTGGGTTTGAAAACGGCAAATAGAATGTCGGCGTCTCTTGAAAGACGTGAGATTCAAACTCCTATTTTATTTCCTTCGTTCGTAATCACTCAATGTACTTTTCTTGGGCGTTACTGTGACGTTGAAAAGACTAAATGTTAACAGTCTTTAGGACCTCGGTATCAAATACATTTTACACACAAAAATTGTGTAAAAAAATTATAAAACTAGGTGATGGAATAAAATAAATCAAGTTTAATGTCTTTCATACCTGCAACAGAAGAATTATAAAATGAAATGAATATAGTTAATATTACATTATTTGAATCTTGTTGCATAACATTTAATGCAAGTTTTATGATAACATACGTGCAATTAACTTACAACTGTTGATAATTAAATTACATTTACTTATAACATATCAATTCGCAGATTTGTAATTATTTTAGAAAATTATTTATTTATTGAATATGACATATTGAAAATATTTTCAGCGTTTTCAAAGCCAAACTCTCCCCAGCAGATTTCGTCGCTTGCCACATCACAGCTCTATACTAATCGACGCTATCACACTGCGCACAGCCCTTGCAGATAATACTACAAATAGAATAAAAAACAAAGTTCGGTTTGCTGTTTAAATATAAAATGTCTATACAAATGCATGCACATTTTTTCTAAAAAGTAAATATTAGGAACTATTTATAGCATATTAGTTGCCTAAAAACAATTACTATTTTTTACTAAAAACTGCATTTCGGTATTACAGTATTCCGTGTGGTCGATTGGTGAGGGACCTCGCTTTTCGAGACGAGGCATCGCAATGACAGCTATACACTTTACTTCGGCACCCCTTTGCGGGTTTGAATGTAGTCACTTCTATAATAGTGTGGGAGAACGTAGTTTGAACGTATAGTCACGTATAAATCCACGGACTACACGGTAACATTTCAAGTTCCGCGGCGACTCGACCATAAAGGGCAGACTTTGCACGACTCGCCATTTACATTCTTCCCCTCACATTGGACAAGAATAAGAAGGGTTGAACAGAAAAATGGTACGCAAGGGAAGGCTCTGGTTAAATGCTGTCTTAAACAGTAAGCTCACACGAAGACATAAAGTAAGAAGTCTCTCGAGCTAAAAGAGAAAATGAATAGTCAATTGCTGTTTTAAATTAAAATTGGGATATATAGAATGGAGAAGTAGAGACAACAGGTTTTGGAGGAGATTAAAAAAGGTATTGAAACGACTCAAAAATAAAGTGAAATATTGGAAAGTCAGCAGAGCAAGAGGAAACGTCTTCAGATTCTTTTATAAAGTTAAAATTGCGATTCGCAGGCAAGCAAGTGAAGAGTAGGGGAGGGAGGGGGTGTGGCGGGGCGGGCAGCGCCACCTGGACATGCGCTGGAGCTGAGAAGGCCTTGCTCAGGGGCGAAGGGTCATAAATCACCCGACCAGGGAGGAGGCCGTGGCTGCGCTTCGCCTCACGCTCCAGCGCTCCAACCCCTAATTAGGACGCCCCCTCCCCGTCACTCACTCCTTCACCACGCACTTGCATTACGCGCACATCAGGAGCCTTGGAAATGTTCGCATTCCACCCACGACACTTGACGCTTTCGAGCACTGGTCCTTGGCAGAAACGTGTATTAAACGAGTATGGCTGAAACGAAATTGGCATCGGCACTCGAGTGATAAACAGTAAGGGCACTCCAGATGTGACTTTTCTTTCAGGGAACTGACAAATCACCAAGAACGTAAAATACGACAAACAAATCTCGATGTTAAAAACCATTGTCTTCTATAAAGCGATGTTTCATTTGAGGTTTTTGACGTTGAATCATTAAATGAACGTTTTCGTTTTTATATCGATTTATCGATGATTAAATCAATGTTTAATACATAGACGTACCGAAAACATCCTCATCGACGTCACATCCTTAGTGTGTGCATGCTGTGTCAAGATGTCCCCCCCACAAGCACATGCCCACGTAAAATTCCGTTTGACGGTGACATAAAATACGAGCTCTTCAACACAACTAAACTACTAACCACAAAGAAACAGCCACATTCCCAAGTTCGCGCCTGTGGACTTTTAAATAGAGGCGGAATTTCCGATACAGTAGCTGCCTTGCCACCTGATTGCAGTATTGAATTTCTCCTGTAATCCGATGTGTTGCACTTGAAGTACCGTTTCAAACCGGTCTATTTACTGTCTTCAATTTCGTTCCTTGATGCCTAAGGCTGCAAAGCCTGCGGAGAAGGAGCTCCTCGCAGGGCACCCCCCCTGCCCACTGCCCTGGGCGAGGGCCAATGCCTGGACGGGGCGTTCCGCAGGGGCCATCTGCTGCCCATTAAGCGCCCGGCGCACAGCTTCACGGGCGACGCGCTAATTTATGCATAGCCTCCCTCGCAAGAAGCGAAGGCGCTGGAAGGTGGAAACTATGGCGAGGCCTGAAGAAGCTGCGCAGGAGGCACGCCAGATCAGCCCACAAGGAAGCAGGGCATAGAAAAAGAATACGTGGAAAGTAGTTGAGAAGGGCCTGCAAAACGATACAATACCACACGCTTAAAAGCAATTCGAATTTATTATGACTCCTGAACAAGATCTCTACCCTTAAATAAGTTATGAGTAGAAACAATTTTAGACCAACATCCACATCAGCATCAGCCGTCGGAAACTCTCACTCTTTTATTCATCCCGGGCGCGTATTTCCATTGATGTTATTTGCCTATTAACTCGTCGCAGGGAGCGGCAAGCGGCACAGAACCATTAACCACTCGTTTAAACATTACGGATAAATAAGAATATCTATTTGAAATGTTTTAATTTGTGCATAGTATCCTGTTTGTTGCTATCTGTTATAACGTAGACATTTTTTAACGTTCGCTTAATGTGTTCACATGCCTCAGATATTCCAATGTGACTGGCTGGAATTCAATGACATTAATTTGACACAGTAATTTGATTTAGAACAATGAAAGCGTAATCATGTACGAATAATTATTCCACTCTATGTAGCAACAATTATTACTAAAACAAAAGTTTAAATATACGCCACCATGAAGAATATTCCAAATTAATATTCAATTCAGAGAAACAGCTAGGCCAGCCGTGAAGCATGAAGGGCGCTTCACAGCGCAATAGCACAAAAGGCGCTGGAGGGGAGTGCGGGGGGGGGGAACAAATAGGGCGATGCGTCACGGAACAAAGGCGGCGCGGGGCGCGCATTGTGGAAGTCGGCGCCACTTGTTGGCTGCGCAGGTGTTTTGCGCGCGCCCGCCGCCAGGGGCGCTGTGAGCGCCGCCTTGTTTCCTTATCTGGGTGATGCGCCTTGGCGTTATTGCTCTGTTCCCTCTTCCCCTAATGCACTCGAGGTCCTGGAGACCCCTCCGCCGCGAGAAACGCACACTCAGCGCCAGAGCGTCAGCACCCGGAGGCCGCCAGCGCATCTGGCAGCAATTCCTTAAAATCACAAAAACACTCCGAAATAAGTATTTTATTATTAAAATGAAGACATTTGCACTATCTTTTGACACCATCACAGCCATCTTGACTTTCGTGTGTTGCACTTCTTCCAACCTCATCTCCGTCTCTGTACACTCACCTTCACACCACCCTCTTTCGCACCACATATTGTTTCCATCACCACCTTCGCCACCCCACTCTGTCAAAAACAACCAAGAGATAAGTGATGATCGCGAGTTTTCCTGACGTCAATAGCGGTTTCAATTGATGAATCATTTATTGATGCTTCCCGGCTATGCCTATTATTTACATTGTGAAACTGTCCAATCTGGAGTGACAAGGTATACTAATTAGTATAACGATTTGTGCATGTTATATGTTCTCAAGTGGCGATATTCTTCCCTTCTTCCCGCTGGAAATTGCGAGTTTCCACATCCAGGTTTCACTGCCAGCAACTACCACCTCGACAGGGTAAGCTCTCAGATCCTTGATGAGTGATGTAAATGGTGACGTGCATTTAAGTGTGTGTGTGTGTGTCTAAAGAGAAAGGTGGTGAGAGAACAAATCGCGCTTTCTCTGGCCATTATCTTCTGGAAACCAGCTGTACTCTGCGATCACAACACAACTGAAAGTACCGTCGCCACAACTTCCGCGACCACGTTAACATCAAAAACGCGCATCTTCTCTATCGCTGCCGAATGTGGAGAAATATCTCCACATTCACTCTACTCTACCCCTTCGCTGCCTGGGATTATCTCTTCTACACCAACTTGTCATTCAGAGCACCACCACACCCAACTCCAAACAGCCACCACGCAGCCACTGCCTTCGTCAACCCCACATCACTAGCATCGCCGCCATCCACGTCCTCCGCCATCCCCTCGCAGCCGCATCAACCCAACCAACCACACCCCACCACTGTCAAATGTCATCACATACCCCTCTCCACAACTGTCCACCGGCGGATGGACTTCCCACTCGAGGTCTCGATTCAAAATGTGGGATAGTCACTCCCACAGCCCTCCCTGTCAGTCTGTGACTCTCTATCTGCCTCCCTCCACCTCTCTCTCTCTCTCTCTCTCTCTCTCATGAGTTTTGAAAGATATTTTACATTTACAACAAACTGTAAGGCAAGCAAAGACGTATTACAATTAACCAATACAAAAATCATGTTTCAAACTATTCAATCTCACGATTTACCGTGAAATATGACCAAAGTGGTCGATACCGCGTTTGAGATAAGCTCTGGTTACAGCTTGGACTACAATAGTAATCCTTTCGCGCACTCATGCTGCAGTTTCTTTGCCGAAGAAGTCGAACGTGGGTTTCATGCGTAGGATGATGCTAGTGATTTTTAATTTTTACTTGCTTCTATCCTCATTCCAAGCTTATTTTACAATGTAAATATGTTTTATATGTGCAACTGAGACCTTTTTAGCGTATAAAGTTGGTAATAGTGTATATTAAAATTGTTTTAGACGAATATTGTGACTCTGATAAGCTTGGTGTATTCTAAAGTCAATACAAAAACGTCATTATTATTGTAATAATTATCAAATTAATATGATTTTTAAGTTTCTATAATAAATAAGAAAATTAACGATAAAAAATTATTTATAACAGCATAACAATTATTTATTTTTGAATACCTCAGCATTTGAAAAGAAAAAATCTTAATAGCCCATGGCGTGCCATTTCGCACACCACTTCCACATTCACTTTTCTGGAGTCCATCTTTATGTTTACGTGCTAGTAGTGTGCTGCTCTGCCTCTCCGAGTTCTCCTTTCTGCAAACTATTTCCCTAAAGCAACGGAATAAGGATCGAACGAGTGGCAAAGGCGCTCCCGCCTGGCTTGGATCGATTGAGTTGTGTTTCGGGACTCGTCAACTGCCAACGTCATCCTTCCCCGCTTACTTTAGTTACTACACAGGGTGGAATTCCTGGTCTGAGTCTCATTTACAATTTCCATTGATTATGCAGACTGGCTATGTATTGTCTCTCTTCCACTTATGTTTCGTTTCATTTATATTTATATTTTAATATACACACGGACTTTCTATTAAGTACCAACTTAACTCTTTGAAAGGATTCTTCAGTCTAGTTTCCGCGGCATTTCAGATTTTCCAAATGTCAGGCGCATTAGAACCAAAACTGTTACTGTCGACTTTAGTGAACGATTACTTTTTGTCGAAATAGAACATTTTGACTGCTCAATCATCATTGTACATTAGGTTTCTTTTAATTTTGGTTTTAACTTTTCCATACAAATATTTCTATAAAAAATACGATACTTAGCGAATACGTTGTACTCTTTCTGTAGGCTTTCTGTTCAAGAACACGTAAGGTGATTATGAAAATGAAATAAAAAAAATTTAATCTCTTTGTTAATTTTCTGAACTAGAAGAAATTACTTAATTAGAGCGACATTAAGTTAAATAAGTGTTAATAAAATCAAACGAAAGTTAAACCATTTGCTTACAGGCAAAGGCTTACAGTGTACAGTCAATCAATGCATGATTTTTCAGGCAAATTCTCTTTAGGAAGTTTATTCTAATTAACATACATGTCATAGGCTTTCCTTGGATATCTTTGAATGTTTTAACAAATTTAAATTAGAATGTTTCTGCAGTTCACTGCATCGCCCGTGCATTTCTCGAAGAACTTCGTGTCTAGCTTACAAGACGCTAACGAGAGAAGTGTTGGCCCAGGAGAGCGAATCTTATATCCGTCTCGATCCAATGCCCCTGAAAGGTAGGCACCAGCTTCTCGGAACACACACTGCCGTAATGCTGGTTGCCTACCGACCCTGCCAGGTGCTCCACGATTATTGTCTAAGTTTCGACGCGATAAACTTCTCACAGTTACGTGACAAAACCTGAACGATATTTTTTTTAACTATGTGTAGTGAAAAGTATGTGACGTGTTCAAAAATCATTCAACCACATTCTTTGCAGGTAATATTCTGGCATAAAATATTTGTTACAGGACTTTATCCCATCGTCTGGCAAAAACAGTACAAAAACAATAAATATTAGACTTTCAAAACATCAGTGTCACTCGTCGGAATGCAGGACTCATTGTCTACAAATAGACAAATTGTGTCATAAATCAATAAATATACCAAACGTTGCTTTACAATAACAATGGCAAGCGATGTCAAATTTAAAATACATGCTAATGTGACCATGGACATTGATATTCCACTTCGGTATTTTTAAACCAACATCAACGGCCACAAAAACATGAGAATCGTAAATAAAATGTTAAATCATACATATAATTTGTAGAGTACAGAGAAAAGTTACTGTATCTATGATTAACAGAAATGCTGACCGTTTTACATTGCGAAATAAATTGAATTCAATACCAAAATACTCTGCCAATATATTCATAGAGAAATAATTAAATAACTATTTCAACAGTTAAACTGATTTCACAGTTAACCTTATGTATCAGTTTAAATGTCTCCACCATAGGACACTTTGTATTCTGCCTAAGAAATAACGATAGAAATACATATTCGTTGTGACAGGTAATTCTCTGCAAATTCTTAGCTTTTAATTTTTTTCTCGTCCCCTTTGTATAATTTTCTTGTACAAATAGTTTTTAATTTACACACTGAAAGATTTAAAGCACGCAGAAAGATATAAATAACAATCAGATGTACAAGTTTTAGATTAGCGGTGGTAGAACTGAGAGGAGGAAGACGGCGCTGGTGGAGAGAGGTTCTCAGGCGGTGGGGTAAGGACGGAGTTGAAGGAGAAGAGGCAGCTAGATGAGAGAGGGAAGGAGAGGGGGGAGGGGAGAGGGTGGAGGGAGAGAGATGGAAGGCCGCTGCATCGCGCACGCGTGAAACAATCTCCTCCAGAGCCACAAGATTAATGGTTCTCCGCCGCGGAGGTTGGTAGGCCTGACGTGCAAGCCTGAAGGCGGCCGACAAAAGACGGCAGTCGCCCGCCCACCCCCGCGACAAAAAGGGACGCCGCCTCCGACATACGACGCGGCGCCACGAAAAAGTAGTTTTATTCCTTATTACGGCGCCGAAGAGCAAGCAGCCATTCTTGCCTCGCGTTTTGGCGGCGGGCGTTAAAATCACAGGCAAAAAAATTGTTTTTAATCCCATCCGCCTCTTTCTTGCGATCGAAAAAAACACGGCAACCGCTCCGAAAGGAGACGATATTTACGAAATTTTAGTCTCTACACAGCACGAAAGAGTTTTCTCAGAGAAGGGAGGCGGTAAAACTGTAGTAGTAGTAGTAGTAATAGTAGTAGTAATAGTAGTAGTAATGGTAGTAGTAGTAGTAGTAGTAGTGGTAGTGGTAGTGGTAGTGGTAGTGGTAGTGGTAGTGGTAGTGAGCGAGTGAATGATGTTGCCCTGGGGAGGGCTGCAGTTGCACTTCGCCCTGGACCACCCTTAGGGGCAGGTGGAAGAGGGGCGGGCGAGCCAGCCGGGGGCCGCGCACGCCGTGAGCATCGGAGGCGGGGCTGAGCGGGGGGACAGTGGAGGGGCGGGGAGAGGCGAGTGCGCGAGGCGTAAAATTATCCGACGGGCCGATAGTCAAAAGGCGCCCCGCCCCCCGTCCACATGCCTAGGGTCCGGATACTCGAGGCGGGAGAGAGCATTTCAATGGGCGACGTGCACTTGCCGTTGACATGCGTAGTCTCGTGAAGCTTTCAGCTCACTCATGTCCTCTCAAGCTGCCTATGACGAGTTACTATATCTCTCTCCGTGCACTGGCTCAAGATTAAAGTGTGCATGATTCTATCTTTAGACAGGTACAGGGTGCGTGAGTGAGAGTCAGATCTATGTGGATCTCATGAAGCGCGCGAGCGAACCACTCTCTCTATGTCGTATACCATGCGTAGCAATCAGTGTCTATAGTCTCCTCTCGTGGACGTTCGCGACGTCTTTGTCGTGAGCGAAAACCATGAAATAATTCGAGCAACGTCTTAGCCCGTGTGATCAGAGCCAGATCATCACGCTCGCATATGCCAGTCACGGCGTCTCGCTATATACGTATATCCACGCCTCCGCGAGAGCGTCTCTCTGACTACACGTGCATGAGATCATCCTAGGACGCGCACTGCCACCTCCTGCCAATCTGACCATACACTGGCACTCGCAGCACATCGAAACACCAATAACTGATATGGACACAACCTGCTAGACCTGCTGGACCTCATACTTCGGCAGACCCTACTCCAAGTCCCAAAGCCTCTGCTGGAGCGTGCTACCCGGTGGACCTGGAGCGCTTGCACATGTGGGATGTCTTCATCTCTTTAAACAATATACCTCAAATCTATGTGTGATATACCACATCATAGCAGACAATACCTTAATTCTTACACATATTTTTTTCTTAAAACTAATTTATCACTCCAATATGTAAGGTGATAAAATTCAAGTCTTCACCCAGGCGTTTCTAACAATATGTTAATTTCTTTGCGTCATGGCAAGATCGGTTCTTAAACTTTCCTGCTACGCCGTTCACTTTAAACATAAAAATACATTTTGTAAAGTGCAATATGAAATATCACGATGAGTGGTGTTCAAATATTATACAAAGAAATGGTGAAAGGAGAAACTCTATTTTGGAGACATAAGTCGTAAGTTAAAAAATCGTTTATATTAAATTGTGGACATATTACATAGCGCATGTCGCGTGAAGTAGTTTGAGGTTGTCACTGTCTATCAATAAGGACATACATTTACTAAACGCGATTTCGAAAAGGACCTTAAACCTGTCTCTTGTACTGAGAGCATTTGTACTTAGGGAAATTTCAAGTGAAACAGCATGTTGGCCAATTGTTATAAATTCATACTAAATCAATATGGTACTGTCCCAAGCTGGTTTTCTTCATGTGAACTCATTCTCTTGAAAAAGTTCCAAAGCTCTTCAAGACAGAATACATGTTGGCCAGAATTGGTTTCGGTACGATAATTAAATAGTTAGATTCGCAAGGAATGACACTTGTTGAAAGGGTTGGTCCAGATATCATGAAACGTATATTGCTCTCATGACTGCAATAGTGGCACTAAAAGAAATTACATAATTATGAATTGTTGCCTCTCTTTTAGCATTACAGATTGAACAGACTGTCCGAGCAATCGACAGCAGAAACATTTTCATCAGCAGTATTTTACCAACAAATGACTTAGTGAGTGTATGCACACAATGCATGCATTTTAATTACAAGTTAAAAACTTCAAATTCCATTTATTTCTCAAATCCTGAGTTTTTGTAAGCGGTACCACTAGCTTCCTGCTCACAGCAAACTAAAATTATTACTATGTACTTGACGTGGATCCGTTAAGCTAAAGTATTTGCAGGATTCATTGGGTGAAAAAATGCTGAACTGCCGTGTTGTCAAACTCGCAAGATACTGTTTGTGGATATATGCGGTGTAAGAAAACGAACCAGCATGTCTCGATCCGACGCTGGCGTCGGCGCTGGAACCAGTCGAAATGGCGTGAAGTCGGGGGCGGTGGGGGCCGGTGAGGCGTCGGCAAGCCCTCTCGGCGGGATGTTTCGTTTTTACACTTTCCGAAGGAATTCGCCCACTCTGCCCAACAATCTCAATTTTATATTTCGATTTCACAACACTCCCCCTGTTGGTTATAATTGTTCATATTTGACATTTAAATATTCGACAATCTCCATTTCGAACGGAAAGCAATAGATCAAAGTAAACGAAAGAAGGAGGTAGAGAGAGTCCACCCCACTTCGACGCGCGGAGGAGACGAGACACTGAGAAGTTAATGTGCGGCGAAATTAACTCCGCCATGAAGGTGATTAGAGCTTATTTTCACACGACTCCGCCTATCGCTACGCTAAGAGACAACGCCTGTCTTCCTTGTTTACAAACCCAAAAAACAATACGATGGCAAGAAGACTGTTCAACGAGTAGGGAAGGCTAGAACCACACGATGCACAACGCTTGGAACGCCGTCCAATAGCGGTTGCTTGATCTTGTAGAGTGAGTATCCTCTGACTCACTGACTCCAAAAGGTGCAGAGCTCGAGTAATATCGTATCATAGCGTGGATCAAGATCCGCCACGCTGTTTCCTTAGTTAACGAGTGTTGTCATCGCTACCTAGTAACGCCCTATGTTAGTCAAGAGTACCACTGAGACATAGTAACGTTATATGTGAGAGCGTCTGACTCACTTCTGCTACCAACGACTTATACGTCAACGCCATCTACAGTGAGAGTGTGGAGAGCGTCATGAGCGAGTTATCTCGACATATTAGCGTGCTCAATTAAACACCATTCGACTCACCGCGTGTGTGAGAGTGAAGCATGCCATTCTAGAACACTGACTTACTCTCACTCACTCTATAAAGCTGTTCAGTTGCGATGCGAGTGCAGATATCATAGCACTGCCATCTCCATATATAGTCTGTGTGCGTGATAATCATCACGAGTCACTAGAGCGGTGAAAAACTCATTGTGCTTAGCCTATCTAGTATACACTTTTAATCTCAACAAACTAAAAGTTCATCACTCACTCTGGAGCGATATATGAT
This sequence comes from Gryllus bimaculatus, assembly GCA_017312745.1. Taxonomy (NCBI): domain Eukaryota; kingdom Metazoa; phylum Arthropoda; class Insecta; order Orthoptera; family Gryllidae; genus Gryllus; species Gryllus bimaculatus. Next base: position 1,087,661 of record BOPP01000188.1, on the reverse strand, counting down.
GGACGTCCTGCGTATGTGGGCTGGAGTGGGGGGTGGAGGGGGAAGCTCGAACTTATCAGTGCCAGCGTCTGCGCACGTCACCTAGCCAAGCATAACTCAGACCCTCACACCGCCTATATCTCACACTCTCATCTCTCGCTCTTGTGTGCCGCGTACGCAGAGAGAATTATATATTAACGCCTTATCCATATAATAGTCACAGTACTCTCCTCGGTATCACGAAGTAATAAGTTTCGCAAATTAACTAATGGAGCCGCTGCTTTAATGTAATCGGTTATTAATTAAAAGAAAATCTCCACGACGCTCTGGATTCATGAACTATATACTCTCACGAAACCTCATCTCAAATCATAGCGTCATATCGATCAAGTCCTTCTGATCATCCTACTATCAACGCAGTTATTATATATATAAGTCTCACATAAAGCGTGATGGAATGCAAATATATCTCAGAGAGTGCTGCTCTCAACTGCTCATCACTGAGACACTATTTCTCTTCTCATAGCCTCAAACTATCACTCCACAAAGACTCACGTCATGTGTGTCTCGTATATCTCCTATGCTGACATCCCGTCATTCCCTTATCATAATTAGCGGCTGATTACATAATGCTGACTATATGCTTACATCACTCATTATATTACAACGAGAGTACTGACCTCTCATTCCTCACACTCTGCCTACGGAGGAATATATCTCAAGAGTATATAAGTAACTCGCCTAGGATCCTAAGCATCGTGTGACGCGAAGCCTGAGAGACATTTACTAGTTGCTTCGAACGCTAGTAGAGTTTTAATTTTACGGAGTGACTGCGTCGAGCGATACCTAGAGTATATGACGTGGAGTGAGACCTCCCAATAGCACTACGTGACGTGCTCTCGAGCGTGGTCCACTACTACTTCAGCATATAACGTATATCAAGTAGTAGCGTGAGTACGCACCTATATTCTATCTCACCCATGGAAACCTCACTGCTAGCCACCTGCTATCGGCTCATACTACTGACTACTATACCCTAACCTCTACACTCCATCTCTATACTACCCACTATACAATAGATAGGTCCCTCCTCGAGCGTGAGTGAGCGTGAGTGAGCGTATCATCACTACTCTGACCTCACTACTTACACTCACTCATCTTTAGCTCAAAACTTCTGATCTACTACTTAACTACTACTACTACTACTACTACTACTACTTACTACTACTACTAACTACTACTACTACTACTAGCTACTACTTCTATTACTACTACTACTACTTACTACTACTACTACTACTTTACTTTTCTTTAAAAACTTTAAAAACTACTTACTACTATTACTATATACTACTTACTACTACTACTACTACTACTACTACTACTACTTATATACTTACTACTACTACTCACTATACTACTACTACTACTACTTTACCTACTCACTTACTACTACTAACTACTACTACTACTACTACTACTACTACTACTTACTACTACTACTACTTACTACTACTACACTTACTACTAACTACTACTCACTACTACTGACTACTACTACTTACTACTCGATCACTAATACTACTACTTACTTACTACTCACCTACTTACTCACTACTACTATACTTACCTACTACTTACTACTACTACTACTACTACTACTACTACTATCTACTACTACTACTTCACTACTACTACTAACTACCTACTACTACCTACTACTAGCTACTACTACTACTTGACCTACTACTTACTGATACTACTTACTACTACTACCTACTGACTCTACTACTTACTACTACTACTACTACTACTTACTACTTACTACTCACTACACTACTACCTAACTACTACTAC
>BOPP01000188.1:1070584-1083138 GCA_017312745.1 Gryllus bimaculatus | reverse complement strand
TCACTCTGCTGTCGCTATTACACGCAAATAGCATGCATAATAATACAAGACATCGACTATGCAATTCCGGACAACAAATATTCATCGGCTGGCGAGATATAGTATAAATTATTCATTTCTTTAGAAGTAACTGTCATCGAATGATGATAGTAAATTGAACAATAATATTGGTCAAGGTATATACATGAATCATTTACTAATCAAATAATATAGATTTAAATATAAATTGAAGTTCAGCTTCAAACGGACGATGAACGTTCCCTTTTACTATTGACTGTTTTTACGGTCTCCAATTGCTCCGTTATTGCCCTCTTGGCGCAGCAATGCTCCGCGCGTGAGGAGCCCGCCGCCCGCCCTGCGCTGAGGCAGCCCACGGGGAGGGGTTGGCGCGGCGCCGTCTTCGTTTTGGGGACAATTTGCGGCTGCAATCTCTGCCGCCCCGGGCCTCGAACCCACGGCTCCTGCAAAACAAATGCCTCTCCTACCCTCGTATACATCGCGCTTTTGCTTGCGCTTTAAGTCGTCGTAGACACTTTTCGCCAGCCTCGGTGACTATCTTTCCTTCCGACGTGATGCTACTTACATTCACGGATTTTCATGCTTTCAGCAGAGCGCTTTTTGAACGAATTAGAGAATTAAGGTCGTTCATTGATGAAACACTTAATTTGAAAAAGTATTTAAAAATCGAAATTTCCGTAGTTCTTTTGTTTAGAAGGAAAATTACAAAGTCAATTTTTATTTGCCGTCTGTTGCTTCGCGTCCCACTTCTGTATGTAAATTTTGCAATTGTGTACAAACAACAAAAAAAGCATTTCCAAGGAAGAAAGATGTGGGCAAATTCGCAAATCGTATTTTACTCTTCAACACCGTACTAGTTTGCATCTACGTGCTAATCTTCTCTCAATATCAATTTGAAGTGTCCTGTTCGCAAACGCCGTGCGGTGGCATTATTGGTCTAGGCGTCGCAGAGTAAGATGCGCGTGAAATCGCGAGGCGACGCAAAGGGCGACTCAAAGTTGTACCGGCAGCGATCCAAAACACATTGTTTCGCGATAACTAGAAATTGGAGAGGACGTTTTAGAGCGTAATATGATTTATGTACGTCGGAATAGGACGACTTTGGTGCCTGTATAGCTACGAGTTGAAGCTACAACGCAAAATATGAGGCAGTACTACGTTTGAAATTCAATCTATGAGTGCTTACTAGTCCTCTTGTTTTCCATTTCTTATTTAGGATCATATCAATCCATCTGTCACGTTCTTGTTGAATACAATTTAACTCGCATACAATCCACTACAGCACTACTCCACCTTCGGGGGTTGCGGTGGGTGCAGGAGGCGATGCCGTGTGCGCGTCGCCCGCGCGAGGCTCTCCATCAGTCCCTGGTGACGGCACAATTGCTAGGCACGCGCCGCTACTAAATCGACGATTTGCGCAATCCATTCGGGCGAGCGCTCATTGAATATCTAAACGTGACTGCCAGGCGCGTTTATCGCCAGACGCGATTTCATCATCACAAATCAAGTTCAGTTCCAAGACAACACTAGGTGTAAATCCGAAAAGTATGGTAACAGTACGCCCAGCGCCTGCATGGAAATGTATATTTTGTGCTTGGGGCCACCGCTGTATTCGGTAAAGCTAGCTGAATTGGACAAGTGGTAATGTCCACTAGTAGCGCCCCACCTGACGTGGTAGCGTCGTTATGGTCAAGGCGAGCGCTCAGGAGCCGACAGAGGCGAAGCATGCGCCAGAGGGGGAGGGCGACGCAGCGAGGCCGGGTGGAGCCGGGAGAGGCGTGGCAGGGGCCGGGGCAGCGTCGCCGGGAGCGCGCGCCTCTTTTATTGTGGGCGCGGGTAGCGGCTGCGAGCCGAAAGTGGCGCGGGGCTTCGCTGCGCCCCGCTAATGCAATGCGCGACCCCCACCCCCGGGCCTTGCAAGCGGCGGCGGCACTGGCCTGCAGTGGGCGATGCCCTCCGCGGCGCGCAAGAAGGCCGGCGGGCGGTGGCCGGCGCCCAATTAATCACGCGCCGTCGCTTGTTTTGTGGAAGCCCCAGCGCTGGAGTTTACGGTGCCTCAACAGTTGCGAGCAGGAGGCGCCGCGCCTCCACAGTAGCGACCCACGCGCACAACCCCTCCACCCAATCCCTTTCGGCCACACCTCAGGCAAATCATTCCATATGAACGGCGATCAAGCTATGGTCGAACGGGTCACTCACTGGGAAAACCTGAGTACCCTGAAAAGAAAGATCCTTTCCGGCCACACAACTGGGCGCCGCAGCTGCTGCCAATTCCCCGTCTGGATATTTGCCACGCCGCCTCCGCCGTCTGCTGAGTTCCCACGTGACCACAACACAGAAGCGACGGACGTGGCAGCGCTTGGTCTCGCGAGGCACGGGTTTTGCGTTTCTCACCTACTACTTTTACACCAGTCTCCAAGCACACCTCTTTCGCATCGTATGGGACCTGCCAACAATGCTCTTTTTCCAAAAACCATCAACAATTCCCATCTATGCCAAGATCAGTAGTGCTTTAAGATATTCAAAGGCACCACCCTTCTTTTAATAACAACCATTTTATAAACATGATATTGTCCACAAACATACGTCACTGAGACAAAAAGATATTTAAACCAGTAACGAAACAACCGTATTCGTGACGTCATATTAACGAGTTCTTACATATACAAATAACAATTCAGTGTCCAGAAACTGCGTAATAAAACGCTTCTAAATAAGTCATTTCCTGCGAGTGAGGACTAGAAACGTGTGTGAGCGCACGTGATGAGCTCGGAAAGGGGCTCATTATCACGTGAAAGAGTTGAGCGGAGGCGCCGAGGCTCACGCTTTGCCGCCTCATGTGCAAGTCAACAGGGGCGCAGGCAGGCGAGATAGCACGGCGACGCCCTGCGCTCCGCTCTGGGGCTGCGCCTCTCGGCCCACGGCCCCTCCCTCCCCCCACTCCTCCTCACGCCCGTCCCACCTCCTCACCCCCACCCAGCGGTGGCAGAGCAGTGGGTCGCGACTGCAAACTGGCCACTTCTCTCTGGTCCACGGATGGTAGCGCTAGAAGGCATTCTCAATCAACTTCGGTTTGGAAATGCGTTGTCCCTTTTCCATCAACGTGTGTGCGTCAATCATTTTGCCTCCTAACACACCACGGAAGAGTAATATAGTCCCTGTCTCTCAACCATTTTGCTAAAATAACATTCACTCTGTAAGACAGTTCACTTCACAATATACCTGAAATACTTTATTAACTATATCTGTACTCATTATTTGTCTTATATTTTCACTGTATTTTTATTGATAGGAGTTGCTTACGTATAACGTTCATTGACCATTCTTTGAGACCTATTAAATTAGGGAAAGAGAATGAACAGTTTAGAATCTTTGTATATATGAAAGTATTTTTAAAACCCTTATTTAATAGGTTCCAATGAACAGACTCCACTAAAAGTACCAAAAATTATTGATTAAGTAGCTTTTCTCACTTTTCCTTCCTCAAGAACTTTCTTACAGTCTATAAACTATTTTCTACTGCATATAATACGGCATCGACATAATACCTACTTGTTTTAATCCCTGATACTTAGGTATGCAGTCTATTTACACAGATGTTACTGGGTTCATTTTTGTTCCTGTATTTATTCATAAGCTAATTATATTTTTTCGTTCATTTACATCTTCGTAGAACGATTGAAGACATGATGAAGTAGTGCCAAAATACATGTTTGGCAGTGTTTTCTTATGAAAATTTATATTGTATTATACTTTGTGGTTGATATCCCCTAAATGCAGTATTGATATAATCTTTGTATAAAGTCAGGAGCCATAAAAGGAATAATGAGGAAATAATTGGAACAAACGCCCTTTCGTCTTAATCTCTACAACATTTGTGTATTGCACTGTTGTTGAAGAATTACGTAATATATATTCCATCACTACTATCTTTGGTTTTCACCTATTTGTGCGAAATTGCCTTTCTAAATACCCTGCTTCTTCTGCATTAATCGCAATAAGGAAAACATTGTTCGTATACTGTCTGATTGAGAATGTTGCAAGCGTTATAGTTCGGCTGGAACACACATGCATGCAACCACAATGCACACATATGCGCACACCAAAGTGTCAGCCACTTTTTAGAGTAGCTCAATAAAATAAGACCATCGCATATTCCTCCAATACCAGGATAAGAATACGATTAACATACTTTTTCTACGCTGCTAACACAATTACCTCAGCCCTAAATGGCCTCAGCCATAAAAGCGCCATTAAAACCTAAAAAAATGAGCTATAAACTGCAAGATAATAATAAAGATCGGCACCACTAAATTAGAATATAATCGTTGGCTGTTTCTTGAATGGCCGGTTCCCAAGACTCAAGAAGCCTAACAAAGTGCCAACTAGTTGCCATTAAGAAAGTATCATAAAAAAAGTCGTAAGAAAGTTCGAGCATCTTCTAAATTTGCAGTGACGTTTGTGGGCTCGAGAAAGTAATAAACAGTGAAAGCTGATGGTTTGTACGAATAATCATTTTTGTGTTTTACTGGAAACGTCGTAATTACCTAAGATTAGCGAAGTGAGTAAAATTTTAACTATATCTGTGTATAAATTTTAGAATTCTTTAAGTAATTCCTTTTAATGAACATGAACATCTCCGTGCCTCTAGATGAAATATAATAAGTAAAAAATGAAAAGCTCCTTTGGGCAGAATTTTCTCCTTTATTCACTCGCACATTACGTACCAACCTATTTCAAAACGTTTTTTGTTTTGTTTTCAATAATTTCTGATGTATTAATATTTAATTTCTGATGTAATAATAAGCAGCGGCGGGCCGCGCGGGCCGGCCGAAAGACGCAGAGGAGGTTGAGATCGCAAGCAGCAAGGAAGCGCCTCAGCCCCGAATCTACTTATTACGAGGTGAAATGCAATATTCGTACCTACAATGGCATTACGCGGATGACTTGAAGGCTCTAAAACATATTCTGAAAGACCCAAATATTCCGATTCATATTTGCTTCGTAATCCCGTGAGAGCAGCATTAGGGCGCTTTACTCTTTACGAATATCACTCAATCTGTAAGACAGTTAACTATTTTGCTTGCCTACTTGATTATTCTTTTTGATTCTGAATCGAAAAATATTAAGTGGCGATTATACGTACAATATCATATTTTCCATTTTTGAATTCTCTATTAACCGAATACACAATTATACGAGAAAACTACTATGATTTCATAAATTTCAATAAACATTCTAATAGTATGATTATCTTATTACACTGATTAATAAATATCAACGAAAAACTCAACAAATAACATATGTTATGTGCTGAAAAAACAATTTGCTGTAAGTTATTTTAACGACAATTCCTAAAGATAAATACTAGAAGTATTTTACATGTAAGTAATTCTTTCAAACTTTTTTAGACAAGTTTTTTCTCAGGAGTACAAAACGCACCGTATAATATTTTTTTATGAACTTGTTGTTTTTCATTCTATAAAAGTATTAATAGATTTGAGCTTTAAACTTCAACAATCCCAGAGACGCAATCAAAGAAACTATAATAGCAGACAAGTTTACAGACAAGACAGACAAACTCTCCGACAAGTTTCTGTATGCAACGAAATGAGGATCAATGCTATCAAACCCGAGGAAAAGGGGTGCTTCATCTGGTCTTATTCGAGGCGTTACTCCCGTAAGTGTAGTGCATGTGTCACCACGAGCGTTGGCGGTGCTCCTCCGCCGCTGAATGGCGAGACCTACATCTGCTTGCGCGGAATTTCCCCTCGGAATTCCCCCGCTGCTCAGTCGTTCCTTTGTTTGCGCATGCGCAAAGGGGCGGGCTGAGGCGGGGATGCGAGGGAATGGGAGAGGTATGTGTGAGGTGCGGTGGCGAGGAGTGGGACGAGGCATCGCAAGGAGTGGGTAGGGCAAGATGGCCGGCGGGCGAAGCGGGATATCGCGTACGGTGGTGCGTCGTCGCGGGGGCGGAGTGGGATGCGTAGCGTGGGGCGACGCATGGCAGAGGAAGAGTAGGTAGTGTGGAAGGGCGTAGGGTCGGGTCTGGCCGGAGCGGAGTTACGTGGCGCGCGGATGGGGCTTCGAGGGTTGGAGCTGTGTGGCGGGTTGGTTGCGGGAGGGGAGTGGAGGGGAGGGGAGGGGACAGTGCCTAATGAACCCGATGTTATTCCCTTCATTTCCCCCATGAATACATTACTATCCCTTCGCCCTTCCTTCCCCCTCCCCCGCGGTCACTTGGCCCCGCTCCTCGCGTCTCTGTCTCCCACTTCGCAACACACAGCGAGTGACCACGCTGCCCTCTGGCGAAGCCTCATCATAACTTTGCAAATCTTTGCAACAAAACACTATGAGCAAAATAAACAAAAATATTATCAGCTAAGAAAGAAACACTTCAAATGAAACAACCGCGTGCAGACGAGAAACGATGACGAAAGACGATGTTCAACGATTAATTGCGGTGGCTGGTGAAGCGGCGCTGCGAGGTGGTTGGTGGGGACGAAGAGGTTCTTGCGGCGCTGGCCCACAGTTTGGGCGAGGCCGCCCGCAATTAGCTCGGTTTGTGCGGGTTCGCCTCGGCGCCCTCGCCCTTCGACACTCGCTGCGCCGCGCCCTTCGCCCTCTGCCGAGGAGCCTCTCCGCGAACGCGCCTCAAACGACTCCAGAAAAGCGGATAGGAACAATTGCGTCAAGAACATCTGCTCCCCTACGCTAATACGAATACTCTCCTTTTACTCGTTATTCGAGATCACCTCTACTCAACCACATCAGTGAATGGCGGGAGCCACAGGTAACCGTTTCATAGTAGAATACTACAGAGAAAAATGGAATCGGGATCATCTTCAGCTTACCTTGAGATAGGGAGACGTGGGTACAATGTATACAGAAAACATAAGCAAAACTTTTTACCTGACACAATAGGAAATTCCATTTACAGATTAGATTTAAAGAAAAAAGTTGTAAATTGAAGAGAGATCATGTACTAACAAACCAGTTCTTTTCAGTTATTTAGATTTCTGTTAGCAGAAATGACCGCCGAATTAAAATCAAAATTGGTGCCACGCTTCAAACAGCTCAGTTTCGCTGCTCTTTGAAGGCGTTTTAGAATAGATATCTTACATTTCAAAGTTCTCGCCGCGGAGATCTTGATCCAAAAGCGCGCAAATTCCTTCGCAGTTGACCAAATACACATTTCTTTTGTACAACGTTCTTTGACATCGACTGTCAACTGCTTTTTATTAGGTCAAAGAGTCAGACATAGATTGTGTCACCTCGTAGACGGCTGCTGCAAAATATGTACTTATTGTCAGATGTTCCATTTTTTCCAAAAGTAACCCGCAGATCGCACCACCTCGTGGCCCAACGATGATGAAGCTTTGCACACTGTAGTAATTTCATGTAATCGCCTTTTTCCACAGAAGACGCGACGATATCGTGTAGTTTGAGAATCTGGCGCAGCGAGCAGTTTCGTAGCAGACCGCCTTGCTCATGAAAAAAGGAGAAGTAACACGCATTTCCGTTGCATAAAAAATAGACTTTAGAATGAGTTATTCCGTTCAGTTGGCATTGCATTTCAAAAGCGTTTCACGCCCAAATAGCGAGAGTGAGAATCGCTCTACAATCACAAGCGGAAGGAGAAGACCTGTCGTTTGACAGAACCAGGAAATATTGACAATCTCTTCAGTACGTAATGATTCTTACGCCATGGTGTTATTCCTATCGATTGGGCTTTGTCTTGAGAATCTCCTCTTCTGAGGAGAACACAGAAAGGTGGTGTGCAGAACTTCTTGGTGCAGTTTTTGCAAATGCTTTTAAAATCATCTAAGCAATATTTCGCTGTCTCAACAATTATTTTAGTATTCAATAATTAAAAGTTTATTTGAACTAGAGAAAAGGGAGAGTAAAGGTTAGCAATAGATTGTGAGTTGTGTAAGAAAATGTTTCATAATTTATTTTATATTACAAAAGTCTTAAAACGTATGGTGGCATAAGATAGTTTCTCTACTCGTAGGATTTTTGAACCTTTCTTCTTATATACATAGTTCTGCAGTTTAATGTAACGTCCATAATTATGTATTAAACTAAACTAACGTACCCGTGCGAGAACTCTCGCAATCTTAAATACCATCATCTTTCCTATCTTTCCTTTTCCGTATTACGAGAGAAAGTTGTAAACGAAACGTTTTAAAAATTAAAAGGGTAAATACTGTGGCGTCAAATCAGTCGCCTTTTACAAACGCGACAAAATATCAGCCACGTGCATTTCATGCTCATGGACAGCGCTGGCGGAAGAGACGCCGGGCTGGACAATGGCAAACCTAGCGAGCGGAAGGGAAGGGGTGCCGTGTCGTGGGTGGCCATTTGTGAACTCCGTAGACCACTTGCGACAAACTTGTGAACCCCGTGAGAGACTAGCAGCGGAAACCCATCGGCGGAAGCAGAGAGATGACGCAGTTCCGTCAGCCGGCCCAGAAGGTAATATAAACGGACCCCGGACCTAAACACCTTCTTCTGATTCTTGGGCGCGTCGGTAGGAAGTCGTGTGGGTTGTGCGCGGCGCTGCATTTCAATGCATAGGCAATGGAGGCAGGGAACTGAAGCCGGCGTGCTACGTCGAGACGGGAGGTGCGGCATACTCGCTTGTATACCCACGTAGGCTACTGGTGCATCGCACCTCATAAAATATCTAATTATCAGACCAGCGGTGGTGGTGACCAGGAACATTCCTTTTAGTAACGGGTCAATATTGTTTATTGTAATTATTGTACATTGTATTCAGGTGTTGGGGCACTTTTTTAAATAAATACTCAATAAATTACAAACCGTTTACGTCTGTGATTTATTGCCCCGGCAAAGACGCCACACTACCAATTTACTTCTAGAGTTTAAAATAAAAATAAAGAAGATTGAAATTGACGTTTGAAACTAATTTTGCATAAATGTTTATTCTATATGACAGACATGTTGTTGGAACAATTCCCAACACTTCCTTAGAAAATTGCATTTGAAGAAATTATACAATCTTCCTTGACAGCTTTTCGCGTTCCTTGATAGTCCCAAAATACACCTTTTTTTCTCGAGAAATCTCTTTATACTTAAAGTTGTTCATGCGAAAATATAAGATCGGGCAAGCATAGCCTAACTCCTTAGAATATTATTGAACTTTATTGCCAAACTGGGAGGTATACCCGTGTAATTTAATCACATAGAATATTTGTAGCCTAGAATATCCTAGAATAATTTCACATACAGTCGTTGAGTCTGTATGTTACTGATTTTGTATATTCTGTAGATACTGCTAGTTATATCACAAAGTTTGTACAGAAAAAAGTCAATACTTACATTTGATATATGAACGGTTCAACTACACACAAAAAGCAATCTTCATTGGTATCAAGCAACAAATAATATTTCTAGTGTTGCTGCGAGAGCATTTAGGTTTGTAATCTTGAATTATGATTATGGAAATGAACCTCATCAGGCGGCGCTAACCACGATAAACACAGAATGCATACATACAAGTTGGAGAAATCTAAGCCGTCTAAGCGTGACGTCACAAACAAATATTGCCTCCAGCGCCGAGTAATATATCAAGTTTTGGATAATATCGGTAAGCGCCGAACCAGCAAAAATTTAATAGAAAGTCAAAGAATATCTCATTCAGTATATGACGGTGAGAGTAACGTTTCTTTGAGACTGAAGATTTAAATTTTTAAGGTCCTAGAACGCTTGGTTTAGGAGTTATTTAAAGATATAGCTGATTGAGTGCTGCGGTTTGCATATGACATGGATATTTATATGCATTTTTTAAACAAATCCTTCATATTTTCGAAATCAAAGTGCAATTCGTCACGTCTCCGTGGAATTCTCTATCTTTATAGACTTCATTAAAAAAATCGGTTGAATATGAGAAAAGGTATGTTTACTACTAAATAAATATTCATGAAAGTATCGTCGTCAAAGGGATTTGTGATGCGAGGAATAGTCTGAAATATCCGCAAAGGCCTTAGGAGAGTCGCTTTTATTTGAATATCGACAGCGGCCGCAAAGGGGTATCTGGGCGCCGACCACAAAGGGAAAAGCTGAATTGTTTTGAAAAAGCAGAGCAGCCAACCCTACAAAGTTTTTCAGCTTTCGAGGAGGCGGAAGATTAATTGCGAAACAAACTCACGGCGCGGGGAGGAGCAAGGCAATGAGGAGCAAAGCGAGGGAATGCCAGGCGGGGCGGGGCGGGGAGAGGCGGGCAGAGGCGGGCAGAGGCGGGCTAGGCGAGGCAAGGCAAGGCGAGGCGGGGCGGGGCAGGGTAGGACAAGACGTGGAGGAGCTCCCTCACTCATAACGATAAAATGTCCTCGCATTTCCGAAAGAAGGAACCGCCGTTCATTTGGGCGTCCGGTTACTATGAAATCTACGAGCAATCCCCGAAAGTTTGCATAATCTGAGCCCCGCAACCCATATCCCTTACAATATTGTGTAGATTCGAGTGCATACACGTTCCACGGGTATTCGCAGATTTCATATGCCCTCACGAATACTGCCTGAACTTTTCAGCATTGAGAATTTGTACATTTTTAAATGAATATACGGCCTTAATGTCCGCATCAGTTGGTCATGCGATTTCCCCGTAGCGTTCTAGATGTGAGCCATGAATTTTATTTGATGGGATGCAGCCCCATAAGGACTTGCACCACCACACGCTCTTTCCTCCAACGACGACACACATCATATTTTCTCTTTTTCTCGGCCCTCTGCGCTCATCATCACGCCGCTAACGCCAAATCAGCTCTCCCACTCCCGAGCCACACCACCGTCATCACCAAAAAGCTACCCACCTTTTCGAATCGGTCATCAGATTTCAACCGACCGCTGGTGCATTATGCCGCGCCTTCGGAGCCGTCATTTGCCACAACACCTCTGCGCTTTAGCCGCGGACAGATATCTGGACACGACCTATAATAAGTCTGATTTCTCCTCACTCACCACGACTGGTCTCCCGCGCGCGGGGATCATAGTTCTATTTGTCCTCACCACTGCTTGCACACATCGCCCAAACCCAGAACAGAAGCCTTTCAAACGAATTCGCTCCATCACCACATATCAACCTAACTATTTAATCCACTACCAACTTTACCACGCAACCACGACAACCACATTCCTGTCCGTCTCCAGTGTGCCGTTCCCCCCAAGCTCCTAGAACGCTGGCAGATGTGCGAACGAGGCACTCTCTACTGTAAAGATGCATGGGGGGCCAAATATTGCCACGAGTGGCCCTGAGACTGTTCCCTGACTAGCAGATGCTGGCACTTGACGTGTGTGGTGGTTTCCGTGTCCTCTCCTCCCGACCCGCCACGTCAGAGCAACGCACTACATATCGTCCTGTCCTGTCAGGGGATGCCCTTCCGAACGACTATCGAATCGCCCGATTCCCGCCCGCGAACCACAGCCCCCACGCCACCCACACCTTCGCCCGTGCAGGCAAGGATTGATTGGCAATATAATTAAAAACTACCTCGGTGTAGCATCGCAACAGGCCTCTATACAGCCCCCACACGCAGTTTCCGAGGGACTTCCTGAGTGGATGCCACAGTTCCCGTTGAATCTTCCACACACGCCCCGCCGCTACGCGCACTCTCGGTGCACTGGGATATGGCAACTAGTTCGTTGACTAAGACAGAAATGTTCCGTACTATATTTTGAACTGCTGCCACCAAGACTTTGGCTGCAGCGTCCGATTACGGTTGCTCCACTTAACTATGTGCACGACCCCCGTGGGGCGTTGTGTTAACCGCTTGCCACCACTTAATACAAATGGCGCACTACCCCCGGTGGGTTGTTTTAGACCGCTGCCAACCATTAAAAATCTATACATCGTGCACCTTACCCCCGTGGGTTGTTTAACCGCTGCCCACCATTAAAAACATGGTGCACGGACCGCCCCGTGGGTTGTTTAAACCGCTACGCCACCATTAAAAAGACTACCTCGTGTCTGTAACGCTCGTGTGTAGGGATCTACACCACAAGGAAACAGACAGCGAGTGAGTATATACAAGTTTTATTCACAAACACTGTAAGATCATTTCCATCCTCACTCCTAAGGGCGGTTTGCCAGAGCTACCACTGCAGCCTCTCCTCTCCCTAACGTGCGCTTGCGGCGACGCCTACGACCCGCCGCAAGGCCGCGTCGCAGATCAGCACCTGTGTGCCCACCGGAGCATTGAGCATTGCCCGAATGTGTTTTGAAGAACGACATCACCTGTCCGAACTCGTCGAACACGCCACGGTGCCGTCGGCCTCCGCAGCAGCCTGGCGCACAAAGTTTTTGTGGTCTAGCACGAGGAAAGACCAAAATCGTTACCCGAGTCGCCCCGCGGCGCCGTCCTCGTCCACGGCGGTCTTTTTATGGTCCAGGTCCACCTTGAAAAAGACCTCCTACTCACACTCCCGCACCGCCGGCGGTGGAAAAGCCTTTCCTGGCGCTGCTGGCCGGCGCGGACCCTGTTCTGTCGGGAAAGTCCCGTTTTTGTTTGGCGTCT
>BOPP01000188.1:1049916-1060557 GCA_017312745.1 Gryllus bimaculatus | reverse complement strand
AGGGGTGATGGAAGCAGAGCTGGAGAGGGACAGGCAGAGGGGTGAGGGCGGGCAAGTGAGGAGGAGGGGAAGTGGGGTGAGGCGTGATGGGAGGCCGGGAGAGGGAGGTCGGAGGAGGGGAGAAGGGTAGCAGAGGTGGAGGTGGATGGGGCGTGGGCAAGGGAGGAATGGGGAGAGAGGTAGCTGGAACAGAGCTGGAGAGGGAGAGGCAGAGGGGCTGAGGCCGGGTGCGGAGAGTCGCTCTTTGTGGAGCTTCGGAGTGAATACGCGCGGCCACCTGCAGCTAACAGCCGCCACTAGCGCCGCCACCCCCCGTGTACGTTTAATGAATCTCTCTGCCCCTCTCCGTTACCGCGCCCTCACACCCGCCCCTCCCTTCCTCCTTCCTCGCCTCCGAAAGGGCTGTTCTTTGCTCTGACCCCCCCCCCATCTAGGCCTTTCATTGATGCTTAATTTCTACTCACTCGCAAAAGAAATCCTACCATCAACTTTTATGGCGTGCAGCTAAGACACGAGGTATTTTCAACCTATTTTGTGAAATTGTCAGCGCTGGTTTGCTCTCACTCCTGCCCTTTTCCGCAACGTTTGTTCCCGTAGAATGACCCTAGGTCCGACTTGAAATCGTCTGAACGTGTATTCCTCGCCGGCCTTCGGATCCTTCACAGACAACGCAGCGTAGGGAGCTCCTTAGAGTTTCAAGCAGCACAAATTCTGTAATCTCAATTACCAAAATTATTTTATCTCCGAAAGAGTGAATACGGATGAATTTTACCGAAAAAGAGCGCTCCATCACATTAATTGAAAATCTGTCCCAAAATAACTTTAACCGAAAGATTTTTTGCAACTGTACACACAACCACTCCCTGTGTTACACGTCGATTGACAAAAAGCCGTTATCTGGGTCAGAAATTAGATTGCTGATCCCTTTTATCATTTATTAACATCATTGACATTTTGTACACGTGTGTGTAGTAATAAATTATTCATATGGCTACAAATATCACTGAAGGATGAAAGGCACGTGCAGATATTGAGTATCGGTTGCGGGAAAACCTTTGTGCCGGTTATTTTTGTCAACATTCACCGATAATATTTGTTGCAAAAGCGAGCAGGGAACGCAGCTAAATTTAAACTCCACCATGTTACGTACTCTTCCACTTGTCGTGCTTCAACATTTATTTAAAGCGTTCTTTAAACAGAGTAAAGGTCATTATTTAACTGGGACAACAACATTAATTTATTATCAAATAAGCTAAAATTTCGGATAAATCCGTTTGCTCAATCCTTTCCCAACAACTCTCGCACTGACGAATAATAACTTATGAAATAAAAATATTTGTTAAATCGTGCATTTTAAATTGTGTTTATATGTCTTCTTGAAGCTAAATCATAAAAGTGTGAATACGCACATTATGTTGTATACAAGTTCCATGAATTATTTACAACAAAAATTTTGAAATATTAACTTTTTGAAAGTCGTGAATAAAAGAAATGTTTTTCTTTTCTTCCTCAAAATATTAATAGTTCACATCACATTTAAAAAATAATGTATATTTGTGTGTATATACCACTTATTAACTTAACGACGATAAAAATCTGACCATAAAATTTTAAAAATATATACTATATATGATTTTAGTGAAGATTTCTTATCGGTTTGACATTTAAAATAAACATTGTATTGTAAATAGGTGCGGTTTTAAAGCTGTTTTTACCATCGCGATAAGTGATGCTAAAGTGATAAAGTTCTAGGTATCATCCAAGATAAGTAAGAAGACTACGGATCTTTATAAAACTTGAAAAAAGTTGCAAATATTTTGATGCTTTTATCAGTTACATTTCTTTGCTGCATGAGGGTCTGTAAATGCCTGACGTAACGCGAACGACCAAAGGATTGTCCGAGCGCTTCAAAAGCGCGCAGACTACCGGAAAGAGTTCATCTTTAGCGTCTCCGGGGCGCAGCGGAAAGGGTGAAATGCCAATTGCCCCGCACCCTACGGAGGAAGGCGGAAGGGCGACTGCGATCAGGAAATCACCGTTTCCCTTTTTTCGAGACAAAGGACGCGCCTCATCTGGTGGGCCTCCACGTGGGAGCCGGATTTCAGAAGACAGCGGATACATAGGCAGACTAGCGACTTCAAAGGGGGCGGCAGGGCAGCCAACCTGCCTGCAGCCACGCACACTGGCGGCACCTCAATAGAGTAGGCAAAACTGAGACCCCACTCAGCGAGGGAGGAGGGGGAGAGAAGGCGGACCCTGAAAGGAGAAGGTGAACAGGGAATACAAGGAGGGAATGAAAAGCGAATAGGGAAAGAATATTTAAGCAAGAGGGGCAATATAGAGTAAAATATACGAGAAAGGAGCTGAAAAATAACAAGAACCAGATGGCAACGAAAAAGTAGAACAATGAGGATGGAAACGTAAAAAGGAAAGGGAACGGCAGAAGAGGGAAAGGCTTAATAATAAAACAATAAAAATGAAGTAGAAATGGCAACAGTAAACAAAAATAAGGAAAACCTTGACAGATGAAAAGCAGAAATTGTTTTTTGAAAACTCCGAAAGAAGAAAATGAGTGAAAGACGAAAACTGAGAAAACATTAAGTGGGGAGGAAAGAAATAGGGAAATAAAGAGAAACAGAAAGACAGACTGAGACCCCACTCAGCGAGGGACGAGGGGGAGAAAAGGCGGACACTGAAAGGAGAAGGTGAACAGGGAATACAAAGAGGGAAGGAAAAGCAAATAGGGAAAGCATATTCAAGCATACGGGGGAATATAGAGTAAAATGTACGACAAAGGAGCTGAAAAAAACAAGAACCAGATGGCAATGAAAATAAGAGAACAACTAAGAGGCAAAAGTACAAAGGAAAGATGACGGCAGAATACTGCTGGCTTCGCAATAAAACCAGAAAACAAGGAAAAATGGTATAGAAATTAAAGCAGAAAACGAAAATTAGCAAAAATTGGACAAACAACAGATTGAAGAGGAGAAAAAGTAAAGAACAAAAACTCGGAAGAAATGACTGGAAAATGACTAATACTGGAAAGAAATAGAGAAAGAAAGAAAGAAAGAAGAAGTGAGAAACGAATAACAACACAGAAACATGGTAAGAAAAACGAGAACAGATAGAAATAGAAATAGTAAGAAGGCACAGAAACAGAAAAAAGAGCAAGAAAGAAGATGCAGAGAAAGAAGAAAAATGCAGAGAAGAAAGATGCGGATAAAAAAGAGAAAAACAAAAAACGAAATTAATAAATTCGGATAATTTGAAATCGAGTACTTGCATTCACACTGTTAATTCAATCGAATACATCTGTAGACGAACTTCGGGCAATTCAAAATTCATAAACAGTGCTTCGGCAGAGGTCTCAAGGGTTTCTGTTTGGCTGAAAAGGCCGTAAATTACATAGCAATGTGATTGGTGGACAAGACACCTGCGCAACACGACTGCTTTGCACAATATGGGCAGTTGGCCTGCAACGCTGGAGATCGCAGCCAATGTACGGAACTATAAGGAGGAAGAAGAACAAGGGACAGGACAGTAACTCGGAGAAAGAGAGTATCCAACTAACGAAAACGAATGGAAAATAAGGAAAGAGAAAAGTTACGTGAAACATCTCAAGTAATTACACTCTCTTTTGAAATATATATTTGATGTATGTAGAGACATTTGAATGATAATATTTCGTCAATTTAATTACATAAATTAAAATTTAATTAAAATATGTAATTTCATAAAAATGCGATCTAATAATTACGTTTTCCTCGTGAAACACTTAAGGTATTCATTCTGTTTATCCGATCACATCCTGATTGGCGTCCAGCACACTCGACAGCGCAGGGGCTGCTCCTCTAACTCTTTATTCTCTGAGAAGTAAGGCGTCGCGACTCCCTTTAGGCGTTTGGGCTCTTGTAGCACACGCGGGCAGAAGAAATGGCTTATACACGTAAACAGCATGAATGCCTCAAGATTTTCACAAGGAATGCGCAATTACATCGCCCAAGGAAGAAGAGGCGTTGGTCGACCACCAAAGAGATGGAAAGATCAGTGGGTGCTACAGGCAATATGGCCTAAGCAACACGAAGACAAACTGCCCACTCTGAACTGATCTCAAGTGCGATTTGCAATGGAATTGAAGTGAGCTCCTCGGCATGCGTGTGAGCGGCTACCTCGTAAACTTCGCGCGCAGCTTCGTAGTTAGTAATTTAACCATCCACCCATTTTCCATCCACCATCCACCCAAGAGAAGGGAAGGGAAGGGAAGGGAAGGGAAGGGCCGGGCCGGCGTTGGCCGCTGGAGCGCTGCGCGCGTGCACGGCAAAATCCGCTCGGTTATGTCCACGCGCCGCTTAATGCTCAGTAAGAGGATCAATTAAAAGGCACATTTCCACCTCAACTCCGCTCTGCATTTGGTAATCACGATTACGCCCTCAATGATTCGCTGACGAACATGCGAAAGAAAAGCGATCAAGCCATCAACAGTTAACAGGGCAATGCCATCGTCCAATGTCATTTCGAAATTCGAATTTGCAAGTTGCATTTAGCGTAGGAGAATTGTCAAGCGATTCCGCTCCATATGGGAACGGACGCCGCCCCCGTTTTACAGATGGATCAAATATTCACCGCTTTGCTCTCCTCGTTACGCACAATTTGGGCGTTGGATTTGTCGCGCTTATCCCTCTGCTGCAGGGAATCAAATTACGAGTGTTAAATATATTATTAGCGCGAGAAAAGAGTGAAGTTGTTATAAGAAAGGACTCTAGTCCAGGGCCCATCACAATAACGCATTGGGAGCAAAATGTTCATTCCGGGACGGGAGCAACCAATAGGAGCGAATGTAAAAGCGACTACCTTCAAGTCGGTGATTAAGGCCGTATTTGCAACGGGGCCGGTGAGAGGTAATTTTAAGTAACTAATGCATTGTGAAACACAGTCCGTTGATCCCTTGCAGATCAACTGATGTCATGGAAAGTGTTACCCTGATATCTAACAAGACGATGGTTTGTTACACTGCTTCAGATGTGGGGTTCCTCAATGAGCATTATTGCGAGCAGAACTGGAAGAAATCGAAACCGTGGCTCACGACTAGACTCACTCACTGTTTCATATTTTAAGCAACAACCTATCGGAGTTCGACTGTCAGCAAAGAGCGCCCTTTCAACCGCCAGGAGCGAAGGAGGAAAGGGCTACACTCATCAGCAAACGCCTTTTTGGATTGACAACATACACTTGAAAGTACTAATGGCTGACTATTGAACAGAACGGGTAATTGATGAAAATCACCTCTTGATATGAGTTCCAAATTAGGAGACCTTACATACAAACACTGCAAATGAGAGTAAGCGAGTTTTGGATAAAGAATATTAAAATACAAATTTATGATCTGAGTCAGGTCAAATATTCTTACGTTACAAAATATATAAGACGTGAACGAAATCGACGCAGTTATAGGAAAAGTGAAAACTCACTGGCTCCAATGCCTATTAGGGTGGAAGTATCACTGGGAACTCACCTGTAACAGAGAACAAACTGTAGTAATAATCTCATACATACCAATATTTCATTCAATATTTATTATTTTACGTTCATGTTTGGATGCATTAAGATCTTTCAGAGCTTAGTCCTTTTACGTTAAGTTAGAGCGCTATGCACCATTTTTTGGGAAGGATATAATTACCAGCTTTAGTAACAGAAATTAAAGAGGGAAAATTTAATTAGACCCAGAGCTCTCAATGAGCTGGCTAAAACCTTTTTTGAAAGCTAATGTTGCGGTTTCATACTTTCACAGAATGTACAATTAAATTAATTTTTGTTCAAAAGCGAAATGCCAATTTTGGATATGAATTCATATTTTTTGTGCATTAAAGACATAACGTCCGTCTGTAGAACACGATCTTGTACTGTAAATTGGTTATGTGCTCTTTCATATTTTCGACACATACTGTATGTGAAGAACGTTCACAGTTAATTCATTTCAGGGATTGTCTAAAATGTGAGCTAACATTTCGCAGTATTTTATCACCCCAACAGAGAAACCTTTAACACATCCCGTCTTTCAATAGAAGTCCTGTGAGAGGTTGCGGGATCAACCTCGACAAGAGCCGCAGGTTTCATCTACGACTTCAATATGACGAGTAGCGGTACCGTCACAAACGAATTCACAGCTACTGCTCTGGTTGTTTCCATGGATTCCCTGGCGAACATAAGAGCCGTATCACCAACAGGCCACAGATTCCGTATCCATTCCGCGTGAGACGAGCGAAACAAAGAAGTGCCCAAACAACCACACTCAATCACCGTCTTTAACTCGGTGATAAATACGGCGAAACGAAATGCATACTTTCATTTGTTGAATTCACAAAAATCGCTACATTTTGCAGTCACCCCAATAATTCCTCTTCCAGTAAATGTGTCGGTCGTTTGGCAAGAGATAACCGATTCGTCCCTGTCCTTGCACTTCGCCTCTCTCTCTCGCGCGCCCCTCCTCCCACTCGAAAGGAGGCACCCGTGGCGCAGCCAGGCGACGACCGCTGACACCAAAGCCCGAAGCGACCGAGAGTCCTCTGGCGCGCCGCGTGTCCTGCGCCCCCCCCCTTGTGCTGTTTTTCCGCTTGTCGCTCTGTCCGACCCGATGCGTCTGCTGCGGCGAAAGAGTTCGTTAAGCAGCGCAATGGGCGTTGCAAGCGAGGGGCGTGGCGCAGAGGTTGCACAAACACCGCCTAATTACTTGATCATGAACCTGAAAAGAGCCGCGTGTTTTTATGGATTTAATTACTCTTTTAATTCATCACCGATCCCTCCCTCCCTCCCTCCAGCCCCACTCGCCGCGGACGGACAGCCCCCGCCTCCCCACGCCCACTCGCTGCGCTGGCAGACGGCGACGGGGTAGTCATGCCAAGCACTCTGAGCTTGACGTTTGTTCCCAGGCCTTGCGTGTTTTATATGCGAAAATTAAAATAATTTCTCCACATTTTTGCTTAACTAACAATCAAAGGTTTTAAAGTGTGTCGCTTCTCCTGTAAACATAGAATCTGTTTGGCAAATTAAACCCCAAATAACACCAACGCAAACACGCTGGGAAAGAAATGCTAGCAAAAGGTGTAAACTCGTGTGCAAGATAACATGGCAGTTTCTACTACTTCCTCAAAGCCCTTCAGAACCGTTGGCTTCTGGTGCGGATCGCGTTCGCTTGTCGCGGCGTTTGCTAACGCGAAGGCACTGCGCTCGGGGGAAGCCGAAGAGCGTCGCCCTTCGAGTCTCGCGTTCACCTCCGATAGAGAGCGCGCGTGGAGGCGAGGTGCGGTTGCGACTGAAACGACAGAAAAGGAGAAGGGAATGTAAATGTAAAGGGGAGGCTGGAGAAGAGGAGAAGAGAAAGATGGCGAGGGAATACATGCGATAGATACGAAGGGATGAGCGAGGTAGAAGATGGAGAAGGGGAATGCACAAGAGAATGTGGAAGGGGAGAGCGAAGAGAAGAATTTAATAGATGAAAAATATAACGTGATCAAAAGTAACAAGACACGTGGCTGAAAATGATCTACCAGTTCGTGGCGCCCTCCATCGGTAATGCTGGATTTCAATAGGGTGCTGGCCCACCCTTGTCCTTGATGTCGGCTTCCACTCTCGCAGGCATACTTCCAATCAGGTGCTGGAAGGTTTCTTGGGGAATGGCAACCCATTATTCACGGAGTGGTGTACTGAGGAAAGTTATCGATATAGGCCGGTGAGGTTGGTTTTTCAAAACATCCCAAAGATATTCGATAGGATTTAAGTCAGGACTCTGTGCAGGCAAATCCATTACAGATGTAATTGTCGAGTAACCACTTTGACACAGGCCATGCAGAATAAACAGGTGCTCGATAGTACTGAAAGATGCAATCGGCATCTTCGAATTGCTCTTCAACAGTGGGAAGCAAGAATGTATTTAGAACTTAAACGTAGGCCTGTGCCGTGATACTGCCAAGCAAAACAAGAGATACAAGCCCCCTCCATGAAAAACACGATCACACCATAACACCATTTGGAAGTGTCCGGATACTTCTGATCACATAGTGTCTTACAAGAGAAAGTATAAATATGTGGAAGAGAAATCAATAAAGAGCAAGAGATGAGGAGAGGAAGGAATGGGTGAGAAGCAGATAAAAGAAATGAGTTGGACAAGTCAATATTGGTTGAACAAGCAAAGAGAAAAAGGCGAAGCTGGACAAAAGTGGGGAAAACGCATTTTTACATTGTGTCAGTAGCGAGAATCGAACTATACATTTTATATTTCCTGCGGTAAAGTACCATTTTTCCTCTAGTCATAAACAATATCTGAATATTTGTGAAGCTGGAATGTGCAAATAGAAAATAACTCATTCTTCACACGATTTTATAAAAAAACACTATTTTGATAAAAGTAAATACGAGAATCTTGACGGCAGAGTAGAGAAAGTGCATTCTGAAGGATAGTAACCTCCGACATTTTCGAAAGTAAAAATCATCCAAGTGGACATTTCAGTTCGGTCATTGGAGATAACTACGTTTGATCAGTAATTTGATTTATTTTCGTCATAGAGCCAAAAACTGTATATAACGTTTTGGGAGAAGAATAAATCTGCGTCCGTCTCCTTGCACTTCAGAATTCTTTTCACTCTTCTACTCAACATATTTGAGCGAAGATTAAAACTACCAAAAAAGCTAGATTAGCAACATTGTACACATTTCCACTTCTAAAATGTAGAAGCCATTTCGATGAGTAAATGAACTAGAGATTTGATTTTACTCTATTGCTATTACAACAGAAATCCATACCGTCTACTCCTCCCACATGTAGCTAAAGGAGAGCCAATGAACGTGCACATAGTGGAACTACATTTATGTCCAGAAGCAAAACAAGGAGCAACATCAGCATTTATCCTATCTATCAGGAAAACTATTAGAAAATCCTGAACGAGAAAAAGGCCAATGACGCAGAATCTCAAGTGCACTACTTGTAATAGTCATACACGTACAGAGATTGACAGCACAGTCTGCCACACCATTTCAATTCCGGCATCATAAGTTAGAAGTTTTAATCAAGGGACGTGTTAAATACTTACTTCCCACAGAAAAAAATGAAAGTGATGTGAAAATTCCCCAAAATTAAGCGTCACCTGCAGTTGGCAGCGCATTGGCGCTCCGCACTCGTGAACACGCACACACACGCGCCTAGTCGGTGCTACCGTAATAGCTTGTGTCGCGAGTTTCAACTATTGTGGAAAAGTGAATAACGCCCCGCGCGAATTTGAAGACCGCGTCATTAAACACGGAATACAGCGGCCATGGTGATTTAGAAACGTGGTCACTGCGTTGGATTTCTACGGCTAAACCTGTAAATACGTGAACAGACATTGTACGCGTGGCCATTAGTTTTCACATCCAGCCGGATGACACCCGCAGAGTGGAACAGCAGGAAAAATGAAGCTTATCCTCTATCATTACTTATCATGAAAATGAATGCTAGTCCAAATTTTCGAAACAAATTGAGGACTATTATTACCCGTACCAAAAGTACTGAACACAGAAGTAATAGAAATACACGTACTGTATAACTGCGTAGCCATTGGCGCTGACGACAGAATATATCATTGAAAAAAATTGAATGCGGATAGTAGAATATGCATTTTTATTATTACGAATCGAATTTACTTAATCAATTGTTTACTTCCTTTCCTTTTTCATTCATTAGATAAGACTTTTCGTTGATGCAGGTTCTGACGTTTGAGCTTTATTCTTGTTTTCCAAGGTGACCAAACCTACCTCATTTACTCATCCAGCAGTGCCTCTGATTGCAAGTTACACTCCATTATAGATGAAGCTTTAAAAGACACATTTACGCATACCTCTGATATTTAAACAATCATATTAATTACACACACACACACACACACACACATTATATATAACCGACGATCGCTGCAGTAACTATAGACACAGCAGTGATGAACTGGGCTTATTTCCTTAAATCTAAAACATTCCGTCTTTATTGTATTCATTTTCACTACCAATAATGCAATAGTCACACTCTACTTTTAATGTTTTTTTCTAGACAACGTCAGTTTTATTTAATTTTTGCACTTTCCCTGAAAACTACAGTTTTTGAAAAAATAATTAAAAATACGTTAATTATATTATGAAGGAAACAATGGAAATAACATTTTTCATACTGCTTCACTGAATTAAGTACGTTAGGAAGTATTTCAGAAATCAGATTATAGGATAGGAGTAGATAGCTACAGATGATAGGAGTAGCTTACATTTCTCAACATCCAACACAAAAAATGTATTTGAATATTTTAAATGTATCTTGATCATATAGAATCAATAAATGCATTAGCTCGCAGAGATCGATCTTTTGCAAATGAGTATATTTCCTTACCCAAACCTATATACTTGTGGAAAATGGTTGTGGCGCCATGAGCCACCCGGGCATCCGAGACCCTTCCATTAAAAAGGCGTTTAGTCGAAAACAAAATGTGTTAAAATGGTGATATTAATGACTCCGCCACCCCGTTGGCGGAGCAAGGTGCTGAGTTGCTGAACACATTGCTAGAGCTGATACGAAGGACTCCTTCCGCCCACTTACACTATTGATATATATATATATATATATATATA
>BOPP01000188.1:1018840-1040902 GCA_017312745.1 Gryllus bimaculatus | reverse complement strand
GAAGTACGCTGATGAGGGAGTAGGAAGGGGCGGGGTGAAGGCTGCCGAGGAGATAGCTGTGGGAGGCAGGGGGCAGAAGGTGGAAGGAAGGCGTGGGGTGAGAAGACACACGAAAGAGACAGGTACAAGTTGAAGTTCTGGGTGGACGTGAGAAGTACCTGAATGAGGAGTAGAAGCGGGGGGGGTGAAAGCGCGGAGATAGCTGTGTGGGGCAGCGGCGCAAGAAGAGAAAGGATTGGGGGTGGGAAACACACGAAAGCAGAGGTGCAGTGAGTCGTGGGGTGTAGACGTGAGAAGTACCTGAATGAGGGAGTAGAAGGGGGCGGGGTGAAGGCTGCGGGAGATGAGCTGTGGAGGTCAAGCGGGGCAGAAAGAGAGAGGAGGCAAGTGGTGGAAATCACACGAAAGCAGAGGTGCAGGTTTGAAGTCGTGGGGTGGGACAGTGAGAAAGTACTTGAAGTGAGGAGTCAGAAGGAGGGCGGGGTGAAGGCTGCGGGAGATGCAGCTGTGGGAGGCAGCGGGCAGAGAAGAGGAAGGAGGCAGTGGGGTGGGGAAACAACACGTAAAAGCAGAGGTGCAAGGTTTGAAGTCGTGGTGACGTGAGAAGTACCTGAATGAGGGAGTTAGAAGGGGCGGGGTGGGCTGCGGGAGATGAGCTGTGGGAGCAGCGGGGCAGAAGAGGAAGGAGGCAGTGGGTGGGAAACACACGAAAGCAGCAGGTGCAGTTTGAAGTCGTGGGTTGGACGTGAGAAGTACCCTGAATGAGGGCAGTAGAAAGGGGGCGGGGTGAAGGCTGCGGAGAGATGACTGTGGGAGGCACGGGGCAGAAGAGAAGGACGGCAGTGGGGTGGAAACCCGCACGAAGGTTCGTAAGGAGACACGTGAACAGTCCGAAGGACAGCGTCCTTGATGGCACACGCCTCGATGCTCAACCGGAGGCTCAATCCGGGATAATCGGCCGTCCCCACGCTGTACCCCCTCCAAAGTTTACAGTTTTAAACGCCCCCCTTTTCCCAAGGAAAAACGTTAGTGCAAGTCCGGTGGCTGAGAGCGCCAATGCATTGAATCTCTAGGTAGAAGGCAGGAGACAAGTCCGATATTCCTCTGGCTTCGGACCCTGCTTGTAGTACGGGACGATGACTGTGGTTGAGACTAAGCTCTGGCAGGAGGAAAGGAGTGCCGTCGGCATTGATTTTGGCGACCCAGAAAGCGAGGGCAGTTAAGCGTGTGAGTAAAGTGCCCTGTGGGCTAGAAGGGCGGTAGGCATGGCCAACAGATGGGACAGCGGGAGTGAGGCAGAGGAGGCAGTGGGTGGGCCCGCTGTATGATTAATGTTACAGCACGTATAAAGTAAGAGAGGGACTACACGTCCACTCGTATGGCCAATCAGCGATCAGATTTACAACGGAGGAGCGCTTACAGGTACATCACGGGCATGACTTCAGTGGCTTCACTAGTTCAGTCAATTGCATTCAGGTCAAAACGTTGCATTCCGGTGCGCCAGGCGATTAACCTGCGCCATTTACCCCTGCTCCAGATGGTTCGATGAGCAGAGAGTGGGGAAAAAACTTAAACTACGTCTCATACCTGTCCTTCATTGCGTGCATCCGTCCATCCCCAGCATGGATTCGAGGTGGAGATGCGTCCATCTTCCAGCGAATTCTCACAATACTCACGTGTGAGGGGCGAAGACAACCGAATTATAAAAAATGGAATACATTTCCAGTGTACTTCCATGCTCGTTAAACTGACACAAGTTCGTAGAATGCGTAATCCGAGCATACTAATTGCATTACGATAAGCAGATTTCAGGCTTCGATGTTATATGGAAAATGGAGGTTTCAAACAGGACGATCGGAGAAGAAGTCCTTCTGCGAATAATGCTGGAATGTGTCCACGTCACTTTCAACCCAATATTTTCGAATTCTGCGAAAGAACTAATCGCCAAATACACGCTACTTGGACATACATTTTAACACACGGAGATGTTTTGGTATACAAGGAATTGTGACCACTATGTTACAGAAATAAAGAATATCTTCTGCCATTTCTTAACGAAATCCCATCGATGGACGAGCAGAATATCAATTTTGGTATATTTTGACAGTTTATTGCCATTTCCTGGTCCCTTTCCGATGATTTTGCCAAACTATCTTAATAAGATTTCTAATATCATTGTTGGTCCCGACATCATATCGCTCCATTAAGAGAACAAAAACAACTTAAAGCTGTTCTGAAAACTAGGTAATATGCGAGAGAGATGCCGTTTTTGTTTGAGTAGAGAAATACTTCATTAATCTTTATCAAACTTTTGTCGAAAACTAGTAGGTAATAGCGCATCTTTGAAGGTGAACGTCAATTGTTCAGAAATTACAGTAGCATCGAAGAAATATAAACTACAAGAGCACCAAACCTCTGCGTGCAACACTTCTGAACGAGGGAACTCGTGTGTATCCGGCGTCAGCAAAGCAAGCAATGTGTGCGGGGACGAGGAGATTGCTTTCAACAAGGAAAGTATGCGCTCTTTCCCAAGATAAAGGTGCAAGTTAAGTCGCTGAATGTGTTCAAACAATTTGAAGCCTCTGAAGCGATCCGACACTGATGAGAGTTTCCCGAAAGCACACTAGGCGTTCATTTTGTTTGTCATTCAAGGTTTAATAAAAGATGTTTCATTCATTAATATTCGGAAAATATAAAACTTTTTAAGAACTTTGCATTTAATATCGTGATACTAATGCTAGTGCATTTGATGCAATTTCAGTCTCGTAACAGAATCCCCAGTAATTTCCTTAATCGTACTCTTTCACCAACCCATTCTTAACGGAACAGACGTCTTCCCCAGCAGGTCGGCTTTCCGGTGAAGCCCCAGACGCATTTCCTGACGATGATGTCACGCCCTTTCGGTCCTGTTGCCTACGCGGGGCTTTGCGGCCCGAAGCTGCCCGCTGGAGGGGAGGTTACAGCGGCCTGACAGTTAACAGCAGGAGCGAGGGCTTCGTTTCTCCCCCCGGGGAGAGGGAGGGGGTCCCTGTCGCGTTGCATTCTGGGGAGAGGGGGTGGCGAGAGGAGGAAGTGGGAGCCACTCCGCCACGTAATGCTCCACGTCCCGCCCAACCAGTTCTCCTCTCTCTCTATCTTCTCTCTCTATCTCTCTCTATCTCCTTTATCTCTCCTCTACTCCTCTATCTCTCTCTCTATACTCTCTCTTATCTCTCTCTCTATCTCTCTCACTATCTCTCTCTACTCATCTCTCTCTCTATCTTCTCTCTCTCATCTCTCTCTCTATCTCTCTCCTTCTCTCCATCTCCTCTCTTTCTTTCTCTCTCTATCTCTCTCTACTTTCCAAATTCTCCTCTTATCTCTCTCTATCTCTCTTCCTTTCTCTTCTCTTCTTCTCGTCTCTCCTCATCTTTCTACTTGCTCCTTTCCTCTCTCTCCTCTCGTGTCTCTCTCCGCTGTCGTCTCTCTCTGTCTCTCTCTCTGCTGCCTCTCTCTCTCTCGCCCTTCCTGCCTCTCTCTCCTCCCTCTCTTCTCTCTTCCTTCCACCATCTCCTCCTCTGCCCTCTCCTTCTGTCTCCTCTGTCTCTCCTCTCGTCTCCTCCCTCCTCTTCTGCTCCTCTCTTCTGTCTCTCTCTGTCTCTGTCCTTCTCTCTGTCTCTCTCTCTGTCTCTCTCTCCTGTCTCTCTCCTCTGTCTCTCCTCTCATTGCTGTCTCTCTCTCTGGTCTCTCCTCTCTCCTGCTCTCCTCTGCTCTTCCGGGCCGGATGTTGATAATAGTTGCGATGTAACATAACCATGTTTTGAGCCCGTTGGGAAGGGCCGCGGGGGCGTATTAGAGAACCAATGAACTTGTGCCATGCGTGGGCCCGCCGTGGCTTATTTACGGCCTCCTTAGCCACGTACTGCGGTAACCGCAAAAATTCGGCTAAGCCGATTACCCAGCACGCGCACGCCTCCTGTAATTCTGGCTCGACTGGGTGTCACGGAGAAAGCAACTGACAGACATGAAACAGAAATCCAACTTGGAGTTCACTACAAAAATCTCCACAATTGCGGTTTGCAGTGCTTTTTCGACATATTTTTGCACACTAGACATGCCAAAAATTGCCTGATTTTGCACGATATCCTATCTGTTTTACAAACAAAAGGATGTGTACAGTTTTTCAAAAACGTGTCCGGACTAAGGAAATTCTACTCACGACAATTTTAGAAGTGTGATGAAGTTCAAGAGTTGCATCAACTACACCTTAAAACGGACCACAGTATTATACTCTTTATTCACCGGCGAAACTAGAGCAGAAAAAAAGCTAAATCATTAGAGGAAGCTGAGGTTTTTTTCGTGAGGCTGACAATGACACGAATGCTAAAAGCATTGACCTCAAAACTGGTAGGGAAGTTAAGTTTCTCGTGTTTTCCACAAAATCCAAACATTTAATCTTCAGTTTAATATGAGGAAACTCTCTCTTATATTACCGGGTTCAACCAAACACCATGGCCTGTTCTTCCCAACTTAACACGTTATTGTTTAGGAATCAAAGTTTTCTGGAGGAACGGACTGTGGGTTAATAAATTAAAAATTTACCCCGAATCCATGATTTAATTTTGGACCTCTGTTTGAAAAATCCACTAGCTTCGCAGTGGTCCATCAAAGGATGTCCACTATAATAAAATCCCAAAAAGTTGAAAAAACGTTAAAAACATAAATAAAATATGTGAAAGTAAAAGCCAATATATTATTTTTTGTGGCGAACATGTCATCAAGTTTTTCCGCGTGCCGTCAACTCAACTGAAAAAAGTGCTTCTTTATTGAATCCACTGCGCTTAATTTCAGGCATTAACACGCACGGAATGGACGAGAGGAGCTTCATATCAAACAAAATCTATTAAGAGATTACCGGTACAATCGATTTTAACGTATTACTGTCATCAAAAGATCCACACCAAAGCACTATTCAAAAAATATATTTTATCCCTAAAGTATTTTATATAATAAAATTGCTCTAGACTGGTCAATAAAATCTATCATATGTTAACATTATGAAGAAATAAATTTCCTTCTTCCTAACTGGGGATTTCTTGGGCACAAAGGCAAACCGAAGAATAATAAGTTTTTCAATTCAAAGATACATTTTTACTCGATTGAATTTACCATTATTTTAGGAGGTATTTTAGTTTTCTGGTGAACGTGAAAAGAAGGGGGAATTGAAGAAGAGAAGAAGAAGAAGAAGGAAGAAGAAGTGGGGGACGAAGAAAGGGGGAAACAACGCGGACCAGATGGAAACTCGAGAGGGGGAGATGGGAAGGATTGCGAGGGGAAAAGGGTAAAGAAGGAGAGATAAAAAGTGTATACGAAAATGTAATGAGGTGATTGCGATTACGAGATAAAATTAAAACAGGATTTTTATATTGGGAAAAGAATAAGAGGGTAAAGGGTTAAATATTCGTACAAAAACTGTCAGCCTCCGCCCCCTCGCCAGCGAAAACGGCCACTTACCGGCAATTTTTTCTTACCGGTTCAATAGTGCAAAGAAAGCGCATTCCTGGCGGGCAAATTACAAGCAGAAATTCACGGGGAAGGAAATGCAATGGGCTGGGGAGAGAATGCGAGGGGTGGGGAGGGAGGGGAGGGGAGGGGGAAGTGGGCGGGTGGAAAGGGGCAATCGTATCGCGGTGGGGGGCATCATGAAAAAGGGGGTGGGCGCCGGGGGAATCGGCTTTGCTGGAGGGTAGGCGTGATCGGCGTAAGGCCGCTGCGAGAAGAAAAACTTTTTTGCTGGGTTCTTCCGGCTCGTCGACACCCGCCGGCCCCTGGGAGCCGTGGCGGGCGGCGAAGATGAAACGCGGGCGACTCCCGGGCTAAAACGCAATACCCGCTAATTTTTTGTTAGACTGCTCCAGCATTCTCCTGGTAGAGATCGCAGAAATCATAAATCTACCTATCATACGTCTTGCTGCTGAATCCTTTTCCAGCCAGGGGCTGACTTCGACGTGAACCCAGGACCTCACGTTCAGAGTCCTGCAAACGGGTTGCAATGCCACCTCTCACCTGTTCCAGTCGGTAGATTGTGTCAATGAAAACACACTCGTCTAGGCCCACGTGTAGAGAACAGAGCCAACGCTCAGGTGGACTCCCGTGAGCCTCGATTGCAGCTTCTGATGAGACATCTGCGCAGCAGCTCGCCGCCTCGGAAGCCAAAGAGAATAATCACGCAAATGGGGATTCGGACGAGTTCACCTGGCGCCCAGCGAGCGTTGATTCCTCCACCGATGAGCCAGAGGGGTAATGGGAAAACGGCTGCTTGGGAAATAGGCTTATTCATAACACTGACAGTGGATAGTAAACACTTTATAAAATTATTATACAAGTGGTCTGCAAAAAATGTAGGAAGTTGCATTTGGTAGAACATTAGATTGATATTCAACGAATTTATTATTTTAATTAAAATTCAACAATCCATGAACGGTCAACTTCTCCCATTATTGTTGTTACGTAACAAAAGGAAACAAAAATGTTTATGAGAACACATTTGCCAAGAATTTATTATGAAATTCGTTCGCTAATCACAGAAAAATATTACAATACAATGCAACATGTGCTCAATGTTACACAAGTTACTCGTTTATAGAATTTTGGGATCGCGAAAATATTATAACAGATTCATATGTGATCTTTTGAAACGCGGTAACTACGCTGAACGACTCCGTATGAACACAAAAAGAATATTGTTTTGAAATACAAAAGTCGTTAAACGGACTTGTGTCACAGAAACGGCAATAAAGTCATGTTACCATTAGATAATGAACGTGTACTATAATGTTCTTAAATGAAGAAATTTTAGTTCTTAAAAATAAGTCAGTGTGTGAATGCGAACGAGGATTTTCCTCAAACACGTTTGAAGAACCTTAAGGTAGCAGAACACATATTAGAAGCCAGGAGACAGAAAACGTAAGCTTGCGTTTTGAAAATGTTAACCAAAATTCCGTTACATTAGAAAACTTACTCGAATAGCACCCCTCCCCATGAATCAAGGCGGCTCTGTTGCCGGGCGGTGCGAGGGAGAGGGAGGGTTTTTGGGCGGGGCGGGCGGGGAGAGCGAGGGTGAGGGCGAGTATTGACAGCAACGAATTGACACAAAAGGAGCACCGGCTTCCTTCAAATTCGTTGACGGTAACGAATGTGGGAACTTCACACTCACTCAGTTCAACATGCTACTTCCTTTTCTTATCAAACAGAACGTATTCTTACAAGTATTTTACTTTGAACTGTTCCCTTATTTTTTGTTCGTACGTAGCAATTAGTTTCTCGTTCTGAGAAGAAGTGGGAGACGCGAAGTGCTTAGGCTGAGAGGCAATGTGGTCCTCCTATGGGGCAGAGCCCAGTGCCCACATGGGAGGAAGCGGATGGGCAGGGGCTCGTGATGAGCCCAGATCCCGCATCAGGGCCCCACCCTTCACCCCGTAGCCATCACCACCCCTCCTTCCCCCTCTACCTCCACCCACACCCCTTCGCTCCTCCAACCGCTCCTCTCTTTCCTTCTTCCCTCTCCCAACGTCTCGTCTCCACCCCATCCTCTCCCCCTCCATCCCACCCTCCCCCGTTGGGCGTCCCCTTCGCTGCAAGACTGATAACAGCACACTCTAAAACTACAAGGATTTGAGATTCGCAAATGACATTTGACCAATTGGGAAGGAGGATTAAACCTTCAATCACGAACGTCCCCTCTATTTAGTATTTATGAAGTGGACAATTATGTTCTTTATTCCTGTTTTATACTCCTCGTCTTTTGACCCGCGACTGAGTCTTACTGTCACTCAATTCCCCATTTTTGCTTCAGCTTCGCTTCGCCCCCTGCCCCCTCCCCGCCTATGGCCCTCGTGGCCCTGGGGGGGATGGGAGCACACAAGGCACGAACATGAACCACGCCCTCGCCCACACGGGAGAGGGGGAGGGGGAGGGGGAGGGGGAATCGCTGCAACGCAAAGGCAACGCTACGCAAACGCCCCGGGGCCAACGGAAAGTCGGAAGTGGGCGCAAATAATAGAACGCGCTCTCGGAGGAAAGGCGCGTTCAGAAAGCCACGAACAGAGTTCCTGCTTCGTCTGCCAACTAGGAAGGGATAACTGTAGTGCGTTTAGAATCAAAAAGGGGATGTGGCGAGATAAGAACAATGCCGTGAAGCTCTGCGCATCCACAAGCACGAGGCGCATTTCGACAGTCAAGTTTCGTTTCCCGCTGCCGTCCAGCACGACGGGCGGCGAGCTGATAAGTAAATGTTTTTTAGACCACCGATTTGGCAGGCGATTAGCAGGGATACCCTCACAGAAATCACATGCGTGGTTGCAACAACGCAATTTTTATCCTCGCTTTTCTACGTTTTTACATAGAAACATAAAGTATTTTAATGATGTGGCAGAAATCGGCGACAGAAAAACAAGTATTGTGAGGCCCTGATATAAAAAGGACATACATCCTTGCATAAATGGTCAACGTGTTTATATCTTCCGCACAATTTGAAAATGTATCCATTAAACTAGAGAAATTAATTTCGTCTTAGAATCTTGGAACATTCAAGAAAACATAATTCACAGTGATGATAGGAAATTAACAGATAAACCGGTTTCAGTACCTTCTGCATAGACAAAACTATTAATTCGATTTCAATTGAATGTTCAGAATCCCGTAAAATGTATTATTGATGTAAAACAGGGTTTTAATTCTACGGAATTAATGTAAGTAAATACAGCAATTAATATAAGTAAATGCGTGAAAACAGTTGTAGAGCGACGATTAATCTGACCGAGGTCCTCTGTCCATTCGGCTTGTTATTGAGGTAGTTAAGAAGCGACCGCAGCGCCGCCTCAAAGGCATCTTGGATTAGCGTTAGGACAGTGGATAGGTGGCCTCGGGCAGGCGCTCGCCACATATCTAGGGCCTAAAAATCTACTATTGTCGGGATTCAAACTCTAGGACCTCCCGATCGCACCCACTGCAGTGACGTCAATTGATGCTGTGAGCCAACTACGCCAGCCACGTGTTAGAGGAAGAACTCCATACAGACACAAGAGTTTTTTTTTTTTTATTTTTTCATTACCACGGATTCCAATAAGAATTAAACTGTCGAACATTTGCCATTTCTCAGTTCACGACTACAAAGTAAGTAAAAACAACTTTTAGAGAAAGCGGGAAAGAAAAAACCACTGTTAGCTGATCTGAATTTTAGTACTATATCAACCTAAAAGAATCCCCCAATCAGTCGGGTCTAGGAAGAATAACGTGATTATTCAAGAACCACCAAAATGTTTTCAGTGACAAAATGATCATATGATGAGCATTCAATATGCTTATAATACGTTCAGATCCGTTTTCATACTTCCTAATTGATAGTCACAAACGATAGTATCAAGAGCATAGAGTACTGTCGCATTAGCAATTCAACTTTTTTCAATGCAAGTAAAAATCTACGGGCTGATTGAAGACAAAAATATTAAATCGCATCACGCACATTCAATGCCCAAGGATTTTTTAAAATTTAAAATTTTTAAACGTCAGGTATTGTAAAACGTCCTTCGAGAGTTCTCAAAAGCTTCGCAGTTGTAAGGCAGTGCGAGGCGAGCCTGAACGCCGTTTCCACTTTGCAGCCATAGCAATTGTAGCCCACAATACCTCTCAAGCCAGCCGCCGCCCCCACAGCCTCGACCTGTGCAAACAGCTGCGCAGAACGCAGGGTTCGTGGTTCGTGGCCGCCATTCTGCGCCCTAACAAATGACGGCGCCGCATTGTTGCGCGATCGTTGCCGCGCCGTCCATTGTCTGGAGCCGAGTGGCGGTGGAGGGCAGGGGGGAGGGGGAGAGGGAGGGCGAGGAGGAGAGGGAGACGGAGAGGGAGAGGGGTTTAGAAGGGAGAGGGAGGGGAGGGACGGAGAGAAGAAGGGAGGGGGCGAGGGAGAGGGATGGGAGGAGGGAGCGGGGAGTTGGAGGGATAGAGGGAGGGGAGAAGGCGATGGGATTGCCCGGAGGAGTCCTGGGGCAGAACAGGGAAGCGCACCTTTATACTTCACGCGCTATCGACTACAGCCACGACGAGCCAGCCCCCCAGGTGGTATTATTCAAATGACAAACTAATCTTACGGGTGAAATGCAACATGTGCTGCCACCGCAAGGGGTTAGAGGTTCCGAGCTCCGATGGCGCTTGATTTTTCGCACTAGCTACATACCTAATTGTAGCGTCTAGGATAAGAACTGACGTCAAACATTTCTTTCAACTTACAGCACTTAAGACGGCATGGAGCTGAACGACCTGGCAAAGTTATATTTCAACCCTCGCCACCACCAATCGAGCGGAGTTGGTCGACGGCTGAAGCTAGGCCCGCTTTATAATGATAATCTCGTTTCACGCGTGTATTTAGACCAATTTCCTTACGTGGGAGACGGTGACCAGGCCACGTGGCGTCTCTAATGGCGAAGCCAACGACCCGACGCCGCTAACGACCAATAGATGGCCTCTGCTTTATATTCCACTCTGTGCGGAGGTAATGGCGCCGTGTTTGTGTCAACGCGAGTCACCTGCCGTCCCCAGACAGCCGAAACGTTCGGCGCCGATGGACTCTTCACCTCAAAGGGAAGGAGGAGAGAGTGGCCCGGGATCCGGCGCAAACCATACTCCGCAGTTATTTACGTCCATAAACATCAAATAACAGACGCAGTTAAAGCTTCTTCGCTCGAATATTGCGCTGTTTTTAACGCAGTCTGTTATTTGTGTTAACCCTTAACCTTAGGGTGAAGGTAGCGTCGGGGACCCGAGGTATGCGGCTCTGTCGTGTCTCGGTCGCCGCCGCTGACTCACCGAAAAAGATGTAAGCTGCCGTTCATAACCCAGTAACTCAGCGGCGCCGGTTCTTAGAACTAGGGTACGTTTGAGTTTCAACCGAACTTAGCGAAGCTATAACGGTCACCGATGACGCCGAGGTTGGGCGGAAGAAACCGCGTGATGCGCGCCTGCCAATCGTCGCCTACCAAACGAACCGGGGAGGGCCACAGCTCACAAGCTCAGAGATCCCATGTGGGAGACGCCTGTGACAGGTTAGCATTCCGATGGCGGAGGCGAGGGAAGCCGCATCGCTGCGCGCCGCTCAAGTGCGTTGCCGCGCACGGCGAGACGCCACAACGCCGCCGCCGCCGCCACATCGCGAGCTAACTCCGGGGACGCCAGGACAAGGATGAACGCCACGGGCATTAACTGTGGGTGTCAGACCTCGAGCCCAGGACTGACGACGGGCCGAGGCGCAACTACCTCTGCCGTGAACCACGCCGACGACGCCCGGACCAGGCGATGCCAGCGACCGGAAAGCCACTACGCCGCCTGCTGCCCCGACCGCCTTGTTAAGGGGCAACGGGGGGAGGTGAGACGCCGCCTCGCCTGACCGCGCCGCGCCACACACCAGGGCCAAGGGCCCCACTTGCGTCACCGGGGTCATGGAAAGGGGGCCGCCCTGCTTCAAAGGAAGAACTCTCCCGTATGTTCGCATGCAAGATAAGCTAGTTTTTAAGTGAGTTTTAAGATATATTTATAACAGCTTTACCTGATAAAAAAAGTACATTAAATACACCTAAGAATATCCAGCTTGTGTGTCAATGCATTACTAGCATGGGAATAAGCCCTATCACACATGCCTCCTTTAAAGAGTCCAATGAGCAGCTGGGACCACGCTTGAACGATGGCTCGCCGTAACCAGGTTATCAGGTGAGTCGGAGCAGCCCCACAGATCGGGTGGTTACAATACCTGCCAACTTTATAGGCTTTAAGAAAACACAAACGAATATGATAAATATCGCAAACATCTGAGCAAGGAAACTGCCATGTAGCGCATTCCTCTCTAAACTCTCCATCAGATGAACCTGCATTGATCTTCAACTCGTTATGAACATTCAGCAAAATTCCCGCGCCTGGCCCATCGACAACGCACAGAAAACACGAAAGGGGGGAGCTCTCGCCATTCGAGGGCACCACCAACCCGACCTTCCGGTCAGTGAAGACAAAACCTCGGGAAGCAACGCGCGCCGTCCCGCACAAACAAGTCGAGACTAATTCGTTTTTTGTTTCCTTTGTTATTATGCTAGGAAACCATTCTTTGCAGCGCACACACACTGTTCGCTGATGGCCAAATTGCGCATTGCGGTAAGCGCATGGGCAGCAGAACTTTAAGGGGCGAATATCAAAGAAGACAAAACACTACGAACCGTATTGAAAGACATGAATTAGCATCAGAGAAGACTCGAGTAAATAAATTGATACCAAAAGTATAACAGTTGTAAGTGTTCATTAGTTTGTACAAGAAATAATCCGAAATCTGCTTCTATAATCGCATCATTCTCAAATTTTCGCGCAAATCGCATCATTCTTAAAGACATTGTTTGTACTATTTTAAAATAAACCATCCTCAAAATACTTAAAAGGACAAATAATTGCGAAGAAACAAGCAGCCCTCAAAAATAACTTGATACCCACGCCAGAGCATTTTGCATCAGTAAAAAACACCTAGCCCCGGCTTCTCCCGAGCATTATGGATCCATTATACCTTTACCCGGTCATAAACGGTCTTGAAATCTCGAGCGCCGGGAGGTGCGAATAGACAGAAACGCCTGACCACGCCAACTTCATTACCCTTCGCGTTTGGGTAAAAAATACTTGGATTGCTTGTATTATATGTTTTACAATAATGGGAATGTTCTCTCTTTTATACCAACAAGAACAGTAAAGTATATTGAGTACTTTGTTATTGTATAACTTTTGCCAGTAATTATATATATATATATATATATATATATATATATATATATATATATATATATATATATATAACACGTATTTGGAAGTGGTGTGAAATCAGCATCTTTTTTTTTGCATGGTCAGGGATGCGGAATTTCATTTCCAAAAATAATCTACGAAGATTTCTTTATAAATAAATAAAAAGAAGAGTAGAATGCAGGCTAATACTCTCATAACATCATAATTAATTCAGTAGTTCTTGATTGCTTTGCATCCTACAGGATACGACTGCATTTCATACTTGATAATACATCAGGAAAAGAAACAATGTTCCCCTCAAAAAGATATTGCTCGCCTCTTCAAGTTTTTTCATTGCTCTTCTCTCTATCGGACGTGGGTTGCAGACTCCTGAACGGTTTCAATATCATAGAATAATTCACGGTAGTATTAAGGTTCGGAATTCATTGAGCGCTTCCAGAATGAAGTAACGATTCCCAGCGACCGCGGCTTAAAACGCAGCTTAATTGGCAAACGCTTTGTGCCAGCGGACGCGCTTGCTGAAAAGGAAGCAATTTCCATCAAGAGGAGAACGTAATTCTGTGAGGAGCTGCAAAACATAACAGGAAAGCGTACACGAAATAAATAGCTCT
The DNA here is from genome assembly GCA_017312745.1 of Gryllus bimaculatus. Classification (NCBI taxonomy): domain Eukaryota; kingdom Metazoa; phylum Arthropoda; class Insecta; order Orthoptera; family Gryllidae; genus Gryllus; species Gryllus bimaculatus. The sequence goes on along the minus strand of BOPP01000188.1, from coordinate 1,027,487 downwards.
ACGTATCAAAAATTATAAATTCAATTTCACAGGATGGAAATAACGAAAGTCACTTAATGGGAAAAGCAAACAAGAAAATTAATAAAAATCACGTCTCAGAAGAGAAGATCGAATGCGATAAAAATCTCAAAAAGGGAGATCTGAAGAGGTAAAAAGAGAGAGAGAGAGAGAGAGAGAGAGAGAGAGAGAGATAAAACGGAAAATAATCAATATATAAAATACAGAGATTTTTAATTGTAAATAATGATTTAAAAATTTAGAAAGGATAGCAATTTAAACAACAAAATTAGAAACCGACGTACAGAATCTACAAGCATCATTGGGTGAGTCTCTGTAACATAATTGAAAAAGCAATAAACTACTACTTTTTTCAGGGATGTAAGATTGTATTGAGTGATCAGCTGCAGAAATTATAGCATTTGAAGTGTAATTGATTAATGTTTCGATGAACGTATTGCAATGTAATTTCACCTATAATTTTGACAGAGAAGCCTAGATCAATCTATATTTTTGTGATTGTATAACACATTCTACTTTACTGGACTTATGCTCTTAACGTTCGGCTTAATATAAGATCTAATTTATAAATATTTGAGATTTTTCTTTACGTTAAGTAGCTTATTATTTTCAATAATTTTAGAAATTAGTTTCAGTTATTAACTGAAGGTAATCAGAATTTCAGTCATGAACTGAAAAGAATTAAGATTCATTTCATTTAGTGGCTAAGGTGTAAACATACATTTCATGTGAAAATTTTGTAGACTCGAATTTCCGCCACCTATGTAAACACAATTCTAGGAAAGGGTTATAGCGTGAGACGTGGTGTGAGTTGAGGTAACAGGATATTCCGAGTTGATAACTTCGTGAGATTGTTGTGCAGGGGTTGTCGTCTTGGGCCACGGCCACCTGCGAGGAGCTCAAGGCAAAGGGGAGGGGGAAGTGCGGTCAAGGCCCCCGCGGCGCTAATGACGAAACAAATGCCCTCCCTGGCAAGCCGCGCCACAGCCCGCCCCGACAGCTGCCCCCGACCACTGCCTCGAGGCCAGTGTGCGTGGGCGACGCGTTTATTAATCTGTATAAATGCAATTGAAGTGAGTCTGTGACTGCATAATAAATGCCTTTTCATACACCCATATGGGTGTGACCACCAAAGCAGAGAAATAGAGTTTCAGCCCCCTCCCCCATCCCCCAGATATTGGAAAGTCATTGATGAGTATTAAAATATAACTTTTATTTATTCTATTCAAACGAAAGAAATTAATTCAATAATCAGTTTTTAATCTTACAAATATTAAATAAATGTGATCAAATTAAAATACATTTTATCTATAAGGCATAAATTTCAAATACTTCAATTGTTTTTTTATATAAAACATTATTTTTTCCACCTTAGTGAAATTTTGTGCATTTGCTTTTCAAAAATTAGAAAATTTACCACAAGATACCGAAAAATTACCCTTTTATTCCTTTCCTATTTCGTTTATTAAAACTTAATTGTCCACTATTTCTGTTTTTCGAATTGTTTCCAAAACCATAAGCAATATGCACCACAGATTCTGCAAATATTTCAGAAAGCTCGTAAAACGCCCTATTGAATGTATTTTATTTTGTTTCAACAGCGCAATTAAGCTTCGAGTAACGAAGATAAAAGTTGTTCCTGGGAGTTAACCTGGAAAGTGCTACCATGTGTCCGTACAAAGAATATAGTAGCGAACATACAAGGGCGGGGTGACGAGACGCGCGGCGTGACGTGGCGGGGAGTGGCGTGGTGGGAATGGCGTGGCGGGGCAGAGCGTGGCTAAAATCATTGTTTCCCAATTCATGGTATATTTTGAAATATAATAAAGATGTAAAAATGAATATATTTCTTTTACAGCGTTTACATAAACATCCCAAATACCTGGTGTTATTTATAAGCAAGATGTATTTGTCGAGATAGCACTGTAGGCAATGGAAATTTTCTCCCTTGAGAAGGTATGCGTGTTTTTTCGAGTCATATTTCAAGCAGAAAAAAAAACCAAAACGATGACTTTTGTTTTATATTTATTCATTTGGTGCACTTTTAAAATGTCCTGCAATTTTGTAACTGTGATCGCTAACGATCTAGTTGTGTCTAAGGCGACCTTAAATAAATAATTAAAATAAAGTGTCTTTTCTAAAATAAACATATTTTCAAATCTATAATTTTCTTTGGAAAAAATATACGGAAAAAATAATGACAAATTATATTATTAAAGATAGACGTTCACTCGTCTATTCGAAATATAGTACGAAAAATCTAAGTCGTAAAATTAAATTAGGTAATTTTTACTAAAAGAATAGCGTCAAGAATTTTAGAATATTTATTTTGATCTCACTAATTTTGAACAATACGACGCGTACGTGTTACACTTAGTCATTAGTCGTCGCTTTTTTGAAATTTGACAAACTTTGAGACATCAATAGTTAAAATAACAATTTAGATGTAAGAATTACTTAGTCATTAATGTTCAGTGATTATCCAATTACTTGACAATTTTCGCAATAAAAAGGAGCAGCCAAAACATTAGAGTTTGTGAACAGTAGGTTAAACAGTTCTGTATGATCACTTAGAGGAGAAGACTGAAATATAAAACAACCTTTACGATGTAATTTTTCAATACTACACTGCTCTCCCATATCGGTACAATTGGAAAAAGTTATACATTTCACAAATCGACATGAAACGGTTTTATTCTGAGCAGAGTCCTTTCTTTCGCAGGCAAAGACATGTATTCTTTGAATTATCATGTTTATTTGGAAGAACCTTTATCCAATTTTCCCTACCTATATCATTATGTCAACGTATACCAATAAACCAAACGCTTCTTTATGAGACGGCCACTTCCCTCGTGCACGGCGAGGCCGCGCCAGCGTTGTGCCCCCTGGGCGCGGGGGCGGAGGAGGGGAAGAGGGGGAAGGGCGCAGGCGCCGCCAGGTAATTAATTAGCTGCAGAGAGCCCCCCCCCCCACACACACACACAGGGGGAGGCAGGGCAGGGGGAGGCCAGGTGCGGAGCGTGGAGCGAGGGCCTCTCGGCTCAGGAGGCGGAAGGGCGCTCCAGGCGACCAAGAAAGAGCGCAAGGTGAAGAAGGAGGAAATGACACGAAGGAGAAGGAGGGGAGGATAAGAAGAAGGCGGCGAAGGAGAATTACGACAAAACGCAAATACCAATGGAAGTCAAACCTCTTCCCAAAATGCAAACTTGTGACATGAAAACATCAAAAAACATTAGAAAACGTAAATGTTCTGAAGACGCAGAACAGTCTAAAAGTTGATTAATGAAAATGAATACGAACTTCTTAACTTTACTTACAATTTTAAATTACCAACTATTTTATTATTTTTGTATATTATTGAAGTATCTTAATCTTTTAGACAATCAGTTATTTATTTCCTAATAGATTAATGATTTCCAAATAATGAGTTAAAAAGATATGTAATTCTATATTTCAAATCACGTTTTGCGAACTAATTGTTCGCATCGCCAGGGACACCGTATTAGGTATGTAAACACTGTACTGAGAAAATATAAAAAAATATTATACACAGACTAGAATAATCCTATACAAATTATGTAAATATTTTATTAAATGTTAATGCTGATAGTTAATTCTTGAATAATAATTACATCTTTCACAAACGATAATTATATCCAATACAATGTCATTATTATGGAACTCACCTTCTAAGTTCCTTTCTCTCAGAACACATGGCTTTTTTGAATGAAATTAGTTGCAAAAAACTATTTGGTATGAAATGAAGGTTTTTATTCTATAATCACCATTATATTCCTGATTGTTTCAAGTAATTATTATTACTATTCAAAATATTTAAACGGTTCAAGGAAGTACTACGTGTTGAGCTGAAAATTAACCACGAAATTAAATAATGCTCAAATCCTTCCGGTTAGTCTCCTACCTTGCGACAGCGTTACAGAACGAATTAGAATACAACAATGAATTAAAAACTCAAAGACGAGCATGAGGGCCAAAAAGACGGACACTTGTCTGGAAAGAGCGAAGGCTGTTCCCCACCCAAGTCTTCCAGGGCAATGAGACGAGCGAGCGAAGTCTGATGGATGAGGGGTGGCAATGAACGAATGAGTGACGCGCTGCTTTGTCATTGGCCGCTCCCTCCGTTGGTGACGAGGCCGGGCGGCCTTCAGCGCTGCCACAGACCGACAGCACTAACGGGTTTGCTTCTGACGCGTGCCACGGCCACGTTCCTTCCTCTGCCCGCCACCAAACAGACGACTTCTACACAGTCGCTCATCGCTCTCGTAGTCGTCTCTCACGGCTAAGAAGTGTCGCGCATCGTATTGTAATACAAGACGAGACTACTCTAGTTTGATGACCGATTGATTCGTAATGTTATAACATGTGATGTGGGCATCGTACGACTTTTTATGCTCTGTAAAAGTTTCAAGCAACTAAAAGTTACACAGAAGAGGCAAGTGTTAGCCTCATATTTCCTTCATGATCATAATCGAGGCACAGAAAGAATCGCATAAAACATACAATAAAAAATAAAATTGCAAACTTCCCAAAATTTCCAGTGTTTGTAAACAAAAACCCTTGTGTTTTACATAAATTTTGTTATGATTTTCTTCCGCCTTTCCCTGTTTTAATAGCTTCAACATTTCAATACATAACCTAATAGGAAAGAACAGGGGAGGAAAGAGAAAAAGAGGAGAGGATAGATGAAGGAAGATACAGAAAAGAAAGAAGATAGAGGAGGGAGAGGATCGAAGATATAAGAGAAAGGAAAGAGATGAGTTAGAGGACAAAAAGAAGAGAGAAAGAGAAGTTGTGAGACACTATTTTCTTCCATCACAACTTATCTGACTGCAATAAAGATGCGAGAAAACCAAAACACTGACGAAACGCATTGTGTACAGAAAACGTACAACAAATGAATGATTAACTCTAGTGCATTAATGGTTTTCCCTCACGATTCATGATTATGATATATTCCGCGAAAACGCTCATATATTATTGATTTGTAAATAGTTGCAACCAGACTGTAAATTTAATATTTAACAAATCATTCTTGTTATTTACGCTTTCCTAAAGGCAATGAGTTATATCGCTTATAAATGCTTCAATGTTCTGGAGCTCCATAAAACTACTCACGCCAACGCTGAATGCATGCTGCATGGGTCCGCTCCGCGAAGTCGCCAAAAGCGCTCGATCAGAAATTCCCGGCAAGAGGGGCACGTACCTACAAAAGAGAAATGCAGTTGAGGGAATATGACTAAAAACAATTTAGGCAACTAAGATAAACACTGGATTGGGCACAATATGTCACACACTTAGCGTTTACCCTGAAAAGGTATTCCACAATTCAGCAGATACACAATGGATTAAATTAATGTTATTAAATTTCAAAATACGAGCAAATAAGTTTTGTAGCCCTTCATATTCATTAAACCATTGTTTATAACTGCTATTTTGTAATGTAAAATTATTATTTTAAACAAAAATTAAGTGATGGTTTAATTACTATCGTTGTTACTATTACTACTACTAATACTATTATTATTATTATTATTATTATTATTATTATTTAAGAGCAGTGAGGGGACGTATGCTGTGGAGGTTTCTGCGGGGAAACTGTTTATTATTTGTAAAACATTTCATTGTAGTATAGGTGTTGTGGTAGGATATCTTTGGCATTTTTAAAATAATTAAAGATGTTGTCATTGCCAACAATGTTTTTTAATTCAAAAGCAGCTTTCGATGGCTTAGCCATCATCATCAGTTGTCTGCTAGATGGAAGCCACAAAACGACTACCGTAGGTAGCAGACAACTGATGATGATGGCTAAGCCATCGAAAGCTGCTTTTGAATTAAAAAACATTGTTGGCAATGACAACATCTTTAATTATTTCATTGTAGATCAAAATTGATGTAAAATTGTGGTAACCTCCCACAATGGCCCTATACTCACTTCTAGAATTAATGATAAATCGAATCTAATAAGATAAGTATTTCGAAACTTTGTACAAAACATTATTAGTATGTAATTTAATAATAGTTAATCTATCTTTAATAGTATTTAAATGTATATTAAGTATGACATGCCAATGCATTTTCACGTAGATACTTCTAATAAATCGCTCTACCACTAATTCATTCGTTAATGAATTCAGAAACATTCCCTGCTTTTAAGTATTTAAATGAAAAAGTAGGTATTTCAATTAATAAGATGAGATACAGGCACCAACGCATATGAACCAAACATTTGCCGATTGCAATCAATATGTCACCATACCGTCACACCCGACGAATTTCTTTTCATTCAATTAAAAATCATATTTTACTACATTCGATTTACAATATTCGTACTCAAAATACAATCTAAATAACAATAAAGTAAGACTACTTCTTCGATTTGCATTTAATTCAAAGCTTAATTTTTTCAACAATATTTTTTTTTGTAAATGTTTCGTTCATAAACAAAATTTACTTGCATGTCGACAGGATGTCTTCCATGCTGCTTACTAATGAAAACCAAAATATTCCAAAATCGTAGAATGTTAAAAAACAGACACGTCTTTCAGTTTAAATAACACTGAACGCTATTTGCCTACAGCCTGTATTCGATTTCACTGAAGTGACGCGTTACATGTGATTACGTGGCCCTCAAGAACGCCTTCAGCATTTGCACACGGTAGTTCATAATTAAAACTATTTCAAATTCATACTTCCTGATTGTAAAAATATGTAATACATGCAAGTACTTACAATCTTGAAAGGACGTAATTTCCAACATTGCTTCATGCCTCAATTACACTTACAGTTTCCTCCCATTTCACCGACTAATGGTTAATTATCGCAGCATAAAAATATTACTTTGTCAATACGCAAAGGTAAAAGCATGTAATCTACTACAGCAATACAGAACATGTAGTACGTCGACCGATAATGTTAATTTAAAAGCGAAACGAAACCAGGCTCTTCACAGACACGCAAAGCGAACCCACAGGACGTTCATCGTGACCTAACGGATCTGTTGCGATTCGAAAGAGGTAACTCGTTTGAAATCTGCGCCAATCACAATCGCTCTCTTTTGCTCATGCGCAGAGGGGAGGGTGAATGCGGTGGCAGGCGCCAGAAGCAACTACCCCTCCCCCTCCCCTTCCTCCGCAACTGTTCCAAACAGGCGACGATCGCTCCTGACCGACGCTCGCACCTCAAGGTCACCTGCAGACCGCAAAGCGAAAATAGCAGAACAAAACATTGTTAGTAGCCCGTAGATGGCAGAAGGAAACTGATCAATAAAATAACCATCACTTATTACGAACATGTGTCTCCCACTACCTTTATTAAAAACGACGGATGTAATTATTTCTCTAACTGTCTAGAAAAGCAAACCTTCATAATTTTTTTTAACAAATAATTTGAAATTTCAAGAATAAAAAATGTATACTTTCACCGTTTACAATATTTTAGGAGAGCATTATAAAGCACGACAGATCACCTTAATTCCCTTGGAGCTAATTAATTTGTCTCTCATATTTTTGAAACACATTTCCCACATGTTCCTTAGGTGTATTTGAAAGCACACGTATGTTTCTGTTATTCTTAAGACATAAAAACGTTATTTTTTCTGAAAATTGACTTGTACTCATTATTTATCTAACGTGTATTTTTATTGCTCTTATCTTGTATTAAAAATGTAAAGGTTTCTTCATTTATTTGATTAATTTTCTTTGATGTACATTATATATTATTTCCTCTGCAAATAACCATTAAAATGTTTCGTTGAAATAATTTTGTCGAGAAAAAATATCAGTAATTGTCAATAGGCCGCTAACAATTAAATAACATTTGAATACCGGTTGAAATTTGTAAACTGTGGCGACAGCCGAGCAGTTAAGAGTGGTTTACTATTCATTTTTGTTGCGGTATGTCAATATAACAACTGATTAACGAAAAGAGCGAAATAGCTTAGTAGTGTAATTGACATTAAACCTATTTTTTTGTGTTAAATGCCCAATGATCATTATACACTAAGCAACTTTCCAATGAATAATGAGAATTTTCCGCACACTGCGTCAGTGGGGGCCGCTTCCCCTGTCGTTGGCGCGAGAGATTTCAACAATTTCCCCCAGACGTCGTCGCGAGCAGAGTCATGGCCCCCGGGGACAGCGAGCGGCGCGTGCAAAAAGGGGCTATCTCCCTCCCGTGCTCCAGGAAGAACTTGTGCGCACTACTTGCCCCGCCTCGCACTCTCTTCGCGGGAAATGTACAACTACACCCGCAGGCGAGACACCGACGAAAGAAGGAAACACAGAAAGGGGGACATTTGAATTCAGAAGCTAGGACGTACTTATTACGTGAAAACTTTAAAATATAAATGAAACATTAAAACATGTTATGACATTGTAATTCGACGAAACGTGAAAAAGGTATAACATAAAAAGTGAAAAAGAAGAAAAAAAGAAGCATTGGATGAATAAACCTTGCCTGGTAAAGTGATGGTATCGCTTTTTGATTATGATCTCTAACTCTATACATCAGAGTTTCAAGTACGTCACCATCATATCAATCGTGTGATTTTGATAGTCAAAATTGCGACTGATGATGAGTTTGCATATTTCCCGTAAAGGAGAGCGTAACA
>BOPP01000188.1:993995-1011786 GCA_017312745.1 Gryllus bimaculatus | reverse complement strand
GTAACTATGCAATCAGTTCACATTATGCCAAAACATACAATTCCTGCTTCTGAAGAAACAGGTTTTCAGGTTGTTCAGGAGAGTGACGAATTGAAAATTTTTTGGAGAAAATTCTTAATGGAATATGATTAAGGTTACGCTGAAGAAATAGAATAAGCCTATATATTACCACATCTAATCAGTCAGCAATAAACAAGATACGGAAGATACAAAATTATCAAAAAAGTCGTTGAATGAAAATTAATATTCCCAGATATTCAATAATTTTAAATAGAAGAAACACAAGATAAGGCTGAACAGGAGAATTTGATTTTCACATTCGTTGCAAGTTCTGCACGATCGTGAATTCATAATGTATCTGTTATTAACATTCACTGTAGTAACCAAAACATAATAAAATCACACATTATTTAACTCGTTTTCAACCATATCGTCGCGAGTAAACTTACATTGCTGTATTTACCAACTTTGGGACTATATTGACATTATATAAGACTCACCACGGTCGTGATTCACAGTCTATCAAGAAGCTTTTTTGCACCTGTTGATTCCTTCAACTTCTGCTCTGTGGACCGTCGCCTGTCAGCTGTTCGGTGGGTGCAGAGGTCACGGGGGGTGGGGAGGGGAGGAGGGGAGGAGGAGGGTCGGAGACCGCTATGCACCGTGTTGCCTGAAATCAGGTTGCTCCAATCGCCTTGCCTCTCGTTCTGGCGCATTGCGCCACAGTCTCTTGCAAGAAGTATTCACGATCAAAATTTGAATCTCCTTTGACTTTCCGAGGCGGTTGGTTCTAATCAGGTGCGTGCAAGTTCCTTATTTTACATATATTTAGTCTGTAATTCTTACGTAAGTGTAGTTACATTAAAAACAATAGAATAATTGTGAACTTTTGTCACAGGTGAACTGAAAAACAAATTCACTCGTATTCATATAAATTCGATGAATTATGCTGCAAGTGCTATTGATGAATATCGCCATCTTGTAAATTGCCACCAGTTTTCTTCAGGTAAGTAACATGTTCAGTTTTTCTCAAAAACTTTACGTGAATGTTGTTTTTACTTAAATGACAGTAAAATTGGTTTGTAAAATATGGGGAACGTGAAAAGAGGTATTCATTTGCGTTTAATTCTATAAATCAATGTTCGCATGCTGTCCACTTACTGATATTCGCCATATTTAATATTCCAGGTTGTTTTCTTCAGGTGAGTATCACGAAGCAAGGACATCAATTTGCTAAACTATGTACGCTGGAGTTAGATTCTCGATATTATGAAAAATGTTTGCAGCAGGAATAATTTTCTTCCTAACATAACAAATGCGGTGTGCTTGAGCAACGTTTCTCAGTCGTATGTTCTACAAAATAATTATGCAATAGCTTTCGTTATCACATATATTATTTCTGTGATTAGCTATCACATATTATGTCTGAGATTCGAGAAATACATCGAAAAAATATTATTATGTAAACTCAATAATGCAGTAAACCGTCGTTAGAATTGTCTTAACACGAATTTTAAAACATGAAATCGATTGTTTCGTCCCCTTGTAATCCGTGTTAACTAGGGTTCCATGTGATTATAGTGTGTGGATTGTTCTGAATTTGAAGAGCCAGGAAGGGTGTGATTGGGGTGAGGGTGATGCCGGGATCACTTACAACAAAAGAACGATTCACCATCATTTATTTTTACTCAGAGATATCTTAATATTTTGTTATTAATGGCATTACAAAAAGTTTTTTGATGTATTAGTTACATTTTTATGTATTAGTTATTAATATTGTTCTTTGATGCAATGATGGATGATGCAATAATTGATGTGCTCATTGCTTAGCTAATAGAAAAAACCTTCTGTTGTGAGACTCGACTGGTGTAATGTGTTCCAGGTGTGAGATTGGAGGTCCAGGATGTATCGGGAGTGAACAGCAAGGATGAAGTTGGTAAGTCACTAAACAATTTCCGTTTGTGTTGCAAAGTTCAAACTTTTTCGGTGTCATCCTTCTATTACGATATTGAAGATAAGAAATTGTTTTCCTTAACAAGATATGTTCACTGAGGTAAGGTCACATAGAAATGCTCAAAAAATATAAGTAGTAATCTTGTAATTTCCGCTTGAAGTTAATGCTATTTCTATCATAATTATTTCACAAAAACTGTTTGGAACATTTTCTTTAAGTTATTTCCGAAGATATGGCAAAAATGTTTAAAAAAGGCGCAGATCATAATTTTTGAATAATCGAAAATTTTATACGTTAACGCATATTTCATACGCAAGAAAGGATGTGCTGTTGAAGTACAACCAGCTCTATGAAGGAATTTTATGGTTCATCACACAGTTTCTGATAAAAAAGTTTGTCTGTTAGCACATAAAAATATTCTTTTGTCACTGGAACATGTGTTTTTTCATCAAATAACCAAGTGAAAGTGCATTTGTTAGAAACTAATTGTTCAAAACGACATGATTATTTACGATAATGTATATCGGATTATTTTAGAAAATATTTAAAAAGGAACAAAACAAATTAATAATTATGTCACTTCATCATTTTATAAACAAAAAAATTGTCAAACTTTTTCATTACACTCTTTCATCTTTATCTCTAACAATAGTTGGCCACTCACAGATTTAGGAATAAAACTCATCAACAACGCCAGTGGAGATATCATTGAATTTTTCACACCATCAATTTTCTTTATGTTGATGACTGCACCTTAACTAGGTACCCTCTGGAAGCCCAGAATATGTTGTTGTTGTTGTTGTTTTGTTTTGCAAATTAAAGCTATGCTCAGTGCCCATCAATGAGTGCTTTCACTTTTACTTCAGCTACACTTTCCTAAGAATAAGTAAACTCTACAAAACTTGATACTACAATAAATTTTGGCTTGTTCTCCACTGGATTGATCGTGTCTTGTGTCCCAGTTGATACAACAGTTTTTAAAATCAAACTGAAGCCACCATGACTAGAAATCCTTTCCTTTTTATTCTACTTGGAACTGGTCATGAGTTTCTCTTGAATGCAATATTAATTCTGTATATTGTGCTCTATTCATTGTGAAAATCTTGTCTTTTTAATTGTTCCGTGATGATGCTAAAATCCTGGACCCATGGAATTAGGAGCATCTCAAACTCAGTCAGTTGAGGCAACACATCCCTGGAGTTGAGGTGATTCACAAATGAACGACAACTTCAACATCGTGTGTCTGTTCATCTGCATTAGGATTTGTTTTCTAAAAATAAGATTCGGCTCGACTTCATTAGCGAATTTGTGTAGTAAACTGAATTTTGGAGGGAATAAGGATGAGGTATTTCTCAAACGACTGATTTATTTGTCATTAAACAGAATTGAATGTACTGATTATTTTATTCATCTCAATCTTGTTAGGAAGAAATTATTGTTAATCTATTATAAACTTGAAGAACATAAGTCAACATGCAAAATCGAAGTGTGTAGGCTCATTTAAATAATCGCTAATATGTAATATCACAATGGAAAATATTAAACCGGGCGTTATGCCCACTTCCAAAGACTTTGGCTTGGAACGTAGGCTTTGATCTGTCGGGGCGTGACGCCTGGAGAGTCTGGGCCCCGCAGTGATTTGCTTCAAGGCGGTAGCCCCTCGGGGCGGCCGCCTGTTGGCAGCGGAGTCGCCTGGTGGGGGGGAGTGGGGTGCGGGTGGCGGGAGGAGGGAACCGGGGGGGGGGGGCGACGGGCAGGCCGCTGACCTTGGATCATCCGACATGCTCCAACGTGGTAGCGAACATTCCCTCTGCGCATTGCGCGGCCTGAGGGCTCCCAGGCAGGACCTCAATGGAAATCTCTCTTGGGCTTCCGGATCGGCCCGGTCGATGGAATAGCTGTGCGTAGCTCGTGCTTTGCCTGCTGTTCTTCTACTCAGTTATTTTTTATGTGAATTAACAGTAATCATCAAATAATAGATAGAATAATTGTAAATATTTTGTAATGGTGGATACGCGAATTAAGCTTATAAATTCATTCGTATTCATTGAAATTTTATGAATAAATGCACTTGTACCACTGATAACGGATATTCGCCATCTTGAAAGTTACCGGCAGTTTTCTCCAAGTGAGTATTGAAACAGGTTATTTTATTTATCAAAATAATTCGAATTTAATTTAAATGTAGTTCATACTGATTAACAAAATGTCTAGAACATAATTATCTAATGAATATACAATACCTGTAGTGCTGGTTGTTTGAGCAGGTAGTTTCTGTAGAAGATAATTCGTATGTTGATACTACGATAATGTGCACCAGGAATGTGTTTATGAAATAATTTGTTTTAAAAGATAATTGTTAATAACTATTTGTAATTAGCAATATATCACAGTGACACAGGTATCACAGTGAATGCTATAAATGTAATGCAGTTTGTGCTATAAGTAATCAATGTTGGCGTTTCAAAAATGAACGTTTCCAACACAAAAGTGACGTTCTTCACAATTTCAGAATATATAACTGTATTTCCCAAAATTCAGGGGTTGACATCGGAGAATGAATGTTCGTGTGAAGAATGAGCTCGTGGGTTTAGATGTGATTACAGAGAGCCGCATTTACTCCCTAGGAATAGGGGTTGAACTTTTTTTCGGAGAACAACAATTTCCGTTCGGACATCCCTTCACATATATTTGAAACAAATAATTCTTTAAATATTTCCTTGAAATACGTGTACGCCTAATGGAAATACTTTTTCAGTTGTGATGCATACAAAATACAGTATAGTAATTGTTTTGAATAGGTTGAGTACAATAACAAAACAATGATGGCTCTGCCGATCCAGTGGCCGAGATCGCTAACGTAATAGTACTGTAGCTATCTCGGACCGAAGGATCACGGGTTCTAGTCCCGTCTCGGGACTATGGTTGTATTGTATTCGTCCCTTCATCCTCTATCATCATATCGTGTCATTCTCAGACGTACCATACCGTTAAAACAATAGTGGTCGCTAATGACCTAGAAGTTGATGCGACCTTAATTACAATAAATAAATAAATAAAGCAACGGCTCGGATCTAAGATTAAATGTACTTGTGAGAATTCCCTCTTTCCTATTACTTAAGGCAAAGGGGGAAAAGTCAATGTCGTTAATTAGACTTCTTTCTTCATTGATGAAAAATTAAAAGAACTTGACAGGAAACATCTAATTGAACAGATTTGAACTGTTCACGCAGCAAAAATATTATCCTGAGTGTATGACAAATCGAACTACATAACATTAATCTCAATGAACTTTAATAATAATGAAAAACTATTTTAAATAACGTTCAATTATGTTTTTGACGAAAAGGCTTAGGATAAGTTAATTATGGCGAACCAAGATTCTAAAGATGTTTAGTGACATACCTTCATCTGACATTTGGCCAGGAAGAATTGATGACATCATCTTTACTGTGTGGGCGACTTCAGTGATTTTCTTTCTCAAATTTATTTTGAAATATTTTCAATATTCCAAACTTTATTTGTTTGCACAAGTGATACAGGCGCGAGATGACTGAAATCCATTAGGGAGCATGCGCGAAAAGCTAGAACTCGTTTTAAATATTCGTGGAAATTGAGAACCAGATTAACTTACCCCCCTCCGTTCTTCCTTTGTCCGACAATCCGCACCTAGTGACAATCGACACTATCCATTTCTAAGTTCAAAAAACGCCCACACATTGCCACGAATGATCTTTCACCTACGTGTGTGTCTGTTGTAGGGGAGGACGAGCGGGCAGCTGCTGCTTGTGGCGACGGTGGTGAGTCATACACAAAGATACAATTTGTGGTTTTGGATTAACTTTGGACTAACTTTGGATTAACTGAACAAATTGTCAGATTTAATGCATGTAATATTTCTTTGCGTAAACGTGTATAAAAGGCAATTACCTTATGAAAGAAATTAGTTTCCTACTTTCAATTTCTTTTAGTTTTTCATAAGGAATGTTAATATGTAATTCTGCATTATGCTTATCTATTTTGAATTGAATTTGCCTTATTTTACGTGGCGAGACTCGGGCCATCAGGCCCGCTCTTCCGTCTGACCACGCAAATTTCGCTACGCTCCTTTCACCAACTAGGAGAGAAAGGAGGTATTTCTTGGGCGAGTAACAGGCGATTTGAGTTTAGCTCAGAGGCGTCATTTAGGCTTGAGGATCTTTTACATGCAAGTAAATCTACGAACATGGGACAGCCGGCTTTACTTCCCCTCCGAAGGAAGGCGTACGAAGGATTTTTTCGCCCTTAAAAATCCACGGCTTCGATCGGGTTTGAACCCGCCAACTTGAGTACAAACAGTCCAGTACGCTAACCGTTACACCATCGCCGCCGCAGTACTTAACTTCAGTACTAAAATAGTATTATTTAGTTAATTGATACATGAGTACAAATATTTTATTATTTCTACAAGCAGGTTTTTAAACCAATATGCAGAACATTAGAAATTATATATACTTTTTTACTGGCACATGAACTTTTCAACATTAAAATGGTTTATTTTATATAAAACATATATGTGTGTGTGTGTTAAAACTCGATTACATTTTACATATAATACTAAATAGGACAATAGAAAATCATAAAATATACCAATATATTTTACCAAAATATGATCAACTAAATTTGTTTCAATTTTGATTTTACACTTGTGTTATATTATATAACACTTTATTATTATTATTATTATTATTATTATTATTATTATTATTATTATTATTATTATTATTATTGAGTCTTATCCCTTTATTACGATGATGCTTTTTAGTTTCTCTTGACATTACATGCCTACGTAATAGAGAAAAATAATTGTAAAGGTTTGGCAAAACATTTGCAGCTGTTTACGGAAAAACTCGTGTTTTAGAGCCCTGCTAACGAAAAAATGTTTCTAAATGTAACTTTAAAACTAAAATAAACCCTTTCCTCCTCGTCCCTGCCTACCCCCGTCCCTACTCCGCCTCTCTCCTCCCCGCCATGCGACTGTCACTTCCACTTTGCCATCCTTTCTCCCTCGCTCCCTACCTCAGCATTTCCTCTCACTCTCCTTCCCGCCTTTCCTCTCTCTTCCCCTCCCTCACCTCCCCCCCCCGCATGGTGCAATTTGGGCGCTTTCACGGGGACCTTTTTAGCGGCGCGGCGTTGCCGATTTTGAAAGCGGCGTTGCGGGGGCGGCGTTTACAAGCCCGAGACGCAGAGGGCCTTGACTCTCAATGGTGTGCAGAGTCCCAAGTCGAGAAAAACCGAAACATTTTCGTGAGGGAACAGCATAATAGGGCGTACTTTTGGTTCCTGCCTGCATTTGGGAGGCCCTCGTTCCGTGTACTCTCTTACCCGCCCGCTACGCTCTCATTTTATTTAATTTCGACGAAAATGCGAGTCAGCTGTAACGTTTTGAATGATGTAGGCAGCGAGTCTTGCCTCATCAAAAATTAGTAAATTTCATATTCTCTGTTTGTGTAAAGACATTTTTTATCGTGATGTTCGTCAGCTGCTTTCTTTCAAAAGGAAATGTATAACATCTTATTTATACATGGTAAAATTAAATATTCTGTTCCGGTTTTCTTCGCTGTACGTGTTGTAAATCAATTGATGTGTTTAAAGAAACGACCCCAGCCACTATAACCCTCCCACTATAGGCCTACGCAAATGTTAACAACGAATATGGTCGAAATGTGTTTTCTGCGGTTACTCTCAGTGCTTGTTCATAAATATAAATACCTTCATATATACCCTATATCTTCATATTTTTGGTAAAATTACGAAAAACAAGAGGATTTCTTTGTGTGGTTTGACTTATTATGTTATGTTCCGTTCTTGATTAATAAATAAAATTCGGAAATTTTGTTTGTGGTTCCTGAACTACTAGATTTTTCTGTACACAATTGTAATTTTTTTGAAGAATTTCACACGCCACTAATATGAACTATTCTAGAAATTTGTAAACACTATTATAATCGTCAGTTATGTGCTTCAAATGATTTCAAAGAGTTTTGAAAACTCAAAAATATTCCGTGAAAAAAACATCAAATTTCGAATTTACAATAGCGCTTAAGTGCCATTTTCTTAAACACGGCTCTAAATTTTTCAAAAGGAAATTGTCATTTAGGAAGAGGTTTTACTGTTCATTAATATTCTTAAAATAATATTCCGTTTTATTATGAGGAATCAAAAAAATTAAGAAAGTTTCAAAAAAAAAAAAAATTTCCGCAACGATAAATTCCGCATTTGGTAAGAGTATGTGACAAGTTCATGTTTTTAGACGAGACCAAAGGATATAGAAAGCTAATACGAGAAAGTCTGTGTCATTCTGTATCCCCACTAGTATTTTTTGCTCACAAGTAACAGTTTCTCGAAGGCGTCTGCTTTTGTGTTCGCTGGCCTCTGGTGGCAAAGGCCCCTTCCACCCCGGCTCTACGTGCGCGAGGGGCGGGGGGCGTGTGACAAGAGCCTATCGCGGCGCGCAGGGGTCGCGGAAGCGGTGGAAGGGGAGAGGAGGGGAGGGGGCCATGGAAATTCCTGAAGCGGGCAATCGGATGCGGCCCATCTCCTGCGCCTAACGCTCACCCGCGGGCGACGGCCGACGGCGAGTTTCGTGCAGGGGCGGCGGTCGGCCAAAAGTCACCACTAGAAAAACAAAACCAATTTGCCTAATTCACTCACGATGTTCAAATTATATTATCCGCTCACCATAAACAGTAGGGGATGCAATATAAAATGTATAGAGAGAGTTTACGTGAGTTAAAGGTATGAAGGGAGAAAATTAATATTTAATCATTTATTACACATCTCTCAGTGATGAACACAGATGATTACTATGTCTAATATCAGACACTTTAAAAGCGAATCATTTAATTCGGGCGAATTGGGATGATGATCCTTCACTGCTTCCGCACGTCATTAAGTTCTCTTGCTCACTGTGGTGGGACTAACCCTCAAGACACGATCATCATACGATGATGTCAGCATTCTTTGTGGTGGAGGGTGGTCATTCGCTTATATGCGCAGAATGAGAGTATTAGCAACAACTGGTCTTCAAAAATTTAAATAATTATAATTTCTTCTTGTGACTTTTCCTTTAAAAGCACAGTGAAAATGAAGTTTTTTTTATAATCTTTAGTATCACAAACAATTGACGGTACGTTGAATACAAGGCCGGAAAACCCATTTCAGAAACCACCTCCTTTCATTGGCTAACATCACTGGGTAATTTCTCGCAAACTTCCTAAATGTTTGTAAGAAAATAATAAATGCTTCACTTCAATTTACTAGTGTATGGACTAGGAAATATTTAAAAAATGAATGACTTACGGATTTAAAACTGAATGACTAGAAAATTTAACTAAAGTATATTGTTGTTTCCTTTAAACTATCATGTAAACTTCCATGAAATAACTTCAGCTGGAATGTAGTCTAGTATCACGAATCTGAAATATAGAGGAGAAATAAAACATTGGTAGTCTTTTGCTTTATAAATTTAAGCACATACTAGTAAAAGTAGGACATTTGTTGGAAACGATTTTCGTACTTTACAAGAAAAAGCGAATTTTTAGAGATACATTTCAACAACATTTTTCTAACCGATGAATCTCGACTTATGAAGTATATTTGCACCTTTTACTAACAACTCGGCAACGGGTCGAAGTCGTGGGAGTCGAGGACAAATCGACTACAATTTAGTTATTGCGTCACACTGAAGTTGTGCACTTCGCAACAGTTGAAAGAAGCCGTTGGGGCTTTGGAAAATGTCCTTTTCAACTTCTCCTCGAGTTCCAATTCCTGAACTGCTGCTGGTCGAACTACGTAACGGCAGAAACTTTGGTCATTACAACTCCCTTCCTCTTTTTGTAACGAACAGAGCGTTGAATATGTTTCTTATGGGATTTCTTCGGTTTTGGTGTCACGTACGTCCTTTGTTACTTGGAAGGAATGGAGAATCTAAGCCCTCATGCATGAGTTAATTAGAATTCCTTTCAGGATATTTCCAAAAAGGTAACTGTAAATTTGAATTCGATATCAAAATAACTTGAAATACCTATTTCATTCCGGAACAAATGTAGTAACTAAACATACCGATTTCGTTCTCTCTTAAACAGAACCGAAACAAAATTCCTTATTTTTATTATTATGTAATGTGTGTTTTATGTGATGGTGTCTCGAGGCCGCTTACTTCTAAATTTGAAATTGTGATACATGTTTGGCCGAAACCCTCCAATCAAATTACCACTACTATTTCTAGCAAACTACTATACTTAATATCCAACTGATCGTCTTTCTTCTAACTTGTTATGATGAATAGTCCTTAATCACATACCGTGACATTCCTTATTACCTCGCTTGACGCCGCAGGTACCCGGAAGCTCTGACGTCACAACAGCTTAGAGGGTCAACTAATCGGACGCTCGTCTTTGTAGTACCGCAGCGTGTTGAAACCACCTGCCCCCNGCCGATCATGAAGGCGCCCAGGTCCCGGTGAACGCTCGCCTCTCGGTTCTGATGTGTGCGATTCTATTGGAGCGCACTTTCGTCCTTCCAACTAACGCAAATTACAACGCGCGTGACGATGACAGCTGTACCGATGACTGATAGTGTTTCGAGTTACCGCCACGAGCTAACAACGATGCGAGAGTAAGAGGTTCTGCCATAGAATAGCTCCAAGTCATGGCCCACGTGAATGACTGTGCGAACTTTTCATTTCTGCAGTTTCTCTTGTGGTTCTCGTTAACGATCATGTCTCACTTGCCTGCGATCACTCCCGTGCCAAACGCCACCATCCCTTTCCCCTAGACCCACTAAGACTCCGCCCCTCTCCCCCTCCTCTAATAGTAGGATCTTTTTCATTTTCTCATTTTTACCCCATTTCGGATGGGCCGCAGGGACGTAGGGGACAGTGCGCTCCCGATGCCCTCTCGCCGGCACGGGCGCCTATGCGGTTGCCTCGCTGCCCCGAAAGAGACTCCCCAAGTGTTTACGACACCCGAACGAGTTCGCGCGCTGGCCTCGCTGCAGCTGCCCTACAGATGGCTGTGGGACATGTGTTATACACGCAACACTATTTATATTCCAGTATTTAAAATTAAGTGCGATTTAAAAAATGGTATTGTAATCAATTCAAAGTTAGTTAAGAAATATTTACAAAGGAATTGCATTTGCGTTTATTCGAAAAATGAAGGAACAATAGCTTTTCGGGATTAAGCAATATCAAAACAGTAATGAACTGATAACACTATACTCCACATAGACTATTTTGTTTCCCTTCCTCTTTACAGAAGTCACAAAACAGGATAAGGTCTGCCGGGAACAACAAATCAGATCGAATCTCTTTTTTTTGATTGTTTAAAAAGTTAGAAAATTATGATTTGCCCAACACATCTCATACCTCTCGTCAAAATTTTATGTAAACAATCAGTATCCGCATTCACACTGAGCAGAAACCCAATCCACAATACAAGATTTAAATCAAATATCCATTTCATGTCATCTTTAAATTGTTAAAACGGAATAATCAGAAGTGCCTCAACCGTTGCATTAGCTGTATGTAAGTAGTTGTAATGTAGTTTTAGGCTTCGAATGCATGTGACAAAGTTGTAAAACTGAACCCATATCTCTTGAAATGTAACAAAAAATTGAAAAAACGTTTGTTATAGCAGTCGACCTTACAAATTATTTTGTGAAAAGGATCTTATTTCCGTTGACTAACAAGAAGCCAACATTCTTTAATTCACGAAATACCCTCCAGGGTATCTGCAATTTAATAGGTTTGCCAAGTGTGTATACCATCTCCTCTACCGCTGAAGTGCCTCCCTTTAGAAACAATATATGAAAAGTATATTAAGTTACACACATACGCAATAATGACATTTTAGTCTTTTAAAGTTAACAGAAAGGAAACCTAAATTTATTTTTCAGTGTTGTAGAAACAACTCCCATATATCGAGTACGAGGAATCAACGCAAACTAACTTACAAAATGTCGCCTTTATCTCTGGTTATTCTGAGCCGTTTTGACAAAAACTTCTAATAAACGATTCCATGAGGGCGGGAGAGATTAAAACCCATCCGAAGTCAGCTTCACTCTCCGTGTCAATGTCTCCACCTTTCTAAGCGGTCGCACGTCGAGAGGTCGAAAGGGCGCGGCTGAGCGATCGGGCAGCCGTCGCGGCGCACACGACGCTCCACTCGCATAAAGAGCCAATCAGAAGTGGCCACTGCGGGGAATTGCCCTCTTGTGCACAAACACTGTGCTGCCCCGGGCGCCGCGTGAACTGTCAAGTTTCCGAGGAGGGGGAGGGGGAGGAAGGCGACGCGCGAGAGACGGCAGAGAAACAGCTGAACGAGGTCACTGCAATTTGCGTACTGTGGACTGAAAAGAAGCAACACCATAAAGTCTCCTAAGGAATCCTTCCTCCATGATGTTTGCGGCTATGCGTACGTATAAATAAGAAGGATTGAAGCACTAATTTTGATCTCGGAAGTAGTGGAAACTGAAACCAAATTTTCAGTCTGTAAGTGGTGAATTAACTGTTTTTGTGAGCCTTCTATTGAAAACTCGAATTCGCTACGTATCCTTCGACTTTTCTGTAAAGTGAAGCTGACCACCGGATGGTGACCATTGCCATGTAATGTGCAGGAAGTTACTATTAACGCATTTTCACTTACCGTCGTCGCTTTTAGCAACAAATATATTTGAATAGAACTTTTAAAATAACAATTCCTTAAATGTCGATTCCTTGTATGTATGGTTTACTTCAAAAACGCAAAATAATAGGGGCAAATTAATTGCAATTCATAAGAACAATATACTTTCACAGAGCATATCTATATTAAATTGTTGAAACTTCAGTATATCTATTATCTGAAAAATGATTTTGAGACTAGAGACTATCACGTGCATAAGTTGGCAAAGGTTCGATTTTACTGTAAATTACCCAATTCAAACCACTAGCACGAATTCTAGGTACGTGTAGAAATTTCGAAAACAACGAACGCTATGTGGAGTCCATCAGCCTACCCCCATGAGGTCGATAATATGAATCCGCTGGTAGAGAAGGACTACACTTAGGCACAAACGTATCGTCCCCAGTCTCCTCCCGTCCGTGTTGTGTTTGTTGCTGCTGCTGCTGTGTTGTTGCGGCCGTGTCTGGCGTGTGTCGCGGAGGGCGTCCATTGTTATTGTTTGCGGCGATCGCCGCAGGCAGCGTGTGCGGCGCCGCGCATCTTCGATTACCCCCTCCCTTCCCCTCCCACCCCCATCACCCGGCGCTCACACGTCCCCTCGGCAGCGCTCACCCACCGCCTACTCTCCCGCTTGCCCAAGGCTATTGGGAGCGTAGCACACAAGGGAAGGCACACGTTGGAGACGTCTGAAATTGCTCTGTCTTTTCGACTGCGCAGCAAATGCTCGTAACCACGGCGGCCATTACGTTATTTCAGAGAACCGCAAATAGTTGTAGTACAGTTCCATACATAAGAGTTCAATGTAATTGTTTCGAACCGGGGGAATTTGAATAAATTACGATTTTAATAAAAGTGAGAATGCTTGCTAGCGGAAGTGTGTGCAAATGTGTAAGGGCGAATCAAAAATGGAGAGTATTGTTGGGAGAAAAAATAAAAACTGAGCTAGCCGAAATAAAATAAGTATTAATTGACAGGGATATTTGTATTCAATATTAATTTACGAAAGAAATTGAAGTATTCGTAGTATTTCAGTACCCAACATAGGATCATTTTTTCCGGAAATATATTTGGAAATCAAAACCGTTTCGAAACAATCAAAGGAAGTTTGTAGTAACATTAGGAATAGTTATATGAACGAGAAACACCTTCCTTACGATAGAATCGATTGAACCCGTAAGTATACTAACATTTTAGGTGAGAGCGTAGGCTTTCGCGGCCGGAGTCAGTATTTACTTGTGTAGCGTCGTGCCACGTTCAAACCGCCGGATGTTGAACAAAGGGCGGAGTAATGACGCACTGGGACTTTCCGTGGACGTACCGGACACAGAGCGGCTTTGGGAAAGAGGCAATCGGGGCGACGGGTAGAGCTAACGGGCCTATATAACGGCCAGGAGAACAATGCCCCAGTCTTCTTGTGCCAGCGGCGACGGCGACAGGTGAAGCGCGTGTCTGTGCGTGTAGGTGCACTATGGCGAGGGGCCGGCAATTCATTGTCGTGACTTGCGAGAGGCGTAGATAGTCTCAACGTAGAGCGGCTTCATATAGGGAACATCGGTGGTATGTTGCGGTGTGGTAGCCGTTCTTAAATTATTTCTCTTTGTAGTGGGTTTATTTATTTAGTTTATTGTGAGCAGGGTAGTTGTTAAATTGAGACGACGGTCTAGATTGTTAATAAATCTACTGCTTTACAAACCAGTCTCGACTGTGTTTGATTACACCCGTATGACGCCAGACTTGGCTGTCCGGGTGACGCCGCGTCCATGGCGAAGGTGCTGACGTTTCGGTCGCCATTCTACGACCTTCCTCAGGGCGTAATGATGGGATTGCATGGCAGGGCCAAGTATATACATTCTAACATTTTGTTAGAATGCTGCACGTTAGTGTTTGTGTAGGGTGTGGCAGTGAAGACGTCAGCCACACGTAAACGGAAGCCAAATGATAAAAGTCGTACGAGAAAGTCGAATAAGAGTCGCGCCATAGAGGTTAAGAGAGCCCGTTTTCGTAGGGTCACCCCCTTGGGTGGGGAGAATTTCTTCTTCGTAGCAGCAACCGAAAGCATCTTACTACTTGTACAGAATGTCAAGTCACCGTACGTGGAGGAAAATACGGTAACGATTTCGCAATAACACGGCATCACACAGGACATTCCATAACCTGCTGCAGGTGACTTTCGAAGTCACTTCCGAATCACTGGTAGAACGAACGCTTCCCCTGTTAATAGTTTTGTTCCAGTCGCTCTTCTCCCGTCCTTTCCCTCGGACGTTCTGTGCTAGGGCGGAGGGGGCTTGCCAGGAACAAAGAAGCGGCGGGAGGCGGATTAGCGCCGTTGGCCGCCAGATGGCTCTGCGGTCGCCCCCGCCGCCCAATTAGGAGCTTCCAGGGGCTCTTTTTAGCGAGCTCAGCTTTTTCTCTGCTTTCTGGGAAGGAAGTCTCGCGCTATTTGTCAAAAAAATTCCGGTCTGGTTTGTTGGCTACGGTGGAAACATCATAGAAACTGGCAAATAACAGAACAGAATGCAATGGAAGATGTTTCAAGAAGTGTTTTTTGTGTAATGGATAACGGATACGACAGTTTCTTTTAAATCAGTCTGATACTGTTTTTATAGACTACTTATTTTTTCGTTCTTATTTCATATGGCGTACAATTTGTCTCAAAACATTAACTTGTGTATAAATGAAAACCACGTATATGAATGCTTGGGTTTATGTTTTCTCACAATGAATAAAATTGAGCAGTTCTGTACTACATGTATAACAATCTTATTAACACAATTCTCTCTTTTAGTATAATTTCACGGCTGATGTGTTAGTTTTCTGAATGCAGCGTTATTCGTATTGGTTTTGTCGATATGTATCACATTAATGTGTTGCAATTATTCACATTTTTACGCTGGATATTTCATATCTGTGTTCAAACCTCTAAACCATGCAATCTGTATGTACATTGTACTTAGTCATATATTGCTTTCATTTTCTGTTACAAAACTTGCGAGATGTGTTCGCACTTCTGTAGGTGTGTTTTGTGCCTCACTGTGGAGAGGTTCAAGTGACACATCCGCCCGAGGACCAGTGAACCCCTCGTTTGTTCGCTCTTGGACGTTGCAGCGGGTGTCACCAGGGGCTCTCCTGAAGCGCGGCTGCAGGAAAATCACAGGCGCCACTTGCTAGATAAACTGGAGAATTCGGGGAGATTTTTCGTCCATTGTAATTTAACGTAGCTGTTTTACATATTTGAAAGCATGCTTTAAAGAATATTTATTTTGGAAATAATTGTGAAATTCTTCTTGTTAATAACATACAACGGGAAATATCAATTCTGAATGCTTTGGGCGAAAGGGCACAGGAGGGAAGGTACGACGTAGGGCTGGTTGGCGGGTAAGGGCGGAGAGGAGAAGGGCGAAAGGCTAGGGGCGAGGGAAGGAGAAGTGAAGGGTGCTGGTAGCAAGTGCAGATGTGGGCGGAGAGCCTCGTTTTTCGGGGGCGGTGCGGATTAGGAGCCACGAGGTTTTTGCGCTGCTCCTCGGTTTGCTTAGGACCAGCCCCCGCCCCTCCCCTTCCAGCAGCCTCTTGCTAGGGCCCTCCACTCGTCGACTCTCCAGTCTCTGCTACGGCCTTCTTCCTATGGGTGGAATAGAGTATGGGTTGTAAGGGCCAGGATTGCTAAAGACACGATGACTTGGAAAAAACAGTAAATGAATCACTACATATATTTCTAAATGCTATTGAAAGTATTTTGAAATGCTCTTCCAATATAGTGCAATTTTTTATTATTTCTTAGGAGGAATTTTGTGATTATTTCATCTGCTTAGAAATACAAAACATGCAAACATTATTTACGATTGATTATTTAAAATAGCATACGGAAGTATAATATTATATTCAATTTTTCTCCTGGTTTGAGATCATTTATGAGCTTTCGACAAATTGAGGATAATGGACATCCGATCTATTGTCGTAACTCTATTGTTAGTAGCCACCTGAGAGAGGGTACAGTTTGACATTCATCACATTTCAGAAGAATTGCTCGTGTTTGTTGTTGAACCAATTCGAAGGATTCAACATTTAAAAATGTTAGAGTATTTACGGCGTGAGCGACAACAGTGCAAATGTGATGAGAGGGTAGCACAAGAAAGAAGGTAGATGGGGTGATGAGCGGATAGCAGTGCGGCAGAGGAGGAAGGAGAGGTAAGAGGGTAGATGCACTTACAGGGACGGAAGCGACGTCATTCTCCTGGTCTTTAGTTTTTCTCCACTTTTTTCTTTACTTTCTCCTTCAATTTCCCACATTCGTGCTTCCTTCCCTTCTCCTTATTACCTTTATTTTCTTCCTCTTTAATGCCCGTTTCTTTCCTCTTCTCCTCTGTCAGAGTTTGCCATGGCTCTTCCTATCCCCTTCTGCCTTCTTCGCCCGATGCTGCCCCTGCGGCGGGGCGGCAAACTAAGATGTATGGAACCGAGTGCGGGTGGGGAGGGACAGGGCAGCAGGAGATCGGCTAGTGGCCCCCGGGGCCCGGTTTGGGAATCACTTACTGTCGCAGTCGGACGCCCGCGAGCCGCCTAATATTCAGGCAAAGAGCACCAGGGCGCCGTCACCGTTGCACCACACCCTGAGAGCTTCTCTCCGGCGTTAAGCGCCCGCGCGAATGCAACGTGGAGATGCACAAGGGGAGCGCGGGAAAGTAGCCAGAACGAAAGAGGGGAACTGATAATGACTCATAAAGGCCCATTCATTCCGCACTTGGCAGGTGTTTATGCGTTGTTGCCATTCCGTCTACCTGCCCACTCCTTTGCTCGCAGCGACGGACTGAGCGTCCTGTTGGGCCACTGCTTTGTGCCAAGGCTCACAAGAACAGTAAACCGATTGATATTGACAGATCAGTGATTCCAATTCCCAAGTTCATTAGTTGCGGTAAGTTTAGTGGCTGTTTATGTCGCGGGAGGGCGGTGATCTCGCGAGACCCTTAGGGCGGCACGCTCAAGGCCTCACGCTGGAAGCTCTGGCTCTGCCCGGAATGGCCCTCCCGCTTGCAGCCGGCAAGTCTGTATGAGGAAACTTTATTCACGTGCATCCGTTGCAAGCTCGTGCTGGAAAAACTCTGCAATTTTAATGTATTAATATCAGCTGGGG
>BOPP01000188.1:977653-993718 GCA_017312745.1 Gryllus bimaculatus | reverse complement strand
CAGCTTGGGTGGGGGTCCAAGGGCGAAAAAGAAAATTTGAGAAAAAGAAAAAAATAAGCTGTTCATTTTCACAACAATTCAATTCCTAAGTCTGCAAAATATAACGCGTTAGTATTAAGAATTAAACATTAAGAGAGTAGAATTTAATGCAATATCCCATTCGCCCTGTCTAAAATCCCTACGAGCACCCCCAACTGAAGAACGTCTTGGGCCGGTCCAGCATTAACGCCGCCGCACTAGTCGTTGTTTAGTTAACTTGGGTAACTGCTCTCCAGGGACGAGCCCCGAGCCCCTGCCAGCGCTGTCCCCCTCCCCCGCCGCCGGAAGAGCGATAGTGAGAGCGCTAATTGGCTTATGTCGCTGCATTATGGAGGCCGAGGCGACTTTTGGACAGAGAGCGCTCCAGGCGGCTCTTCTTGCGGCAAGGTCCGTCGCTTCTCCCCGCTCTTCCAACGCTTGCACACCACACTGCGTTTTGCTTGAGACACTTAAAGTCCTCAGTGCGTCTAAATTAGCCGCCCCCACACTCACTCAGTGAGAGACAAATAACCATTTCCCATTTCTATTCTTTGATTTTCCTTGGCAACTTTGTCGCACAAGTGTTAAATTACAACACCAAGAAAACTAAGGTGCATTACTTACAAAGTGGAGACTAATATTTTTCAGCACATTTCGCGGCACTCAACACTCACCACATCCATTAACGAATACCACTTCTATTAAAAAACCCCTCCGTTTCTAGTTTATTCCCAATCTGGACTTGTTCGAAAACCATATATATATATATATATATATATATATATTATAGTAAATATATATATAATATATTATATCATCAAATTAAGAAGAAACTTAATGTGTTTACCAGATCAATACAAAGGACTATTAGATTACGTTTGGTCACATAATTTAATGATTTTCGTTGATGAGGATATTTCGATCATATTTTTATGTCGTGTCTTGCACCTCTTCAACTTTTTATTAATTCGTTAAAACATGTAAAATACTAAATTCGTCTGGGAGAAGCAAATATCATTTAACATTTATCGCGCAGCAACGTGATTTAACAGATAACCCCAATGTCAAAAAAAAATAACACATTAAAACGTCTTGAGAAATCTTCTCTAAACGTGTTGCATGAGAGCTAATCTGATGTGCAGTGGCACTGTTGCTTGGTCCTTCCGCGGCCAACGGCTATTGCGCGACGGAGAATTTAGCCGCGCGGGCGGAAGTGCCTTTTTGTTGCGCTGGCGCCTGTTGACGCAACTAAACCTTCGCCGAACCCGCGTTCGTTAAGATGCTGTCCTGGAATGGGATGCTGCGCTGACGCGTTGCCTCCCACGCGTCCCCTCTGCAAGAAAAAAGGGCCTTTTTTTCTTTTTTTTTCCCGCTCGAACGCCCGCCCCCACCCCTCCCCTCACCCCCCTCCCCTCCCTCCCCCCGCCTCAGCCCACGTTACGTTGACTTTCTTCGTGTCTTTGCCACTTAAATACTCTTTCTCCTCTGCGTTCGGGAATGCCACGGTGTTAGACGAATATGTAAGAACTGTTTAGTATTCGACTTCATTACAGATAATTCTAAAAAAAATGTTAAAAAAATGAGCCAGAAATGGAGCGCCAGGGGTGAAAGAATTTGGTACCCAATTTGGCCCCCGTCAGCAGCGAGGCAGCGCGCCTGCGACGCCTGTGCTGCCCATCGCCCATCGCCCATCGGCCCTCGCGGGGCGGGGAGCGGCCTGTGGCGCGCGGCGAGGTTGCGACGACCAACCCCCGCCCGAGGGAGAGCAGAGAGAGAGAGAAGAAAAGCGAGGCGAGCGACGTGAAACGCGCAGATTGAAAGCGGACCCACTAATGCGCGAGGAAGGTAAAACGGAAATAAATGAAGGCGCTGGCAAAACAGTCCGCTTCCCACAGCCGCCTGGCAACGCTAGCTGGTCAGGCAGTCGCTCCAACTCGCCTTAGAGGGAGCGCAGAAACGAAATCAGTGCCTATCTATTCCCTCTCTGCGACAGTGCGAACATAAGTAAAGCGTTCAAATCCCAAATTGTTGGAATAAACCTGAGAGAAGAAATGGCCAAAACATTGAACAACGCAGCTTCATTTGCGTTCGAACGGCTCCACACATCGTTATTCGCGTGCACCGATCACCCGCCCACTCCCTCATGGGCAGAGGCCGCGTAATGCGACATTCGTGCCTTAACTTCACTTCTGGATGCATCAGATAGGCGAACATTCGCCGCTCACATGAGCGTTCGAAACTGAAGCCTCCGCGCGAAAAGCCACGTGAGAGGACCGCCTTCACCTCAGAACTGAGAGAATCGTCGCGTCCCTAAACGCTCTTTTGTCCTGAGGATCTACCAGCCGGAAACAACTGCCTCTATCTGCAAGAAAGTAAAAAAGAAGCTAATGTGTTAAAATGTGAAAAAATTTAAGTTCAAACGGATTTGGAGAATTTTCCAACTGTCTGGCGCCAGAGAAATCTTTGAATGGAAATAATCTTCTCTGAAAGGCGTCCGAATTTTCTTATTCTACTCACAAGTTTATACTCTTGATTATTTATTATTTCAAAGGAAATTATTTCGTGCAGGGTTTACGAGTGCTCTGCTGCCTCGCCATGTTGTGTCGCTCAAAGAAGGGAAACTAGTCTCCCCATCTGCAAATTCGTTGCTGTATACTTCCACGTATTGGTGTATTATTGCTCCGGCACCCACTGTGCAAGTTTTATAATATTCCACGCTTCACGATCAATTGAAAATGACTCATCATACTTTTCTTATCCCAGTCCAGTTGCTGTTTTAGCGGACGACCAGACCCACGCCCTCGCCTGCGTATTCGAATGTAAAATCTGCGAATGTAAAAAAATTCTCTTACTCTTTAATTTTTAAACCGACCATGCCCCAATGTATCAATCAATGTTTACAGGAAATATCAGCTGATCGTTCTGTAACTGATTTTCTCTGAACGCTAAACTTATTACTTTGGATATGGCAGATAGAAACTAAATTTGTGCCTTTCCTTTCTGTTGCGGTGTGTACACATCTGGTGGGTTGAAAGATGATATCCACAATCAGAGCGATGCCTGATTCCATGACAATGTGGAAAAGAATGCGATCTCTCGCAGAAAACCACGTACCCGCCTCCCGTTTCTCTTCTTAACTGCCTTCCGAGCTGCCTGCACGAGCCCCAGCAGTGCTCAGCAGACGATAAGTCGGAGGAGCACCCAAAACAAAAAATTATTATCCTCCAACGTCGTAAGACTTAGGATGTGTCGAAGTGCTTCCTCGCATCAGCAACCGAAACCTGTCTGTTGCTTTCTGTTAGCAGAGGCCAGCTGTAGGAGCCCGGCGCCCTCGTGGACTAGGGCGCTGCCGGAATTCGAAAGACCCAAATTATCAGACTTCACCGCTGCAGCCGCTCCCTTGTGGCAGCAAACAAACACCCTCCCCGCCCTCACCCCCCCCCCCCACGAATTTGCTTGCGCAGCGGGGAGAGGAGCGGGTGGGGAAAGCAGGGCAAAGACTGAGCTCAGCAATAAGGCAGGAGGATTGTATGAAAACGGACCAAGGGCAGCAGCGCGAAGCGGCAGCGCCAGGGCTGCCCCAAACCCTCCCCCCACGCCGCAACGAGCACGGCTGACACCAGCGCCCGAGAGAAAAGCTGATGATCCGCAGAAATAACCGGACATGGTTAAACCCCGAGAACATTCTCAACCAATGCGTTATAGAATAAGGCTAAACAAAATTCCAATTCACAAAAGCGCCAAAATATATTGTTAAGGTTCGATGGAGAGCGAGAGCAATACTTTGTCCCAAATGAAGCAAAAAATTCGAAAAAAACGCAGCTTTCAATAAGCAAATATCTCTTCTTTCCTGCAAGTGAAGTCACGAACGGCACGATTAGGCAAAGCTATTTCCATTTGTACGTGGCAAGCATTGCCAGCTGGTTTCGAGAAATACTCCTATCACATTCCATTACGTTACAAACGTGAAATGTCAGAGACTTAAGTTTACACTAGAAGCAATTTAAAATAACTTGTGTAGAGAAGCCCACCAACTTCATAAATCTTGTAGTATGTGTAACAGTTGGAAAAGCCCGTCTTGAAATTGAAAAACGTATTTTTAGACCAAATATTAGAACCCCAATATAACCAAAAACAATTGCTTTCCTACGGCGTTTTAATATCAGGAGAAAAAATGTCATTTTGCATTAAGTCACACTACCAGAAAAACGTCAGAAAAACGTTTACAACACTCTTCCCGCATAATTAAAGAAAGTTGAAATGTTTGGCCAGTAATCTCTCACACGCCACTCCTAGTTTAAGAAATAATTCGGAGTTCAAAGTTCATTCCGCCATTACATGAAACCCTTCCATTCATTTAATAGTTGAATCAAACGATCAGCCAGAACTGAAAGAGCCAAACATGAAGATGACGACTCCGATGACGATTGCGCATGCAGTTTCGATTAAATACTCAGATTTTAACACGACAATAAAACATTTGTTTTAACACGGCAACTCGATATCTGCAATATCAATATAAAACGCTTTCCAAAATATAATATGCCTGATAGATTTCCTATTGTAATATTAGTTATATTATATTGCCATCATTGTTACAAATTCTGTTTTATTTTGTATTCATATAGAAAGGAATTATAGTCGATTTTCAGTATTGATGTATAGCTTTGTAAACATGAAAATCTGCAGAATTTCTTAGATATAATTTATCATCTAATGTCTACCAAACTCATCAAATTATTATTTTGGTTGCCCCCTTATCATAGTACACACATCCTTTCAATTATCAGAATTCATTCAGTATCAATAACCAAGTGTTGATGTAAACTAAATAAATTAATTTTAAAAAAAAATATCAGAATCTTTCCACTTCAAATACGTTTCGCATAGATTTTGATCTTGATTTACAGCCTCACTGTAATGTTGACAACCTTAATGAAAATGTTTCGCAGCGAATGAAAATACTTCGAAAATATTAACAAAAAATAGCGCGTGTAAATACCACTTAGAAAGTTCAGCTTCTGAAACTTAACGATGACATTTCTTTCGTCTGTTACTTTGCGATTAAGTTATTCGCATAGTCGTAAGAATGTTGTACGGAAGTGTGTTAGTGATAGTAATATGGTTGCATTGATAAAATAGATTTGTAGAAAAGAATTCCTCCCTTTGGCGAATATGTAGTTGTTACTACTTTTAAAACAAAGAACGACGTCAGAATGACTGTATAAGACTTGCCGCCAGCAAGAACTTATTCTGAGGTTTGGCACCCTTATCCTTCATGCTGTTATTTAGATCCTGGCTGAACTCTCTTACTAGATCATTCTATCCTTCAATTTTTGGGCAGAATCCGAAAGAGAAGCTCTTGATTTCCTAAATCTACCGTCGTTGACTGTCTTCACTATTTTCTCCGATTATTACTAATTTACGTCTTACCCGTTACGTTGTAGATGTTTCGTTAATTATTGGCGGCGTTCATTTTTTATTCCCGCAAGATCTTTAATTAAGTCCCTCGGCAGCCTCGTCCGTTTATCTCCCTGCCTCCTTTAGATCGCGCTGGATAGGCTTTATAGCAGCAGCAACGTTCCTGCGGAACAGAGGGGAGACCGGGTGGATAGAACAGGCCGTAGACCGAGAAAGGTAATTGTGACGGGTAGTAGGGCATTGTAGAACCGAAGGCGGTAGAACGGGGGTGGGTAGAGCGAGGAGAATAGCCAGGGCGGTTAGAGGGCGGCGGAGGGGCAGCGGCAGCCCGTCCGCCGCAGGGTGGAGGCGGAGAGACCGCGATTGCTGTGAGCGAGAGAGAAAATTCCTCGAGCAGGAAATGAAGGTCCGGCTATGTCCACACCAAACTACCAACGGACAAAAGCTCTGCTTTGTCCTCTTCAACCTCGCTCCAAAACCACTTCCCATTACCCCCCCACCACCATAACCCTACCACCCCCCCACGTAGCCATTTACCCCACTCAACACATTGACACTCAACTTTCCGCCTCCAAAAAACTTTTTTAAAACCGGTTATTAATTCCCTCCCTCTCTGGACAAACGTGCAGTATCTTCATGTGGAGAACACGTTCTATAGCAAGGCAAGTCATTGCCAGTGCTACCAATTCTATTTGATAGTTTCAAAACGACGGTGAATTTCACAGTTCTTTTCGGACATATCTGCTCCTATGGCCCTACCTCGTGAGGCTGAATGGAATTCTGAATCGTTCTACATCTGAACAGAGGCGAAAATAATCCATCTGAGCACGTACATATGTTGTTGGCTGCGAGGAGATGTGCAGAGGCGGGAGCGCTTCGCTCGCCAGACTTGGTGCTTCTGGTCGAACGGCAGCAACTGCGCTCGTTAGGGAGTTCGGCTGCTGTGCGCAAGCAGCGGCGTCGCCCTGGAGACGAGTCACTGACTTCAGTCGCCGATCTCATTACGTTACAAATTTTCCACAACAATTCACCATTTTCTAAAAACAAATTGAGTATTCATTGGTGGCAGATCACCCAAATAGCTCATATTCATGCAATAGTAATGAAGAGATAGTTTGTTTACATATCTAGAGAATTGAATAGTTCTCAAAAAAGCATGTTTCATCAACGACTTGGTCACATCTACCGCCATGAATGCTATCTGCAACAACGTTATCTGCCTCTGTATTGGGATTGAACCTTCTGCTCCGTAGCTTCGATTAAGGGAATGATTCGCAGTTCATTCCGAAGCTTTCTTGCAAATGACTTGCGAATGTTCTCTACGGGATCACAGAAGAACCTATTTTACTGTTCAGAAGCACACGAGTGGTACAAACAGACTGCGCATAGGTATATTGAATTTTTTTTGATTTCACAGACAAAAAGCTTACAAACTTAACATAGCATTTGTTGAGTAGAATACTTGGGTATCTGGAAATTCTTTTATTTGTTATAATTGATATAATTATAAGCTGTATCAAATACAAATTTGAACTTTTGAAACATGAACTGTCAAAGCAAATCTTTTCGTACCATTTATTCTCACAACACAAATTTCCTTTTAATAATTTAACTACGGCTTTAAACATTTTTTAATGTTGTGTATCGTGATATCATAAAATATTTGACCTTTATTGAAAAGTAGTTGCAGAAAAGTCTTAATACTATTCTGGGAAAAGTACACAATATAAGGTGTATCATGGGCACGCCTCAAAATGAAACTAGTCCGAAAAATAATTATATAGCTGACGCCCAGTAAACTTTGTTTTGCAATGAAATGTGAAAAAAATGCGTAATGAACATTGCTCCTTGTATTTAATTTATTCATCAACTTCTGTAAATTAACGTTTTCCCTGGAAATTAATTAACGCATTTAGAATTCTGAATAATAGATTAATACAAATGAGAAATTTGAATGAAACACAGCGAGCTTCTTTCTCAGAACTTTTCACCTAATTCTGGCGCATCATTTCAAAGCGAGTTGTGTTCTAAGAAATTAAAAATCTTTTGTCTCTAAAATATTGAACTTACGTTTTCTTCACATTCGCCACGGTGTTTTATTTAAATATGTTTTAATTCGAGCAAACAAGTTCGTATCTCACACGGAGATTTCATGACTCCGTGATAAGTGTCTATCTTCAAACTTAATTTGAAATTTTTGGGATAATATTTTTAACATTTTTTAAAAGAAAAGAAAAGGATTACTTCCAGATATCGCACGCAGTTTCAAAAGACGTCTTATCGAAGAAAGTGAAAAAGTTTTCAACATACACTTTAAGAGAAAAAAAATATAATCTTCATAGTAACACAATCCACCATGCCCGTCATACACTTACATACATACATACATACATACATACATACACACTCAGCACAGCATTAGAAACAGCCTCTCGGAAAGCAAAGCTCTACGTCTCTCCACAGCCACCTCGATTGTCATATGCATTTAGAGAATGAGTTTTGCACTTCGCAACACTCTTTTCTTTTCACAAATGCTCATTATATTAGATATTTACCTCATTTTACTATTAACGAGGTTTCATGTTGAAAATAATGGCATCTACTATATGAACGAAGCAGAAACTACTGGGACTGATGACGGAGAGGAAGTAACTCTGTGATCCAAACTGTTCTAAGAATCGACAACAAATAACAGAGATAATTCACTTGGACTCTGCGGACTGTGCCACTAGTCCCAATCATTGACTTGCCACGCTAAACGCAAACTGTTAGTTTGGGTTACTAATAAGGAAATGAATAGAAAATAAAATGATACCTGAAATGAAAAATGTATCTCTTTCTGTTAATGGTTACTGTCTCCATGTTATCTGTTTCATTTCACTGATAATGTTTGTGAACTGTTCCTAGTCTATAAGAATAACAAAATTTAACTGCATCTTGGAAAACTCATATTGAAATAATGAGCAATGCTTACAGCACTGGGTGTTGCGA
Source organism: Gryllus bimaculatus (assembly GCA_017312745.1). Taxonomy (NCBI): domain Eukaryota; kingdom Metazoa; phylum Arthropoda; class Insecta; order Orthoptera; family Gryllidae; genus Gryllus; species Gryllus bimaculatus. The sequence continues at coordinate 985,288 of BOPP01000188.1, read as the reverse complement.
TCCGTCCTTTCACGTCGTCATCGCCGAAACCCATAGAATTGTCAGCCACCCCCGCCCTCCCCGCCTCCCTGCTCGTCGTCCATGCTGCGCGTGCGCAGACGCCGCGACCAGCGTTTGTTGGGGCAATAAAACCCTGTTTGCTGCCGCCCGGTCAGGAGGGGGGGGGCGGGGGCGGAGCCGAGTCGTCCTGAGCGCCGCGCGGCACGCTCCGCCCCCGCCCCCATCGCCCACAGCGGGCGGCGCCCTCGCCTCGCCGGAGGCCACGCTCTATACCTGCTCTCTTTTGGCTATACATAATTGTTTTGTTGCCTCTCATTAATTACTGTCGTGCTATTTTATACTCCCTAATTACAGGTTAGGTTAACATTATTACTAAGTGAAAACACAAATAGTTAGGATAATATCTAAACATTATTAGTACGGGTATGTTCGTATATTGAAGTTTTGCGAATTCCCGAGTGCAGATCCGGAGTTAAGATTCTTAGATCACAATCTAAAAATGAAATATTCTGAGACGATTAGCTCAAGATACGCTCATTCAGTAGCACTAGTTACATACGAACAGAATCTCATAGTAAATGTAAATGTACAGACTATTTGTGGTTTATATAGACTGGATTCATTGTAAATGTAAGTTTTACTAAGAAGTAAGAAATATTACACGTAGTATCAATGCAAACTACTGAGCGTATGTTGTAAACGACGGTTCAATTAAACTTGTCAGTCGGTCAAAAACATAATTAAAAGTTGGGTGCCAGGATGAGGCTGTTTCAGCTTTTAAAATATGCAATTATTAAGTGGGAAATGTTTGCACGTATCAAAATAGTGAGAAAATTGTGTAATACAATTTAGTCCATAAAAGGTGAAGGTTGTCCGAAAACTTCCAATTAAAAAAAATATAAACATTCGTGACACATTTTTTGCCTGGTTTGAAAATTATTGTCAGTAAAGTATAAGTACTTTATACTGAGATCTGAGACAAAACAAAGATAATAACTAACCAAATCGTGATTGTTAATTTATTGGATATGGAAAGAAAGCTAAAGGAAACTATATCTTCAAACACAATAGACAAATTTGGGTCTTGACAAAATTTCTCCAAGATAAGGAAACAAACCGTATACTAGAGAAAACATTAGAGAGTCATGTGCCCTGTGAGTGTCCGTACGTAATTATCAGCTATGTAGTTTTCGTTATTGCTCTCATCAGCACAGAGTGTAAATAAAAGTTGTAATCCAAGTACTAGACGTAATGTTGTTTGTCGAGTTTGTCGAGTCTGTTTGAGGGCAAATCTCGGTTGAACGCACCGCTCACGCCGTATTGGGTTCCAATCATATACAGCTTTCCATTCCAAGTATACAATTAGAACACGGCAAAATATAACAAAAAATATATCGGGATTCAAACATTTAAATTATATTTTTAATTCTCTAAAGTAATATTTACTAATATCCATTTGCTTTCTTATTATTTATATTCCCCAAAGCTTACAGAATCTTTAATTTTATACGTCATGGCACGAAAGATAATTTGGTGTATGTAGAAAGCAGCAATGAGGAAAATCCAAGATTCTTCGAGTTTTCCATCCACTCGTTTCACTTCCGCATTTGATAGCCACTTCTTTTGCAATACTGGAGAACAACAAAACGCTAAGAGTTTAGATGCGTTTCTGGCAAAGAACGAGTACAAAGTCACTTGCAGTTCTATTTCTAGAATTGCCATTGTTTGGGATTTTGATATGTCTGCTCTTTCCACCGTTGCACTATTTTACACACTTTACTCCTATTTTATATTTTACTGTCCAATTTTGTAGAAATTATGGCCACCGAGTGACCCAATTGCCTGGATAATTTCATAATCAGAGATCGGGAGTTCACACGCGCAGGGGATATTTCTGCTCCGTTTTATATACCGACGCTCGCACGGGCGTCTGGAACCGCGCCCCACGGGTGAAGTTGCCATCATCGGCCGTCAATTTCCTTGGGGGTCCGTGATCAGGGTGGCCTGCCTGCATTTCGAATGCTTCCCCGCACTCAGTCTTCTAGGCATCGATCCGGCCCTCGCGCACTCGGACGGCAGGCGAGCAGCAGAGGTTCGCCCTTCGAGTGGCGAGTGGAACCGTCACGTAACGCATGCGCACGTGTGTGTGTGTGTGGGGGGGGGAGGCGGCTCGACGCACATGGAGAAGCGGAGAGACTCGCCGCCAGGGCTCCTCCAGACGATCTGCCCCCACCCCCACACACGCGGCCTCGCGCCTCAGCCAGCGCCGCGTCCGTAACAGGCGAGGGGCGACTTCTTCATCATTCCGAATAGTTACGAGCAATAGCAGGTATTTCAGACCGTTGTTAGAGGATACCAGTTAAATTGCATAGAACTGCTATAGAACAATATATTCCCCCGGAATTCAATTACAAGTATAATAAAATCTGTCTAAGCCAGAAACCCTCGGGGAGAGGGGATTTTCGTCTTATGTAGGGATGTCTATTTTGCGACACTGGTCGTATTGATATTTCCATTCTGAAACTAAAAAAATAATGTAATTAAATAAGTACTTTAAATAAAATTACATTTATTATTATTATTATTATTATTATTATTATTATTATTATTATTTAAATACATTTACATGTAACGTAATGACGAAAGAAATCACAAATGAATATTAAACATTCTTCATTGACAGCTTCTGAGTTTCTCCTCCTTCCATATGTTTGACCATTTCATCTAATGTTAGAGTTTAATCATTTTCACATTGTCATACTGGTTGTGAATCTCATAAAAATACACACCCCCTCACTGCCTAATGGCTGCAATAAGGCTTGCTGCTCATTTCAATGCCCAATGCGTCACAGCCCCGAGAGCTATAATTTTCCGATATCCTCGCACGGCTTTGAGCAATACGCTGGACGAGGGGTTGCCATTTTGAACGTGGGGCAGGGATTGCTGCGACTAGAAACAGTGCCCGCACACCTTCCCACGCTCAAAGAGTTGGGGGTGGGAAATCCCCCAACGTCTCGTCTTGAGAGAGAAGAGAACCCAAGGTAAAAAACTACGCTGTCAGCTGAAGCCCCTCTCCTTCATAGGGCGGTTGTCACGACTAAATGACGAGAGATAGATCGGACTTGCGCGTCTTTGCAATAACATCAATTTTACAGGAACTAAGTACCCTTTATGACATGAAAAACCTTTCCGTTTTATGCTGCGTAAAATACTATTCAACTTTACGGGTCGGATACATTTTCCAGTTTAGACAGGTTTCTGACTGGATAGGTTCCGATTTAGACATATATATATATATATATATATATATATATATATATATATATATATATATATATATATCGCTTTGTATAAGCCGTATTAATAGTTTTGTATGATAACAGTTTCTTTGCTGATACGTCTTGTTTTGTACCGTTGAAGCTATCTCAAAGGTTTGAGCTCTTAGTGGTCAGTTCAAGTTAGAGAAATAGAGTCGATACGAAATGCAGTCAATGTCGTGCAATATTTCACAGAAACTGGCAAACAGTGTAGCATGAAATACCCCTATGTCGGTTCAACTCTTCCTTAGCAGCGCAATCAGCCCCTGGATTGGAGGCGTGACTCCTGCTCTTCTATCCTCCTTTCGGTGAAGGACGTAGAGGTAGGAAACTCTAAAAGATGAAGAGGCACAAACAAGTGAAGCTACTCCGAAATTCGGACAGCTACTAATGTTGCCCTCACACTGTTGCTCGCTTTAACTCATGACTCTCTGCCGCAGCCATGTTAAAATGTCTAAAGCAGGTGTATTATTTTTAATTGCTAATAGGAGCTAGTTTTGTTATTCCGATAACTATTCTTAAAGAATAGGTTTTCTTCCCTTTCTAGTCCTCACTATACCACTTCCACACGGCCATGGGTGATTACATGACAGGACGTGCGTGTGCTGAGAGACGAAATTTGATTTCTATGTACTAATTTTTGGAAATTAAATGTTCTTCGTTAAATTTAACTCAAGTACGAATCATCAGAGGTAAATGCACCCCTTTCCATTTGAATGGTATCAATGATCTCTGAAATTGGGACAAAGGCCCCCAGCAACGACAGTATTTAAACATTACGTCCTTTTGATAGTGAAGCAGTAGGTAAAGGTTTTAATCGTGCTAAACAGCTTAAATTCACTGCTTATCTACCGCTGCCATTGATGTTGTCAGAACGACAACTTTTTGTTCTTCTCACAAAAAGCTAAGTACAGACAAAGTTGTAATCAAATGAATCTTATCTCTGAAGTCTATAAGTATTGTTTTCTAAGGGTTATTCTTCCCCCGTTGAAAGACTAAAACTTTTCGCTTACCACAACAAATGCTTTTCTACTGCATGAATTACGATGAAAAAGTTGTATTCCCTAAAACATGCATATCGATCACTTTCCGTCAAGTTGTTTAAAAATCGAAAGCGACTGAGCAGCTTTTGCTGAGGAGGGCTTTTTCCAACACAAATCGAAACTGGTGGGTTCGCTGAGACCTTCACTCTGAAGAGCTGAGCTGCGGTCTCCGTGGTTGAGGGTGCAAGGGTCGCCACGGCCTCCTGTGAAGGGAAAGCAGAGAAATGAAAAGGTGGTGGCGCGCAGGGCAAGAGACACTTGACTCAACCACGCGGTGAAGCACATAAACAAGATCAAGTAATGTTCATTCCATAAGGAAGATTTAAATTTACGACAAGTGGTATCCACGTTGTCATTTTGTCTTTTATCTAGGTAATGAACAAATGAGAAATAACTTAATATTTTATTATTTGTTAGCAATATAGTTTATTTCCTTCAATATATGAATGATGGCGAGTAAATTATTTTAACTTTTCCATTCTAAATAGTTGACTAATGCGCTGACATTTATGTATTTATAATGACAAATGGAAAAGATGATTTCATCACTTTACCTCAGCCGAAGCAAGACTACATGACAGGTAGTTCCCGAGGAGGCGATGTTTGAAGACATCTCAACGGCGCTCGCCAACGCACCTGCGCCGCCGCCGCCGCCCACCGAGGAGACGTCTCAAGAAAAGGGGCAGATAGAAGTGCAAGAGAAGATGATGTGCAAAGCGATGAGGCGAAGGCGGCGGGCAGAGGAGGAGCAAAGAGCGAGCGGGAGGGCAGCGGGGCGCCCTGGATGCGAATGTGGAGGGTGAGGGACAAGGGCCTTGCGCTCGTAAATCACGCGCGTGGGCGCATTTGGGTGCCACGCCCCCTCACCACACCTCCCGCACCGCACCAGCCACTACACATCTCACTTGGAGGAAACAGAGCCATCGCCCCGCGCTGGCACCAGACCATACGGACCATTGCCTCCCTCGCCTCGACAACTATTACGCAGCAGGTGCGAGGTAGATACGACACAGAAGAAGTGTATCTTTTTAATGAATGCCTCTTTTTGAAGAACACTGATATTGGGACCCCCTTTACTGTCTTACCTTATCTGCCGGCTTGCTCAGATGGCAGTGGGTAAACTGCAATTGAGTGAAATGGATGGACGTTGTTGTTTAAAATGGAAAGAAGTTATTGAATGAGGTAAAATCTAAAGTTTAATGAAAGTTCTGAGGACAAAAATGCTCGCAACCCTAAATATTGGTAGACTAACAAGCATAAGCGAGAGGTTGTTTTTCTCTGCTCAAGTCTGGTGAGGAGTAGGAGTGGTTTCAACTACTGCAAAATATCCCAGGGTTAAATGAAAATACTGTTCCCACATTATTTTTTACTTACAATGTTATTTTCAAAGTAAATCTAAAGATACCTACCGTAAAAACATTAAATTTTCAAAAGGGACATATTTCTCCTGTTTTGTCGTACTAATTCACTGCATTTTATCGCAAACATTTTGTTGCACTGATTACAATTTTTCGAAATTGATTCTGAATTTGTGCTCTTCGGATCATAGTACCCAAAACCTTTGCTTTATGAATATTTAGCATTTGCATTTCAACAACGTAAGTAAGGAAGGAAACAATCGAACAGAGAGAGAGTAACGATTAGCACTCATTAGCACACGTTATTATGACAAGAACTTGGACAAGGTAACGTTATGTGATCATTATGATTCGTTTAGAGAGCAGCAACTCTAGCGAATGATTCAAGTACTGAGAGAAAACCTTACTGAGGTACAAGGACAAGATTCTAGAAATAACTATCAGTGTTAAAACAACGATGGTAAAACCTATATCTACGTGCATTTCAGTCCTAATTATTATTTTGTCTAATAAGACACAAAATAATTCGAAATGAGAGGCTGCGCTAAGCTAGTACTTATTCCATAAGGTCAACCCCCCTTTTTTAATTAAAAATATACTTCCATTCTCATAATTATTGAATCTCTAGATAAAGAAAACACACAATGAAATGCATAGAGAGCAACGAGATGGGCTAAATTAGGAATCTTTACGATTCTGAAGCTCTGCGAATGGGAAGCAAATTACTTCGAAATGAACAGAACGAACAGGCAGAAACGTTTACGCAAGAATTCATCTCTACTGATTCTACAAGTTTACTCGCATACAAGAGTAGTGTAAAATGATCTGACCGGTGTCTGTTGGTAGGTTAAATTACAATATATCAGTTTGTTTTATTTACATACTATTCTTTTTGCAATACTAGAGTTAATAATTTGCTGGGTTGATTTGTTCGAAAGATTCCGTATTAAATGCTGTAACGGAAGTTTCAAACATTTTTCTCATTATTTTGTTACGAAATTATTCATCAAACAGATTCAACAATAATTAAAAACGTGATATCCGCGAAAAATTGTTATTTGGCTTAGAGAATAACTACGTCCTCACTTGTTCTCTCTGTTTGTGCATCATCAAATTTGTCATATTGTTTTTGTATCCTGCAGTCTTTGTAGCGCTTGGTAGTGCAGAGTGTTTAGTTGTGAGAATTCTCACTTTGAAGGCAGAGGAAATGACCTTCTTTTAGAGGTTATGTAAATAAAAAGTGGAGCTATGAATTGGTAAGTATAATTTGAGGTAGTGAAACCTTCGTTCTTCAGGTATCTCCCCCGCGGAGTACCGCTGCAGTCCGGAGAAACTACGCTCTCGACTGGCATCCCGAGATGTGAGACAACAGCGCTTTTAAGAGTGTGAGCGAAAGGGAGAGAAAGGAGAGAAGGAAGAAAATATCGCGCGCAGTCCGTGGCCCGTATAAAACTGCTTCAAGATTTTGCTTGTCTAACCTAATCTTGCTCATTTAACAACACACCTGCGGACGGTATGTTGTTGTTTGTCGAGTCTAAGGTAGTCCAGTGTTTGATATTGTAGCTATTCCATATGTTTAATATTTGTAGCTATTCCGTAAAGTCAATTACCTAACTTATAAAACTTTACCAAACTTGATCTGGTCTTTGGGTGTTTAAGAGTAAAGATTATTCAGGTCGAAATAAAAAAGATGGTTTCTGCAATAACATAATTGAGGAGTGTGAGGTATTTCTTGTAATAATGCTGTCAGTTTGGCGTGCTCTCAAATATTTCATTAAATTTACAGATGAATCAACACTTCTTGTAAGCTGTGACTCGTAACACCAATTAGACGGGCGACATTTCAATGTTCTTCCCCTTTCAATTTTTGTTTAACGGCCCATAAATGTTGTTCCTAAATGAATCTCACTCCCGGGT
>BOPP01000188.1:963108-977125 GCA_017312745.1 Gryllus bimaculatus | reverse complement strand
CCCGAAGGGAGGCCGATATCGACAGACGCGCTGCTGCGCGCGACGTCACGCGACGTGGCGTGCGCCCGGCGCTCGCCTTTTGTTTGCGCGAGCAGATTCAAACGGGCGGCCACGGCCCGCCCGAGAAGAAACCAAGTTATAGTCAGAGTGTTCCGCTTTATTATAATCTTTGACTTCGTTACTGCAAATTCTGCGATTATTAGGGATTCTAAAAGTCGAGAAACCGTGAAAACATTGACGTTTCGGCACCAATACGCGACAGTTGAGAAGACGGAGTGGTAAGCCCATTCATTGAAGAATAGGGAAACTTACTCTTCAATTAGTATAAAAAATGTGAGCTATTATATAACACTACTAGCTTTGTAGAGTCATTCTTCAATGTAAGAAATTATTCCAAATTATATTTCCTTCGAACGGAATTTGACAGTTTAAATACGTCGATTGTGATCAGTTCACAGTTTGTTCCTTGAGACAGTGGTGTCATTTATGACAAAATTATTGTAAATACTAACGTCGGGGCACAATATCCCGATTGTACTTTTCGTATCATACGCTCTGGACTGGTTGATATTGTTCACATCCGTTATCTTGATTTAGTACTTCACTAGATTGCTTGTAGGACCGAGTTTCTTCACAAAGTTGTGAAATATTTATGTTTCTGAATTTCGTGCCGTTGAGTGATCCGCTACTTTTGCAAATCAGTAATACTTCCGAGATCGTGCTTAACCTATTGGCACCTCATTGATCAAAATCTATTTGTTACTTCAACTAAAACAAAGAGTGCAGACGATAAATCATTATACCTTGCAAAAGGCGAGACAGAATATATTATTTTTATATTTTGTTTATATTGTTATTAGTAAGAAAACAGTAAGTTTCCACCTCTACTTCGGGAAAAGTTTTGGTGCTTGCTCACCCCAAAAATGCGAAAAATACAATTTTTTCAGACTTTTTTCGTTTTTTGCGTAATAACCTTTTAATGTTAATCTTAGAGCAAATATTGTATGTACAATTTTAAATATAATCCAATTCTCTACAAATTTATTTTTTAAATTATTTTTCTCTATTTGAGAGGGGGGTCATAATTCTAGAACCTACCACAGTATCCCTGATTTGGATGCAAGGTCAGTTTTGCCTGTGACAAAGCGGCGTAGAAAGGACAGGGGAATGGCCTGAATGTTTCATCTCCCCTTGGACAGCTTTGCCTCCTTGATATCTCCGGTTAGAGATCTTTTAAACGCTTTTCGATGAATCAGTGACAGTGACGTGTCCATCAGTGAGGTTGTGACTTGTCGCGAATGAGCGATGAGGCGAAATTCCCTCTGCAGGTAATTTCTGAAGGGCACTCACAGTTCCTCATTATTTCCTTGTGATTTTTGGTATTAATTCCTTTGCGTTTAACCTTTATGGCAAGAGGCGTAACTCTAGAATCTTTGCTAACACCTCCCTTAATACCAACACACTATAATCATAAGATATTCCTTCAGTCATCTCCAATGTCTCGGAACTAAGTATATTCGTCACAATTGGCAGTCACGAACAAGCTCCTATTAGCCTAAACCATTATGATCGAGTAATGGTTGACGGAAATTCTTCAAAATGTTCCTACTCTACTGCATCTGAGCAAAGTCCACAGCCTGATTATTCAAGCCGGCGTTTTACAATTGTCGCAAAGCAAGGCAGCTTTTAGACCCTTGTGCAAATGGTAGCGTATCGCTAATGTTCACTACAGTTTATTTTAGTTTATGTAGTTATCTTCCAATAATAAGTCATTACACTTTTCGCAATATTTTGAATATTGTAAGAAGCAGAGATGTATCGTGAAAAGAAAACTGTAGCCACTGTATTTGCTGGCATTTAAAACGCTTCATATTTTATATATTTTCCGGTAAAAAATTAAATTATACTTCTGAAAATTTATTTCAATAATTAACAACAGTAAATTTCATTAAATAGGGAAATTGTTGATTCAGTAATTCGTAATTCAGATGGAAACAAAAATTGAATCATTATTACGTTATTTTATATGAGAAAAATATGGTATCAAAAAACTCGTGAGAAAAATATGGTATCATTAGAAAATGGAATGTAATACCATGAATCCCAGAAAGGAGCTGATCTGTATTTAGACGAAACTATCTTCACAGGCCATGATGTTTTAGGAAATTATCGTTGCCATCTTGCCTGTTTTAAAACCCACTTGGAAAACCAAGCAACCAACACTTTCTACCTCCTAAACGCCAATAATTCATCGAAACTTTAAATATCATCCATACCCAAATCGTTGATACATACCATACCCAATCACACTATTTTGTACCTATCATTTTCACATTCAGAACTCAGAATTTGGCATTCCGGCGTGGAATGCAGGGGGCGTGTACAGAAGTGGCAGCGGTGCCTCCGAGCGCCGGCGCAGGCAGCGTTTTCGACCCTCGCTGTCATTCAGCGTGAAAGCAGCCGCTGCCTTGCGGAGAAGCCTAGCTGCCGGGTGCTTTATCGGTGGCTTACCGTGTTTTCTCCGATCAAAAGGAGGTGAATGCCAGAGCAGGACCCCACCAAAGAGGCCACAACTGTCCTTCCCCTTACTTCCGCACACACGTGCACGCACGCACGCACTACCACATGGCGGGAGACCAGCCCAGCGCTCACAGCTTGACCCGGATGGGGCGGTGCCCGTGGGGGGAACCCTGCTAGCCAATCCGTGCGTGTGCGTCAGACCTCCGCATTCACCGGGGAAGGCCATTGCCACCCCCGAGAAAATAGCTCTGCACTCACGAAAGTGACGACTGCGTCAGACAATCAATCATTTCACACCTAAGAATTCAGTGTCGACGTATAATACTCGACTTTTTTAAAGTATTTATAAATTAAAACTGATACGTAGGCAAATACGGTACCAGACTGCGCTGAATCTAACCAATGTACATTGTGCCCGACATATAAGACGCGTGTTGCAATCGCTAGAGCCATTGCGGGTGAGATTTGCCACGAGCTGCCCCTGGGGGCAGAATCAAGAACCCGCAACCGCGTTTACGAACTTTGCCCGCTCCGCGTGGCAGCTGTTTCGTGCGCGTGCGGCGGGGGCGCGTGACTGCGGCGCGTGTTTCTAAGCGCGTTCGCCAGTGGCGGGGAGTTCTCTTAGAAAGGGAAGTCTGGCTACGCCGGAGGCAACGACAGCCATCGCGAGCGCCAGGGCCGGAGAGAGGACAACGCTTTATTACTAATGAATAGAAATTTGTACATACAACATTCGAACTACTACATAAACATAATGGATAACGAATCATTAATTTAATTAATTATAAATTATAATCCTTTAGCAATAGCGGAGGATTGAGAAGGTATTTGGCTGAAGTTTTTTTAAAAGAAAAAATTTCTATTGAAAAATTGGAAATAGATCAGTGTATACAAGATCAGTACATATAAAACCAGGTAATGATGTTAAATAGCGCTTCGTGTATGACGCATGATGCATTTCGAGATTTTATCACTTGTACTGACAAAAACTCATGAAATCTCTCTCATGAAATTCGTCGAAACAGACACTGGGTGCGATTGTACATCAGATCCATTTTCGAATGGTGCATTGCAAAGAACTGATATTATCTGCCCTTAAAATCCAGAAATTACTTTTTCCAGCAAACGCGTTATCTCCACCATCTTAAAAGTTCCCGGAATCTCGTTTTATGCACAGGGAGAAGCAGGGTTTAATTGAGGAGATCTTAGGCAACATGAAAATGTGTGTGACCTAGGCACAAAGAGTGTTAAAGAACAAATAAAGTACAAAGGCTGCGTATATACAAAATGGCGTCAAGAATCCCGTGATATGCTGTTGTAAAACCGCGGTACTAATTTATCACAACAAGATGATGATGTTGCCAGGTAAATGCAGAGTGCAAGCGCGTGTGGAGACGCGAGCGCTGATAGCGCTGTCGCTGTTGGAGCGGCCGCTGTGCGAGGTAGAACAATGTCGATCAGCCGCCGCTTCTATCTCCCCACGCGGGAGTGCGAGCGCGTGTCGTGACGCGAGAGTTGATAGCGCTGTCGGGGGATGGAGCAGCTGAGGCTGTGCGCCTTGCGCTATCGAAAAATGCACTTATCAACATTTTTGGGATTCTTCATTCTTTGACTTCGTTTCATAATAACTGCAATAAAAGTCAACTGCTAAAATTAAGCAAATGAGTATTTATTTAAATAACTGGTAATGAAGCCTTCTATAACTAATATTATACCCTGAAATGCCATGCATATTTATTTGATATCATATAATCAAATTTCAGAACCTACCTATTTAACGTCTGAGAATATTTCCTTTGTCAGTCACTGAAAGAAAATACAAAAGTAGAAGAATGATTACATGGTGAGTAAGCTCTCAGCTATGAAACTGGGCAAAGTGAAAAGCGAAATAAAATACTTTAGATCTTCTGAGACCCTGCTTATGAATTCCAGAGTTACAAAGGGAAAGAATTCAGTGATATAAATTACAGCGATACAACTTACAACAAAACAGATGACATCCAATTGCGATGAGATAAGACAGTTCGGTTTGTCACTGGCTCTCGCTAGCCTACATTAAGAGTACCCTGCTCTGAGTCCAGCTACGTTGACCCTTGATATACTCCCAGAGAGAATTATGAATCGTCGAATGAAGTACATTTTCTAGGTGGCATTTCAAAGGAGACCCTCCGCTCCTGCCCTTTAGGTCCTTTAAAAACGTTTCCGCTTCTGGCCGCAGGAGCTCTGCGAGATAAGGCTGAGTAACAGACGAGAGAAGCTGGGAGTTCCTCCTGATTGATTCAAATTGTTTAGACTTCGCTCTAAATCGATCAAAATTCATTTCTATATAGATTTCGACTAAAAAAGATACATTTCTCTTCAAAAAATACAGTAAATATTTTATTTATTACATTTAATTAATTATATTCGGAAGACGAAAATATGTGACAAGGATTTTTCTCCTTTACCTTTCCTGAGAAAACATGCTCCTAATATCTTTGACATATGATCTTAAGACCGAAAATTCTTCACTTTTAGTCCGTAAACCCAGTATTTTAGAAGAAATTGTAAGGTTCTGTGGACATGAAAACAGTCCAATTGGAGACTTTTATCATGTGATATTGGAGGCTCAAATAACCATATTATTGAACGCTATTGTTAATATCATAAGTGAAATTGTACTTACATAATACAATGTGTGTAATTCAAGTTTAATAATATTTATATAATTGAAATATACAACATTTTATTTTGCAAGTTTTACTTAGAAATGTAAATATTTGGTGTTGCAAATATTTCACGCCTACTGTGGATGTTAAATAAAAATGTTAAAAATTGTGAAGAATGAAAATAAAATCGATACTCGCATGCATTCTTGGTTTATGGTTAGTATTTTTTAAAAATATTTTTGTTGAGTCATACTAGCTTCTCAGTGTTATTTCTTGGAGACAATTACGGTCAATACGTCTAAGCCACAATCGTCTGCCAGGGAATAGTGTTCTCCTTGGACGAAGAGCGCCCTCTGGCGCCTGGTCGAGAGCGTTCCTCAGGTGTAGAGCCGTCTTTTGTCCTGGCGCCAGCGCGCCAACGGCTTCGGCCGGCGCTACAGCTCCGCCACACGACTGTCTAGAGCCACTTCGGGGGAGGGGGCGACGTAATGAAGTTCTGCCTACTCTGACACCTGGACTTTCGGGGCCAGGGAGTGGTTCTATTGTAAATCTGGACGTTTGTGGTTTGAAATGGACAACTAATGGCGGTATTAATTAAAAAGAGGCAAATAACGTGCGGAAAGGAAACATGGCTTTCATAGAATCGTCTTGGCTACTAGAAACTCCTCCTCGGAAACACTCCTCTGTGAGGTCGTAGAAACTTCAATCAACAGACAAGATCTCACCTATCTATAGGTTTATTTACACTGTCATTTACAATCAATAACATAAAATTACTGCTCCGGTATTCGCGAGTATGGCCGCCATTAATATCCCATTGACCTCTCTATTCCTTATTAGGAGCCTGAGCAAGCCGTCGAGAGCTCCCAATGCATTGGCTGCCTCTATTACGTTCCCGAGAAGCGCCGTCGCCAACAGCTGAAGAGCGCCGCGCGCGTTTCCGAGTTCTTCGTGTTGATCGCCAATGAGGGCGATCAACACAGATACCTCCCCCCCCACACACACACACACACTGCCCTCGCTCTGCGCATGCGCACGGCCCTCGTCCAATTGGCTCCCGTTCAATGCCCCAATTACGTGCCCTAGCGCAGTTCATCTGGCGGTGGAAACAGTAGATAGGAGACTATTCCACAGGGAATTACACTTCCGCGCATCTTTCGTTCGGGTTCAACCACGTATTCCCCCGTCAGTTGGCAACGCACGGTCTCGACAATTTCACAATCTGCAGGGGTGGTTACAGGTTTCAACTGCGCCAATTCACGTGTATTGTTCTAATTAAGGAATAATCATCAGGAATGAGAGTATTTTCTGAAACAGCAGATTTTCTTGCACATACCTGTCATCAGATGAATGTATAAATGATTCGCATGAAAATGACGTTTCCAGAAACAATGAACATCAAAGGTTTATTACAAAAAAAAACTATTTTCAAATGCGTATAATGAAGTTTTCGGAGTAACGCACTGGAAGAGTAAATACAAAATCTAAGAAGTAGGTTCCGCATCAATTTAGAATTGGAACAAAAATTCTTTGCTTATTCAAAGAATATCAATATTTCTTTTCCAAATTCTGAATGTTTATTTCTATGTTAATAGATTTATTTCGAAAAATGATTTAGGAGAAACTTAATCATATAAAGTTTCTAAAAGTATTTTTTACTTATTACTTCAAAACTAGTTTTGAGGATGACCAATATGCATGTATTTTATACTACTTGCGGGCTTTTGTAACAGTGTGTCCCGAATCAACTAACAGATCCTTCATCAATTAACTGAAATTTACGGTCTTTATCTTTTCAAATCTTCTTGCCCGCTCCCCCCATTTTTTCCCCTCTCTCACCTGATTCTCTCTCCCCGTTTCTCCAGACACAGAGGCCTCGCCCTTGTGTCCGCTTCCATCCAACCTCATGCGGCTCTGAAGCGCTCCACCGCTAGACATGCTGGATACAAATACATTCACTTGCAACTATAAGTTGCTCTCCATACTGTGCTTTGCATTTACGTTCATTTTATCACGAATAGATTCTATCTGTTACTCGGAAAAAAATTGTTCTTATCCATTTATCTTATGCACCTGAAGAAGTGAATACACCTCTTCACGAAACGTTGTATTCGAAAATAAAGTGCGCTATTGCAGTGTTTTTCAAAACATTAGTTTTAACGAATCATTGAGTACCGATATGGACTCCCAAGCAAGCAATATGAGTATGTCCCCTGACAGTTGAAGACAATCCTAGAAGCAACTTGGGTGCGTCACCTGTCAGTTGAGACAGAACCGATGCAAACTCGATGAGGACATGTGGCCGCTACGTTATTTGGCATTCGCATGTGAAAGGATGAGGGTGACATACACATACGCAAGACATGCGTATTCTCGTGTGTACTGCTTTTATTCACTCGAGTTATGTGAGAGTTATAGGACTATGTGTCAGTGTTGTTTGTTATGCTGTCAATTTAATTCAAGTGAAAACAGAAACATTGGGATACGGTAGAACTTACTAACTATTTTTTACTTGCGGTATTCATTTACTAACAATTTATAAAGATCGTACAATTTAACACATGATTGCCCTGGATCCACCAAACATCATTACATTTGTACTCCTACATTAAGTTTATCATTAGAGGAAATATCGCACATTTACTTCACAGTCCGAGATAATTTTATGCTAAATTAAGTGCGTGTGTGCACGTCGTGGATCAGATAATTAATATAATATAAAAATGTATACAAACTTATATTTCATACCACTATGCAGTTGTTAACTGTATATTACATACATTACAACGCGGGTTTTAAAAAATGGTTCAATATACACGTTGTTCTACATTGGAACAGAGTTTGCAAATAATTACATTGGTAACACACGAACTAACGTTGCACGTGTGTCCTTCACAAATGACCTGGTAATTATGCGAAGTTTGTAACAAGTGGGTAAATATTAGCATAATATGCCTGCCGAAATAAACGATTTGCAGAACAAATCTTTCTCGAACCTTCTTTTTTAAGTAATATTGCTTCGCGTAAAACTATAATAATAACTCAGCAATTGCATTGTTTCCCGTAACACTACGTAAAGCACAAAAGCTCCTATCAAAATCTCAACAGTCGCAAACTTCGACCTCAAAATTAGACGTCGAAACAAAACAATAGAAGTCACACCGCGCGATTATGGCTGAAACACGAACGAGGAATTGCAGATTTTTACTATTGAGAGCGGAGAGTGAAATAATATCGCTATAATTTCAATTGTTTAATACGATCATATATTTGCGCTCAATTTTTGTGTGTGTGGTTCTATTTTAATTCTGTTAAGATTTTATGGCCCTCCATCCGCTGTTCCATTCCGCTTACAACCGCTCAGTGTTTAATTATCGCGCTCTGTTTGTGCACCAGGGCTGAATTGCCTGCGTTTGGCGTCGCCCGCGGAGCGTATGTACCTTTTATATTAAGTTTGCAACCGGGATAGAAGCCTTCCTACCCTTGCGCCAACAATAAATCATAATCACAACTATTCCGCCGGCACTCGTCCGGCCACCCTTTCGCTTTAATAGTAATTCTGTCATAGACGTGCCACTGTTCGCTGGGCCTAGAGAAAGGTACAGAAGTGAGAAGGGAGAAAGAAACCTCCCTCCATGCTTTTGTTTCAAGGTTAAGATTTATTCCACTGCAATTGAGGAGATGGCTCTCTGGAGCTCTGAAATTCAAATTTCGCGCTTCCTTTGTCGATCGACTCCGAAGTTCCTCCGATCGCAGGCACCGCAGGGCGCTTCTGCTCTGGAAGCTCTGCAGTGTTTGTGAAAAGCGAGCGCGTGAGTCCCGTCTGTCTCTTTGTAGGTTATTATTACGCAAACAGAAGCAATACTAGTCAAGGCGGCACTAACGCCTGCCGACACCACGCAGCTCTTAACAGCACTCAACTTCAATGGTTCACCAGTTCAATTTCCTGCAAGCCAGCGTTTAAATAACTTTTTAATTCAGCAATTTTTATTTTTTTCTTAAAACTATTATTATTGTTGACCGTTAAGGATTTTACAGTCCGCTGTCCGTTAAGAACAATTGAAATAAATCAGATGGCGTACGAGTACACTTATTCGAGGAAAAGTTGAAGTGATGATATAACAAGATATTATTGATGCCGGTGGTGTGTGGACGTGGGCTGGTTCGATGGGTGACGTGGCGCCGGGTGGGTGTAGTGTGGGCGTGCCGGGTGGGAGGGTGGTGGCGTGCATGGGTGGGTGGGCGGGCGTGGCGTAAGTGGTGTGGGCGCGACGGAGGCGACGCGAAGAACGTGGAGAAGGGTGACGGATCGAGGCGCGTGTCGCCGGCGAAAGAGTGCAGCGGACAGACGCTCACGGCATCCAGCCCGCACGGCGCCGTTTAAAAGAGGGCTGCTCTTTTCCCCGGTGCAGTCTTTGCGTATGGATTGCTCCAGTGTGAACGAAACCTCTGTGCGTATCTAAAGCTGCCAACATAATGTTTAATTCACCAATCAAGATTTGAGTTTTTTTTGTCACGTATGTAAAGTTACTCTCTGATGTTGAAGGTTTTGCTAATATTCGGAAACGTTATTCTGAAATTATTCTTTGAATCATTGAGAATTGCAAAGGATATTCTTTAGTTTAATGCTTCAGTATAATTTTAAACAGGTCCTAACAAGAATGTGCTGGCGGTTTCTGGCGTTGTAGGGGGAAATGTTCAGTAGAAGACACCGTATTTCGCGCAAACGAAATTTCAACCAGAAATATATATTTTCTCTGCGTAGGAAGAGGTCGGGAGGAGCAGTACTGTAAAGCGGAAGAGGAGGAAAGGAAAATTGAGGAGGAAGGGCGAAGAGGCGTGAGGCAGCGACGAAGGGTCAGGTCCTTTGACGGGGCATCGCTGGCCATAGTGCGAGCGCAACTAGAGCCTTTTGCCTTTTGCCCTTTGAAAAACACCTTTTTTTCCCTTTGGCTCCGTGACCTCGATTGGAGAGTGATTGTGGTCTGCAGTTTAGACGGCGCTGCTGCAAACGTCGAACTCGTGTTCAATCGCAAGAGTTCATTGTTCCACAAGCGCAAAGTGGAGGTAAAGCGCCAGCTGTATCTTACTACTAGTCCACCCACACGATGAACGAAAAGTTGAAATCGTTAAATATATGAAAGAATAAATGGTCATTCATTCATAAACCAGTCATCGAACAGATTTTGTCTTATTTTATGTGACGAGTATGTTGCAATATTCTCTTTTAAATGCTGGACATGCTTACTAGGCTGCGTTAGGCTTCCCGCCGAACGTCGCTGTTTGTGGCGTCTTCGAGCTCTGCTTTCATTGGCACAGCACACGATTAAAAACGCCTCATTTTATTTGACGAGTATGTTGAAATATTTTCTTTTACATGCGGGACATGCTTACTAGGCTGCGTTAGGCTTCCCGTCGAACGACAATGCTTGCGGCGTCTTCGAGCGCTGCTTTTATTCGCACAGCACATGATTCAAAACGTTGCCTTGAGGCGTTAAGGAAATTACATATTCTCTTTCAACAGCGTGCATTACAAGGAACCACTGAAATATATTGCAACATTGCTAACATTTATCAACTACCAGATGCTTTTAAAACGGATGTTATTAGCGGAAAAGTCAGCAATATACCTAAGAGAGTTTTGAACATACAATGGACAATTCCACCATTTTTGCGGGGAAAAATAATAGAGCCGCTTATTTTGTGGACTCAAACACAATGCGTGAATTACAAATGTGTAAATATCTACTTTTAATAATTTAATTTCTATTACATACGCAGGAAATATGAAACGTATGGCTCAGTGTTCAAAGCACTTTCGTAAAACTTAAGTCGGTAAAAAAAAAAATGTATGGAAAATCACGCAGCAACACGACAGTAATACATATGTATATTTTATCAATATGCACTAGTATCACGCGGTAAGAACATTCGGGGAAATTTGAACATTGACATTAGCAGTTTGGAGAATTATTTTCACCGCGAACTATTTTGTCGACGAAGTTCTGTCCACAAGTTCAGAAAAATCGATTGTCACGTCGCTCCAGGAACCGGTTCCATTATTAACTCACCATTTCGGGGCGGCACATTCGGAGTCAATCCATCAAAACGCGAAAGAGCGCTTCCGTATGTGGCGTTCCTCAGGGGCGTCGGCGCGGCCTTTGCTCTTCTTTTTGTGGCGCCGCTGAAAAGTCTTGTTTACGTTTTCAGGCATTTCTTGCATCGCACAGCGCTTTACGAGCTAATAACGGCAGGATAACGTTACTCTTCAGCGCTCGACGCCTCCTTCAGCTTCTTTTGAACATTTGTGGCCACGACTCTAGAGCTGACAACGAATGAGGTGTCGCCTTTGCCAATATCGTTGTCATCAAGATTAGCTGCTCCTGTGAACGCACTTTGCTCGAAGTGAATCATTGCTTCAAAGTTGGTAGTACTGTCACATTGGATTCCAACTTTGGACGACCGGGTGCTATACTGTGAGAAAAAGTATATAGGTCCCGTACTATGCGTGCGCAATCATGATGATACTGCTGCAAGTTTGTTAACAACGGCGTAGAACCGTTGCAATTAAACGAGACAAAAATATTAAATAGTCTATTTCACACACTATTCAAGATTTTACCCACATCTGACCTCTTGCGTCCATTGTGTTTGACTTGCCCCTCGAGTATACCTTGGGCCGTCCTAGCTTTCACCAACCCTTTCTCGGATTCCATAACTAGGCTGATCAGGTTGCATCGCTACGTTGCTATGCAATATCGTTGACACCCAACATCTTGTACTTCCTTTTTGGGTTCTTTCTCACACCTGGTGTTATCTCTTCGTTCTCCACGAGACACTTCTCGCACTCTAACATCGGTTTTGGGCTTTGTATGCGTTCGTTGGAAAACGCACGCCAAAGCTGTTGGTTAATAATTATACAGCAATGATAAAATCCTTGATGTATAATTTGATAGTTTTTCGACTTTTCTATGTAGAAATATGAAGGAAAGTTTGTGACTTGGTCTACAAACTTATAATTGCATATAATATTACACACAGTGGGCACAATTCCTAATAGACTAGAAGAAACGCCATTTTGCCAAGTGAGAATATAAAAATAAATGAATACTACAACAAAAGAAAAATGAGATCAAATCTTGAAAGACAGATAATATATGGCTGACATTGAAAATGTTACTAGTACTGCAAGTTATGAACGAGATAAATGTAGTCTCTAGAATAAAAAAAATAGGTCCGCAAAACAATCATAAAAGTTGACACGCTTTATGAGTATAACATAACTGAATTGCGTAAATGCAAAAAAAGATATATCTGGATGTCATAATTATCAAACCTTTACAATGAAAGCAATACAATAGAACCAACCTCGAACACATATATTTAAAATGTGCCAGATAATAGAATAAATAATACACAGGTTTGTCGTGTAAATGGAATAGTGTATTAATAACTTGAACCGAATTATTCCTTTTTCATATTCTGTTTTTGAATTATATATCAACAGTAGCTGCTGAACTGGGCACAAACACTTCCTCGAATTTTCTATCCGATTCCGCATTCACATTACTTTACAAACACTGAAAATTTCGTTCCTGGATAAACAAATTCACTTAATAAAAAATAAAGTAATAGTAGTAAAAAAAGTAGATAAAAAAGCCACTTCTCTACGGTGTGTCAGTGCTAAGTGGAAGCACGTTAGCGAGTGGACGTTATGAGGTAGTTCCCAAATTGTACCAATGTATTGTTCCAATCACTCATAATAGACCATTGATATTGTAAAGAGTTGAAATTAAAGGCTATATTTCGTCCATATTTAGCATTAAGATAATACATGGCCTGCTGGGATGAAAACACAGGCAGGCAATTGTCGATGTCGTGGAGACGGTTGCCCTAAGAAGAGGGGCGGAATCATCAACCAGACATAAAATGGACTTTCTGGAATAAGGACGAAGATGATCGAAAGAGCATTTTAGTCAGAGTGGCATAAGGCAGAAAAGAATTTGAAAGACAGAACTGCAATGAGATGTTGGCAATTTAATTGAGGACAATACTGCCGAAAAAGGGACTAGAATATTTGATCTATAATCAAGTGCACATATAAAAAATACATATTGTACATAAAGAAAGGACTTTTAGTTACTTGAATGATGGAGATAAACCTAGACATTGTTCTTGAAATTTGTTGAATTGATTAACTGTTGCATTGTTCTTTTCAGTTTGCAAACGATTTTGTGCGAAGTTTTTTGTTATTAAGAATAAATGTTCTCTTTTATTTTGAAGTTGAAGGCGTTTTGATTTAATATTTCAGTGGGTTACCATATTCAAATCTATGGATGGATGGCAGAACGTCTTCGACCCTAAATACATAATGAAATGGATATTTTTATTTTCACCTTTAAGTCTTTTCAATAGCAAAGTAAAAACCATCTGAGTATGAAGAAGATATTTATTTTATAAATACTGATCTACACATTGAAGTGTTAATAAGATCGCTGATGAAGTAGATACCTTCTAATAATTAAATATGGAGTTAAATGTGTTGTCTGGTATAGAAAACTTTTATTTTGCTAATGACCGTTTCGATCACGTAGCAATCATCGTTAGAGCTAAAATTACAATAATCGAAAATAATTACATTAATGTATGAATTATAAAAAAATAGGTATAAGTTAATACAGAATAAAGACGTATACCAGATGCATGAGCAATCTGGGTTGAGCATGCCTTGCAGCTTCCGGGACGAAAACTAAGTTCTGCGGATTTTAGAGAGAGTCTTGTTTAAGAGCAGAGCGTCGGTCGGCAGCGAGTGGGAGCGTGGAGGGGAGTGGGGTGCGGGCGAAGGGTCT